>CM044559.2:8026593-8359093 GCA_024416835.2 Perccottus glenii
AAGATAGGATCTCACACAACGTACAACACCAGAGTACTGAGTCTGGGTTGGTGCTGTCACTCGTCAAAAGTAAACATATAATCTTACATCCATCCATTTTCTTTTGCTAATCCAAGGCCAGCAGTCTTTGCCCAGAATTCCTTTTTGTGTGTCACTGTGAAGAAGTACTGTCTCACATTATGCAGATGCTTTCTTATGCATGCGTGTGCTCTGTTTTTATATTTGTCCATGTGAACCCATTGAACACAGCCACGATCCTTGTAGTGATGTGCTAATAGCAACTCAGGCAACCCTCTTCTGTATCAGATCTTTTAAGGTAATGACTGGGGCTATAACATTGCTGTTTTATTGTTTCCGCATCAGTTATTCACTTTTCAAACTTTAACAGTATATTAACTTCAACTGCATTCATTAACATTTTTTTCCTATATTTGAGCTTCATATCTTTAGGTCCTTTCATTTTGTAAGTACAAAGAGCATGTGTTCATTCTTAAATGCCTTTTCCTCCTTTGTTCATTTATTATTATAGTTTATTATTAGTTGTTATTTTGGTTTGATTCATGGCTGGTAAGCGCGACCCCTTCTGGAGCAGATGTATTACTTATGACATCCTCAGTTTTCATCCCCTCACCATTTTTACATTAGAGTTAAATCTCTGCAGCTGGAATTTCACGGATGAGTTAGCCGAGCCCATGAAATATTGACACGTTCGGAGCCACTGGCAGGCAGGTTGAGGGGAGTTCATGTCCAAAGCCAAGCTTCAGATTCACAGACATCCCAATAGGAGTGTACTACAGAAAAAAGCACTAATAAAAATTTCATTGAAATGAGACGGGGATATTGCTAGCATTCTCCCCAGCATCACTATGAAATCTTAATCTGAGTTAATGGAAGAGATATGAAAGCCTTTCTCAATTCAAACACAAGCAGTGCATAATTTATAAATTATTGTCAGAAAAGTGATTCCACTCTGAGGTTTGCTCTCTTCTAGATGGAAGTGAACTCAGCAAGACAATAAGGAAACATCGTCTTTTCTGACCCTAAATGTCAAGAGATTTTACACTAGAGCTGTCAATATAATCAGCTAAAGTGGTCAGTTTTTTTAAGTCCACTGCAGCAGAGACAACAAATAGCAGTAAAGCTTTTTTCTGCTGGTAAATAAAAGCGTAAAATGCACTGTTAGAATCCTTTGTCCGGAAGCTTGACAGTTTGCTAAAAGCTTCATAATGTCTGGAGTTATTTTAAAAAGCGCCTCTACTCCTCCGCTCACTTTTCCCTTCTACTCCAATTACACAAGATATGTTTGTGCGGTGTGGCCCGGTGGTTAATTCGCAGTGACAGCTTCCTCTTCCTCCCGCATGTGGAGCGCAATAGAAACGGTGTCCCGCGCTGGAAAACATCCCTCACTAATGTAAGCTCGGCGTGTCCGGCGCGCGGCTCGCCTTGTTCCTACTCCATTACATGGCAGGGAACAGGTCCTGATTAGGATTAGCACATGTACTACCCCCCTCCCTGTAGACAGCGCCGTTCAATCATAACCCACTACTGCACTCTATTCACACCCGGCAGCTTCTATTACCAGGCCACCAGCATTACACGTTCCTCATGCAAACGCTCGGCTAACAAACCAATCCGGCAAGCCTTACACATTTTATCAAGTAAGGTATGGCAGTTGAAAGATATGCTTTACATTCACTGATGTAGCATGACCCAAATAAATCCATTGCTATTCACAGCCAAGGGCAATTAAACCATGGCTATTTACGTCCAATTCTACATGGTAGTTATAAGTCAAAGGAAGAAATTAGTGGCATATTTATCATATAGCATAAATGGGTTTGAATGATTTATGGTGCTAACATGAACTAAGGTATGGTGTGACCTTAAAAATAGTGTTAGCATTATTTGTAACACATGCATTGAATATAGAGGGTGAAATGATGTTTGCATGGAAATAGGTATAAAAGATTATAGTTTATTTCTCCATTTTATTGGACACATACATAAGCAAAAGAATTATGGACTAGCACATAGAATATCATAACAATTATTGATAAATGTTAACATTTTCCATTAAACATTTTGTCTGTAATGCAACATGGCAGATTACGTACTCACAATCATGTTCGGATGTCTCATACTACGATTATAATGTCTGTTATACATAATTCTAATTGTTTGCTCTATAAATGTTCTAATATTAAGACAATCAACAAATGTACACATTCATTTCCAAAATCTAGAAAATTCAGGTATTTATGGCACACAAAGACAACAAAAGCAGCTGTGGTTTCCTGTCAATATTTTACTAAATGGTTTTAGTTCTACTGTTGTGTTCTTTACCATTAGCAAACAGTTACAGTAACAGTTAACAGTTATGTACTTTTGCATAGCCCTGAAGCTGTATTACTTTACCTAACATGTATTTAAATCGTGTCTACATTTATTACGGCAGTATCTATTTTACCCAGTTGCCCACTTACCAAGTAGCATGCATTTTAATAGAGCTTTTTTGCACCCTCTAGGGCACCCAAAGCGCTTTACATCATGCCTCCATTCGCCCCGTTCACTCAAATAGGCCCTCAAACATTCACACTGGTGGTGGTAAGCTAGCCACAGCTGCCCTGGGACAGACTGACAGAGACATGGCTGCAGTACAATCACACTAACACATTCTTACACAAGGCAAGGTGGGTGAAGTGTCTTGCCCAAGGACATAACAGTATGAACAGGGGCCGGCGGGGCTCAAACTGCCAACCTTTCTGTTATAGGAAGACCCTACCACCTGAGCCACTGTAGTATGTGCAGCTCAAATACTCATATCCTGTATATTCTTCTGGCATACCAGTGCAATTCATCTGGTAGTGTACGTAATTTGAATGGCATAGAGAGGGAATTTTACCTCTAATGGCCCCTCTAATTTCCCGGGCTTAAGACCGGCGCTTAAGGTGCACTGGCTTGTGACCTCTTGTGGTTGAATATTTGGCTAAATACTCTCTAAATATAGACTAGCTACATGTTGAACCACTAGCTAATGTTCTTTACCCACTCACTGACAGCGCACACATGTAGTCAGTTGGTTGCCTTAATCATCTTGTTGATTTTGAATTTGCTCTTTTTAAAGGCTAATGTCCCATTTGTCTAATAGGCTGGGTGTTAACTGATGCATTCTAGATTCTAGGATTTCTATTTACTGGCTTATTTAAGACTATATATATAGTCTTAAATAAAGACTATATTTATTTAAGACTATATATATATATATATATATATATATATATATATATATTTTTTTAACATTTAAACTTTGACATTGGGCAAATTACCAAAAGAGAACAGTATTTTGCCTAGCCTTCCTGTTTGGTATGTTACATGAAAATATCCTATTGTTTTCCTCTTGTGACAAATGCAATGCCTGTACAGATAATTGGAATATTTATTAAAAGATGACTTTTTTACATAATAATAATAATAATAATAACAGTCCATGCTAAGACTATTCATCTTCTTGTACATTGTCATTTAATATTTGACAGGATACGTTATAAGCACTTCGACTAACTGGCCACTGTCCAGGGTGTACCCCGCCTCAGCTAAATGACTAAATGTAAATGTAAAATGAATGAATGAATGATGAAAGGATACATTATATTAACAAACACTACAATACATACTCTCTTAGAGTTATCATTGCCAGTGCATCATGAGTTTCTCTGAGGCATATAGTGGAAAAACAAGGCCATTGCTGAGGTCAACATTGGTTATCCATGAGCCATATAATGCTGTGTGATGTTTGTGTCACTAAATGGTAAAAGCGTCGTTGGCGGACGTGTTTTACTTTGGCGGGGCGCTGGATGTTCATAGAAGTGGCAGATAAAGGGGGAGCGCACGGTTGGCTGCGTCGTCGTGTATCCAAGGTGATAAAAGCATAAAAAGGGGACATGAATGTTAGATGGGGTGCTGAAGTGTACACTGCAAACTTTTTTAGGACAGCACCAGAATTTTTCCTAATGTGAATAAATGGATATGTGGTCGGGTTCCTCGTCGCTCCGCCGTGTCCCGTGTATCCTCGGCTGAATCGATGTTGACGAAGCTCCAAAAAGCCCTTATGGGAGCGGCGTACGAGGCAAGTGTCTGAGCCAGCAGCCGTAGCCACAGGTTATGGAAATGCAGCGTTAACATGGGAACAGCAAGTGTTTACCGTCACTCACTGCTGTGCATTCTGTGTATTCTTCCTTTCAGTGGCAGTAATAAGTAGTGACTTTAAAAGAGCAATTAATGTTGCACTACAATACACCTACAGTAAGCCCCTCACTGCAAACTATTCTAAAGTTATAAATGTTTATATTAACCGTTATTGAATAACTTTTAATATGTTCTATTTAGTTTTATTCTACAGATTTTTATAGTAAGCAAACATCTATTATCTTCTATTTCATTATTTAATGTACTTATTTAATTTTAGAACTAATAACAAAAAAATTCCTATAGCCATTGGCCGCCATCAAAACACTAAACCTTTATGTTCTTTAAAAATATTCCAGGAACTTTCATCTTTATCCAAACCCTGGCTTAGACTTTTAGCTGTCAAAAGAGATATGGTTAAATTAAAATCACAGCACAACAAACATTTGACTTCACTCTATCTAGATTAAACAAGTCTTGGTGCATCCCAGTCCTGTTGTAAGATTCATTGAATGCCTAACCTCAGTCTGTGGCGTACAGTGTTGTTGCTACAGGGCGGAGGGGACGGTGACCCAGAGGAACACGCAGAATCACTTCAGACGACACAACCAGTGAGCGCTGCCCGCCAAACCCGAGCTGCCACAGATGACTTATTGATGACCAAGCTTGTTTTTCTTCAGTTTAATTATGAGAGCTAGTTAACTGGCGGCGGCTGGGGAGTGGAATTAAGGGAGATGTGTTGGGTGTCATTAAGCTACCCCACAACTTCGACACTACGGCCCCATCCATAATTCAGCTGCAGCTCATGTGTGACTAAGAGGCCTTTATTTTAGAACAGCTTTAACGGGTAAACTCATGTGGAAAAAGGTCCTCTGTGCCGCCGCCGGTTTCCGTGTCCCACCAAGTGGAAGAGTTAAGAAGTGTAAAAGCGGCTTTTGCAGAGGGGCCAGAGTGGACGAGGAGATGGATCACGTGACGCGAGGGGGAAGGAGTGCCGTCAGCTGTGGGAGCAATTTTCCCCGACCTTCCAACAGTATCCGAGGTGATGCTGTTCATCTTAGGGTTATGTCAGGAAGTGCTAGGCTCAAACCGCTCTGGGACCCCCTCCGAAGTGTCCAAACCTGGGGGAAAAAAAACAACATCCCTGGACTGCTTCTGCTCACTCACTCAGCTTTACTTTACAATTTTTCTTATGGGACCTTCTTCCGACCATTCACTCCATCTCAGTCCGTCTTCTCGGCTCGCTCCCTTGTCTCCTCTCTCCTTCCATTTTTTCCAGACTAATTTTTTCCCCACTCTACCTCTCCACCAACCCCCACCACATCCATCACGGCACGCTCGCATCCATCTGCTGTCTTGCCTGCATATCCTCCCTGTTATTGTTGTTCTTTTGGCTTTGGCAGGCCTTATTCACAATTGGTTTGCCGCCTGCTGACCACTGTTTCAGGCTCTCTTCTATCAATTACTGCAGAAGTACAATAGACTGGAGTTAGGTCCGATGAAGAAGCAAACTGTGATTTTAACTGGTTCAGTGTTCCGAGGTTCCTTCTTGTAGAGATTTGCTCATGTGTCAATAACAATAATTAGAAGGTTTGTGAAAAATACCCGTGCCAAAAACACGTCCATGCACCAAACAGTTCAACACTGAAATCCAATGTTTTCACAATGTTTTCTGATTCTGGAAACTTGTGTTTGTTTATTCTGAAAGTCACAAGAAACAAAACAAATAAAACAGTTATAGCAGTGATAAATGGTACACATGTAATAATGTATATGTGTATACAAATTCTAAGCTTAAAGGTGCCATGTATGTATAGCTTTATTGGGCTTTGTAGCAACATCTGGTGGCTATATTGCAGTTTCACACTTTACACTCCTCCCTTTATGGTATGGTAGCTCTACAAGGTCATTGTTTATGAACAAACTCAGTGGAAAAAGATCTGATGGTGTTGGAGAGTTTTGAAAAATAAACAATTCACTAATGTTCACTCTTGGTGTCAAAATGTGCGCTCAAAAAGAAATAAAAGTGTGCTTCTCCTCCAGCTGTGCTCCGTTTGCCTTCCCTGGGCAGCTGTAGGAACAGGAAATAAATGAAAGTCTATTTTCCCAAGATGGACTAAGGCAAAAAGTGTTATTTTGATTGATTATATACTATTGAAATCATAATATTGACCAATATGTCCAATTTTGTTGGATTGCTTAGCTGTGGTCATTTTTTTATTAACAGAGGAGGTGGCACCAGATTCTAGTGGCCTAGTATTTACAACAGTGTTTTAAAACCTAAATCAAAACAGTTTCACTCTTGAACAACATCAACACCTGAATGGAACTCTCCTGAGCCTTTAACGACTCTCATATCAGGAGTCACACTGTCCTTTCAGAGCCAACAACCCTGAGACCAGAACAGCCTGGTCCATCAGGTTTAGTTTCCGGTCAAACCCCTCCCTCTAGAGATATAAGCTCAGCTCTCTTAACAGTTGGACTACAAATTGTTACCTTGAGAAACAGAAATTGCTTCCCATATATTTCTGGTTCATGGTTAGGAAAAGTACTAGAACTTCTTAGTAGCTTCTATTTTTACTCCATAGCCAAAATATTATATACAAGTTACTCATCATTTTGTTTTTGGTGTTTCTGTTTACCTGACTGCTCTGTGTGGCCTGATCATGGGACAGCACTGGCCCTGATCCCAGCACTTGCATATTCATCTGCTTTAGGTGCTAATTTATGTGTTTCATGCCTGTACTCACAAGCTTGTTTGCACACCCTGCTCCACCTGGGCTTGTTTTGGCGTCCTGTCAAAACCCAGGCCGGCGGAACAAACAGCGACGGCAAAAAACAGAAGAAGAAAAAAAGCCATGCATGTTTAATTACGACAGGACACTCTCTCCACTGTTGTCTCTGCAGACCTCTCCTTGGCGAAAGGCCTTGTCTTCCTGCAGCCCCTGCATTATTGTTGCCTTTTTGAAAAAGAAAAAAAAAAAAGGTATTAATATTTCAAGTGCTAGCTGCCATGCCCACACAAGCAATACTCACACATGTGTAGTTACATCTCTTCAGCTTAATTTGGCCCTGTTAGGGGATTTACGATGTGGTGTAATGTATGTAGCCTTCTGTTTTGGTGCACAAACTGCCCAAGCATGCAGACGACTGCATGTGCCCCATTACAGCATCATATTTCACCTCTGCACATTCAGTCACAGCAAATAATATACAATGTTTTTTATTTTAAGGAGACATGCAAAGAGATGTATTTGCACCGGATGTAAGGAATCCTTAATGTAAAACCACTTTTATATAAGAGAATATCAGATACTATGCAGCTGCAGACGTATTACGTATTACTTATGGCACTTTTGTGGAGTCATATTTAAGGTGTTAGACTTTATAGGCTGCAAACCCAAGCTGCAATTTACCAACAGTTTTTCCAATGAAAGTATTCACAATTCATTTCTACAGTATATATGTGCATCCTGCGATAATAATTTTTATACACACATTTTAAAACAGGGCTCCATTGTTCTTCAATCTTACTCTCTAATTACTTGAACATAACCAGCTATAAATTGGTGGTCGTCTGCCGTAATGTTAAAGACGACTGATCTCAAGCTTGTACAACCGAAGATTGCTCACAACAAATATCTTTCAGTGTCTGAAATTTAGAAAAACTGTAGAGAAACCTGCTATGATCTTTATAGAGAACAGTTGTATTGTAACAGAGCGGTTTGCAAAATGGCTATGTGAACCAACCTAGGCCAGCATCTTACCACAAGTAGACTTGTCCAGACTCCAAATGAAGTTCACACGTCCTGCTTTTTCCCATAGTTTATTTGTAGCCTATGTCGCGCTAGCCGCAGTTTGACAAGCATGATATGGCAGTCATACAGTGTTGGGAAAGTTCACTTTCTACAAGAACTAGTTCAAAGTTCAGTTCACAAATTTTAAAATGAACTAGTTCAGTTCAGTTCAAACTTCAAAATTTTGAACTAAGTTCACAGTTCCAAAAATGAACTAGTTCATAGTTCTTTTTTTTCATATGTTGCTGCTATTATTTTTTCAAAATTATTGCCACAGCCCATATACAGTAAAATCTCAGACAGCAATTATTTTATCAGTTTTAACAATGAAGCTATGCGTCAGATTTCATTTACATATCCAATTTTCAATCCTTATCCAACCAGGGTTTACATTAGCATTGAGGGGACATTGTTGCTTTAATGCTTTGTTGCTGTCCATTCACTCCACACTAGTAGCAGCTGCAGCTTTCAACCCTACAGTACATTCTCAAGAACATGAGGAAAAACGTGCTCCTTGAATGGTCTTTTTTTAATGAGGAATTATTCAAAGAAAAACAGGACAGTAATCATTAAGGTGAAAACGTTTTTAAATTTTAATAATTTTCCATTGTCCACATGCTAAAACAGAATATTGGAATCCTGGAAAAATAGACCAGGCAGGTTCAACAAACAAGTTACATGAATGAATTTAAATGATCATATGCCTTACTACATGCTGCTGTCGCCTCCATGCTTTTTTTTTTTTTTTTTTTGATGACGCCACGCATGCGCGGACGTGTGTTGGTGTTTTTCCGCTACATATTAAGACCCGTTTGCGGCTGGTTTGCGGTGTGTTTTGTTTTAGCGGATTTTCGCCTGGAAGGCTCTATAGAAATCTGGCACCCTATTGAACGGTTAACCTGAGAGAGCGTGCGTTCACAGACACCAGAATGAACGAGTTCACAGTAACGTTCATCAGGCAGTAATACAGCACGTTCAGTTCACGTTCGCCGAAAATATGAACGAGTTCATGAACTATCGTTCAATGAACGCGTTCAGGCACAACACTGCAGTCATAATATGTTGGACTTTTTATTTAATGTGAACTTTATTTATACAGGTAAAATGTTTGAGAACTAGTTCTCATTAACAAATGTGTTTATTTTGTCGCTGTTCTTTTTAAATTATATGTTCAGTATAAAGACATTAATTCATTCATTCATAGTCGCGCAGTGAGACATCTAGTAATCTTACAATTGCAAAAATCTCACTGTAAAACAGCTCTGGGAACTTTTTCTGGTCTCTGTGCAGCTATTGAAAAAAAAAAAGTATTACCAGATCATACAAAATCTTGTATTTTAAATGGTAGTGGGGCAAGTTTACGATTGTCAATACACCCCTAACTCCAAGATGACTTACCCTTGCATTTGCTGGTATAGTTGCTCAAACTCAAAGATTGGTGCAACAATAATAGACTACTACTCTGTGCTTTGAGTTCTTATTTATCCTGAGCATGACTCATTCACTCCTACACAGTATAATAAGCATAAGAACAATAACGTGATTATTTTTTATCATGCTCAAAAGACAGATTAAAATATACCACCCCAATGCTCAACTGTTTTTTTTTATGATGAAAGTACCTGCCCAGATTGTGCCACACTTTCTGAAAGACAGAATCAAATTAAGTATTCTTAAGTACTTTAGTTTGTATCTGTGCTCGACAGCAGACAACAGACACAATTTCTATAATATTTCTGACCCACTCACACATTTAAGAGCCACATTAGTTTTAGTACCACAATATCATAAGGGAGTTTTGCAAATAGTGTGTGCTAACAAATCGCTAGTGCCCTCCCAGACAGAGTGCTAATTAAATCAGGTTATGCATACATCATCAGTCATCTTCATTCTGCAATATAACCACAACGGATACAAACTGACAAACTGAAAAGCTTAACAAAATACCATTGTACATCTGCCTGACCACTGGACTAATAAAAACACAATTATTTAAAGATTTTTACGACCAATGTGCATGTTTCGAGCGTGTTTAGTCAGTTAATAAGAATTCCTCATGTTTTTGGAGGCGGGATACATGTCACATCACTAGTTTCCCAGTTTATGTGCGTAATGGCAGTTTGCGAGATTACAGAGTGCTTATGCTTCCAGTGCTCAGCAGTTTAAACAGAGGCACTGCGGTGCAAAACAATAGAGTCATCAGAGGGGAGCAAAGGAGGAGGCTTGTTTTCTCCCAGCCATGACCTCTTTTTCTGACACGTCACATTAGACTTGTACGGAACGTGTCTCCTTTGCATACAAAAGGTCAGAGAGATAAATCAAAATCCCCATTTGTGACTCAACCGATTCATCACAGCAAAGAGGGCAAAGTGTTAGCTGTAATCAGATTTGCTCCTAAATATAAGATGAATCGTCTTGTTAGAATGAATCGGATGTTTCTGTGGAGAATGTGGAGGATCTGCTTTGTGCAAATACACAGTTATAATTAAAGTCTTCAGTGGAGGCCTGTCTCTGAGTAATTGGAGTGAAAACAACCCACGTCCTCATTATTATCAAAAGTAATTGGAAAGAGTGGAAAAATGCACATTAACGCATGCTTGGATTAAAATGCGTCGCCTGAATTTCTAGCTTGACATGTGCCATTGTCATAAGCATCATTACATAAACAAATTTGGAAAACATTCTCCATCTTGGAAACTTAGATCTTTCAAGAACCACACAAATGGTACATGGGACTTATGTGGTAGTCTTTGGATTTAATGGTTTTCTTTGTAAATGAATGCCCAATTCTGTAGTGATTGTTAACTCTGTTGTATTGGTGATTCTTAACTGTCGCAAAGGACAAGTATTTCTTGTGATCGGATTTCTTCCTGAAAGTTCTTTTATACCTTCTTTACATGACAATACAGAAGTTTATGGTAGTTTCAGAATCAACATAGCCCACATTGCACTCCTCTTCCTTAAATGCAGTCACTAAAAGGTGAGTCAGTAAGTTTTGACAACAAACATTACAGTGCTAAAAGAGTCCACAGAAGGTGGTCTTCAACAAAATGGAACTTTTTCTGAAATTTCCTATTAACAGTATTAGAGTATCGTACCTTGACATATTTGAACCGCTACCTGCAGTCTTTCTCATAAAGGTCATGTGAGGTTGCTGTGACGTGTCTTGTCAGTTGATTTATACAGGTTGTGTCGTCCTACCTGGAGCCATAGGACAACAACGCCCCCTGTAATCCAAATTCTTTCAAACACCATCCCCAGTTTGAGTCAGCATGTAGGCTGGGGCAAGTGGTTCTGTTTCACACCTGGGATGGTGTTTGACTACAGGGGGTGTTGTTGTCCTACGGCTCCAGGAAGTTGGCAGTCGAAACATGTCACGGTACGATACTCTTCAGAAAAAAAGCTTAAAGTAGTTGCAATATTTAAGTGTTAAGTAAAGGAGGTCTTGAAATGCACTGCTTGGAAATAATAATGAAAAAAGCTTTGCTGTGGGTCCCTCCACATCTCATAGTATATTACAGTTTTACCATTGTTTCCTTGTCTTGTCTCACTTGAACTATTAACTGCAGCCCTACACCTATCCCCATGACCACCCATAGGGGTACTGCTCTATTTTGTTTAAATTCCAAAACCTCAAGGGAAGAAATTTGGTAAAAAGAACAGAAAATGTGTCATCCATTTTATTTTTATTTTATTTTGCGAGCAAAAGGTACCCCCTAAACATTATTAAAAGAATGCACTTCATACATAAAATATTAAGATAATTTTGTCAAATAGTTCTGTTTTGCGATCATTCTTAACCAGACATTTACTGTTAATATAGTTACAGTATTGTTTAAAATTATTTCACTCCATGATTCTTTAACAACATTCCACAATTCATTTACATTTCTTGGTTTTGCTTCAGAAACAGCTTCTCGATTGGATTAAGGTCCGGGGATTTGGCTGGCCACTTCATAACATTAATTTTGTTGGTTTGGAACCAAGACCTTGCTTTTATACTGGTGTCTTTGGGGTCATTGTCTTGTTGAAACAAACATTTCAAGGGCATGTCCTCCTCAGCATAAGGCAACATGACCTCTTCAAGTATTTTGACAAATGCAAACTGATCCATGATCCCTGGTATGTGATAAATAGGCCCAACACCATAGTAGGAGAAACATGCCCATATCATGATGCTTGCTTCACTGTCTTCACTGTGAACTGTGGCTTGAATTCAGAGTTTGGGGGTCAACTCACAAACTGTCTGTGGCCCTTGGACCCAAAAAGAACAATTTTACTCTCATCAGTCACAAAATGTTCCTCCAATTCTCTTTAGGCCAGTTGATGTGTTCTTTGGCAGATTGTAACCTCTTCTGCACATGCCTTTTTTTAAACAGAGGGACTTTGCGGGGGATTCTTGAAAATAGATTAGCTTCACACAGACGTCTTCTAAAATCGACAGTGACCTCATTTGGCACACGCAGGTGGCAAGTGTTTGTGCCAGAGTCCACCATCGCCTCCATTTTCTAAGACGTCTCCGATTGTTTGGTGTCTGTAAAAACATCATGAAAATCTTCTACAGAGCAACTATAGAGTCTATACTTAGGTACGGTATCACCTGCTGGTTTGGAAATCTCACAGTTAAATCCAAAGCTCAAATTCACAATCTAGTTAAAACAGCAAGTAAGATAATGGGCACTCCTGCCCCACTGACCCCACAGGAGATGTTTGAGCAGGCTGTCATCAGACAGGCCAACAATATTTTGTCTGACACATCTCATGTACTGTTTGATGAATATGTTTTAATGAATTCAGGCAGGAGGTACAGGGTACCACTCTGCAAACACAATCGGCTTAAAAAACTCGTTCATCCCTCTCTCAATAAAGCTCACTAACGAGCGGTTGGGGGTGAACGCAAACATAAAGGGCACTCGAGGTCAAGATAACTGTGATTTCAGATGTTTTCGCACTGTACATGGGGGGATGGTATAAATTAAGGTTTAGGGAGACTTATTGATAGTGCTGGCACATCAGGAGGTGACATTGCCCATGCTGTTTTTAAAATTGTCCTTGTTATTTATGTATTTATCATCTTGTGTGTGACTGTGTTTTATGTTGTGCTGCAGTACTGCCTTTTTGTCCAAGATAAATTTCTCCTATGGAAGACAATGAATGAACTTTGAACTTTGACTTACAGGTAACTCCAGACTGTCTTTGATCATCCTGGAGCTGATCATTGGCTGAGCCTTTGCCATTCTGGTTATTCTTCGATCCATTTTGATGGTTGTCTTCCGTTTTCTTCCACGTCTCTCTGGTTTTGATCTCCATTTTAAGGCATTGGATCATTTTAGCTGAACAGCCTATAATCTTTTGCACCCTTTTATAGGTTTTCCACTAATCCAATCAACTTTTTAATCAAAGTACGCTGTTCTTCAAAACAATGTCTTAAACGACCCATTTTCTTCAGGTTTTCAAATGCATGTTCAACAAGTGATGGTGGCTTTATCCTTAAATAGGGGCCACCTGATTCACACCTGTTTTTTCACAAAATTGATGACCTCAATGATTGAATGCCACACTGCTATTTTTTTAACACACCCCTTTCAATTAATTGCCCAATTGCACAGCCTTAAGAGCGTGCATATCATGAATGCTGGGTCTTGTTTGTTTTCTGAGAATATACTGCACCTACTGGTAACTTCTTTGCCACGTAGCAATAAAAAATATACTAAAAACCTGGATTATTCTGGTATGTTACATTTGAACTATATATCATGCCCTATTTTATTCCTTATTCTGTTTTAGTCATCAATTTAACACTCCATTAACACAAAACAGACACAACTTTTAGGAGAACTATTATACAATTACCCAGTGTTCTGTCTCACTTGGACAATAGCTCAACGGTGCCACTTGTGACCCCTTGGCAGTACTGCTCTTTGGAAAACTGGATGTCCGTATGTAACAAAAAGCCAAAATTTGCCTCTAATGTAATAATTGTCCTACATGTTTCTGTGCAAAATCCGGAGAATTTAGTTCTTTGTTTGAACACAGAGTTTTAATTAAAGTCTTCAGTGAAGGCATGTCCCTGATCCTTAAAGGGTGAATCTACTCCCAGTATTTTTTTTCACTTTTTGGGACGAGTTTAATTTACCCCTCCAGGTCGGTGAGCTGTTTGTTAGCTTAGCGACACTTGTGCTTGTTGGCTAATCCGCCATGATGCAATCCTCTGTAATCCAGGCTACCAGAGCTCGGCCCGTGAGTGTTCTTGCTTCTTCTTCATCTCAATGCCCCCCCTCCTCCCCTGCTGAGGCATTCATTAAAGCTCCTTTACAGCTTCCCTCTCTTGTGCGCTTGCCCTCGTAATGCTCACACCGCAGCTAAAACCTTCATAGGCAGGTGCCCTCCCCATCATCTCACAACATGGTACTTAATTAGCTTGAACGGCTACACTTTTGTCTTCATCTCATCTTTTTTTTTTCTGGTTCCCTTTTGTTTGACTTTTGAGTTTTAAATAAAAAGAGATCATGGAGGGAAGAAAAAGTAAGTCCTGTCTCTTTAACCTCACCATTTGTGTTCCTCTGTCATCTCGGGCGGCGCATCATCTCAACAACAAGCAGAAGTTCAGGAAGGATTGGAAGCGCTGCCATGCAAACAGTCATCACATCTCTGCCGCACACCGCTAATTAGAGTTAATTATTAATACACTTTGATTTCGACCCGCTCCCCCACCATCAGGTGCCAGAGTGTGTTTTTACATGTTTTACAAATGAAAGGAGAGAAGCCAATTGATTGATACAGACGTGAGTGTGTTTTTTTCTCTCGTACCTTGCTACTTTAAATCAAAGGCCCGACCGGTTTAATTGAAGGCAAGAGGGTGTTTGAAAGTCAATTTAAACACGCTGGAGAAGTAAAAGTTAAAAGGTTAAACTTATTTGATGGAAAACTTTGTGGTTGAGGCGTGCTGTGTGAAGTGCAGTTGTGTGTGTTAGTATTGGTTTTCTACACATTAGAGCCGGTGATTCTTTTTATCATGTCAGGTAAAAGTTAGCAGAATGTTCAACGAAAGTCTGACGGACCTTGTGTAGACTTTTGGGTTTTGTTTCAAGATTTTAAGGGATCTTTATTCTAGGTGCCAATATTAAGTCAACATTAGACAGTCGCTAACTGAACAAAAATGTTAAAGTTTCTTTCATTTATTGGAGAACCAAATGCTTAGATGCATGCAAATGCCTAAATACTAAGCTATTGTGTATTTAAACCTAATTTTAAATAGTACATAATATATGAACTTTAGTGCTTATTTAATATAAGCAGCCAGATATTTTCTTACATTATCTAGATGTTTAGCCGACCTTACCATTAGCCAAGAGTAGACAGTTGCCTAGGGCCCCTAAAATGTATGGCCCCCAACAAGCATCGGACCAAAACTGACAGGAAAATCATGATCAGGGCAGACAGTGAGGAGACTGTAGCCTGTAGCAATGTTAAGTTACTGTTTGCGGCAACTTTACAGTTCCTGTAACTGTAATTTGAAAGCAGTTAAAACCACTTTATTTTGGTGGAGGCAGAAAATGACACAGCGCAATAATAATAATGCACAACTTTAATTGAATTCACAAAAGACAGTTTTCCCTCAAAAGCAGCTGATACACAACAGTTTAAACAGTTAGATTAAGTCAGTGACCATTCTGTAGGCCTACTTTAGAGTTAAACATAAAAGGCATAAAGTTAACCTTCCAGATGTAATATTTAATAAATCAGAATTGATTTGAGTAGGCCTATGTAATATGGGCTGTAGTGTTGGGCTCTGCTCCTGGAGCATGACACACTTATATATATACACACACACACACGTGGACAAAATTGTTGGTACCCTTCGGTCAATGAAAGAAAAACTCACAATGGTCACAGAAAAAACTTTATTCTGACAAAAGTAGATTCCAGTTACAGGAATCAGACGATTCCTGTAACTGTCAATGAGACTTCTGCACCTCTCAGCAGGTATTTTTGCCCAGTTGTTTCCGGTTTGAAGGGTGTCTTTTCAAGACGGCATGTTTCAGCTCCTTCCAAAGATGCTCAATAGGATTGAGGTCATACATAGGTATGTGAGAGTGATTTTTTACCTTTTTGGGAAGGTACCACCAGACGTTGTTCATTTGCAGAGCGCAGGGATCTGGTAGGAACGTAGGTCTGTATTAGTGAGTGAAGATATGAGGGTGCAGAACCAGTGGTGGTCTTGTAGGCCAAGAGCATAGCTTTGAACGTGATGCGGGCGTCAACCGGGAGCCAGTGTAACCTAATAAAGAGAGGAGTTACGTGCGCTCTCTTTGGTTCATTAAAGACCACTCTTGCCGCTGCATTCTGGATCAGCTGCAGAGGTTTGGTTGTGCAGGCAGGGAGTCCAGCCAGTAGAGCATTGCAATAATCCAGTTTGGACAAGACAAGAGCCTGGACTAGAATTTATGAGAGTGCTCTGATAGGAAAGGTCTAATTTTCCTAATGTTGTAGAGGATGAATCTACAGGACTGGGTGGTGCTGGCAACATGACTTGTAAAGTTTAGCTGATCATCAATTACCACTCCCAGATTTCTGGCAGTGCTGGACGGTGTACTGGTTGATGGACCTAGTTGAATGGAGAGGTTGTGGTGGGTCTTTGGATTGGCCGGAATCACAAGCAGTTCTGTTTTTCCAAGGTTCAGCTGCAGGTGATGGTCCTTCATCCAAAGTGAGATGTCACTCAGACATGCCGAGACGCGAGCAGAGACCGACGGATCGTCAGGTTGAAATGACAGGTGGAGTTGAGTGTCATCTGCATAGCAGTGATAGGAAAAGCCATGCTTCTGGATGACAGAGCCAAGGGATGTCATGTATATGGAAAAGCACTGAGCCCTGTGGCACCCCTGTATTGAGATGTTGGGACTCAGAAACCTTGTTTCTCCAGGATACTCTGAATGACCTATCCGAGGGGTATGACTTGAACCATTGCAACGCCATTCCAGAGACACACATCGCCCTGATGGATGTGTGTCTCTGGATGTGATGATTAACAGTGTCAGGTAGTAGGGTGGTTAGAACTAATGACCTTGGAAACATCTGCTTCAGTTAGAGGAGAGAAGGAAGTGAGCAAACACATATCAGGGGTCTGAATGAGCTCGACAGGTGGTGGTGCAGAGAACTGACTGCTGATGGCGGTCGTTTTCTTTATAAAGAAAGACGCGAAATCATCAGGTTTTAAAGAGAGTGACTTCTGACAGCTGACTTCATTCTTTTGGCACATAACGTTGCTGAACCTTGACCTGACCAACTTCAGTGGCCCCAGATCCTAGCACTGCCCCCACCAGCCTCCACAGGCTTGTACGGTAGGCACTAGGCATGATGGGAGCATCACTTCATCTGCTTCTCTTCTTACCCTGATGCACTCATCACTGTGGAACAGGGTCAGTCTGGACTCATCAAACCACATGACCTTCCTCCATTGCTCCAGAGTCCACTCTTTATGCTCCGGAGAAACCTGAAGACTTTTTTTCTGATTAGCTTCACTGATGAATGGTTTTCTTAAGGCTACACAGCTGTTTAGTCCCAAACCCTTGAGTTCCCTTCACATTGTGTGTTTGTGGAAATGCTCTTGTTTTCACTGTTAAACACAGCCGTTTAAGTGATTGCCAATCACAATCATTCAAGATTTTTTCTCACCACATTTCTTTCTTGTAGATGAAGGTTCCCCACTATCCTTCCAGTTTTCAATAATGCGTTGGACAGTTTTTAACCCAATTTTAGTAGTTTCAGCAATCTCCTTAGATGTTTTCTTTGCTTGATGCCAATAATGTGACCCTTCTGAAACAAATTAAGATCTTTTCCACGACCACAGGATGTGGTTTCCAACATGGTTGTTTAAGAAATGAGAAACTAATAACTGCATCAGTTAGGGTTAAATAACTTGTTTTCAGCTGAAACATAATCATCCAAGCAGTTGCAAACATGTATTTCTAATTCACTTTTTTCTGTTATTATGGCATATGGGACGCACATAGTCATGTAATCTCTGATGCTGTTGCAGCTCTGCCTTTGTTATTTTCAATTGATTGTTAAGTATGTAGGCTATTTTAATCCATTTTTTTCATATACACAACTTATAGAATTCCCAGCAATCAACAAATGCTCTGTGATGTAAACATTAAAATGTAGTATTATTTGCTTTGTATCTTCAGTTGGTAATGTTGGATAGTGTCGCATAGTGTGAAACAGTGGTAGATGGATTATGGAATGAACATGGGGGCAGCAGGGCACAGAGCTGGTGTTGAAACAAGGTCAAAGTGCAGTCACAGGCCGACCCTGGGAACACAGGCCGTCACATGTAATGACAGTCAGCGGCTCCTGAGTGCACACAGGCAGAGGGTAAAGAGAAAGAGCAGTGGTGGAAAATGGTGGCACCATTGAGATGAGACGTTAATCAGTTATGATGGCTGTCGGAGTTATGGCTCTCGCGACTGGTCATGATGGTGTCTGGCTCTTTGAAAGACACAGGTACAATAATCACTACTGTAACGCCACATTTAAGCCTCGTCAGGTTATGTTGCAATCATAATCTAATCCTAAATGTGACACATAAAAAACATGGTGAGGCTGTGCCTATGGTGCAATTGTTTTATTTATTATATTGACTTGAATCATGTTGTAATTTAATCATATTACATTAGATTTTAAGCAAGTTGCTATCAATAACAATGAATGGTAACAATTTAGAGCAGTTTTTATTTTATTTTTGGAGACATATTAAAAACCCTGTAACTATGGTATATGTATCTATCTGGGCTCAAATATCATCCAAGTGAGCAAATTAATATTGTTCTATATCTCTAGGCTTTCAATACAATATACATAATTCCATTTGCGTCTGACATGATTTAATAAATGAGCTATATAAAATACCAATAATAATTTAGATTGCTTTGTGTCAGAGGCAGTGCAGCAGTGTCCCACGTTGTCATCTAGTGGCGCAAAATGATATTGCATGCAACCCTAGACTACACTTTCTACGCTGGACTCGATGTCTTTGCCATACAATCACAGATATTGATATTTGTATAGAATATAGAGAATGTCGATTTTAGAATATATAAAAATTAAAAATATTACAAATTGGACCTGTATTATGCTCATTAATGTAAAGATGAAATGGAACTGAACAGATGCAGTTCCCACCAAGGGAGTTGACCACAACTGTGTTAAAGAGGCTAACATTGATTTGTTGTATAATGATAAAATTTTCAGTGCTATCTGTTGGGGAATTATTTATACATAATGTCCCTAACCCAATTAAGATCTGTACGTTAATCCGTGACCACCTCTGTTAGAACTGTGTGTTCTGGTTGGAGGCCTCTCCAGTTAGGATTACAAAATCTATATCTCTGTAGCTGTCTCTGTTCAACACAAACAACTACAAGGGTAAGACAAAATAGCCCAATAATTGACGCAATTCGCCTTTATGATACTTATACTAATGGCAATAGAGTAATGGCATCGGGATAGTGTTCTCAATCCTGATTGGATGGTGTTTTTACTGGCACCACCTGCATGTATATAACATGGAGTATCTTCAAACCTGAAGATCAGATGGAACAAAATGTGGTTTAATAAATGAATGAGTAAGACAATTTTTAGATCAGTACTTTTCCACTTTAATTCAACTTAATTCAACAAAATTCTCAAGAGGAAATCAGTTGTTAAGTCTCTTCATTTGAAATGATTCAGACTTCATCTTCCACAATCTGGTTGATTGTACAGTCTTATGTCAGTTATAACAGTCTGGAAGAAGGCGTTCTTGTGGCGTACTGTCCTGCTGCTCACTGATCTCAGACGTCCACTGGCTGCTCTCTGTTGTTCAAAAGTCCAATGCAGGGGATGGTCCATGTTGTTCAGTAAAGCATCTGTATTGTTGTGTGTCTGTTGACCAGCCCTCTTGACTGTATTAGTTTTTCAAGTACCCTACAATCTCTTCTGAGACTGCGCTCAACTAACTGTAGCATAAAAAAAACAAATTAGCTTAAATTGTATTTGCAATTGATACGCAAATTCTAACATGGCTAATGACTATTAGCCATGTTAGAATCAATCAGCGAGGGCTGTCTGGCTGTCTGATCAGTGCTGTCGTTGCTCTGGGCTTGTTGTAGACCACAGATAATACCTTTTAAACCTTGTCCTCAGCTTTAGCTCCCATGAAATAGAATCATCACCCGCTGCACCAAAACAAATAAATCCTTCCCGGCCTGGCTGTTTTGATATGTAATGAGCAGCTCTTTTGCTCTTCAGAGATCTTGTTATGTGGCGTATCAGCGATGTGTCTCCAGTGCGGCCGTGGTTCATCTGTCAAACTGGATTTCTCCACCTCAAAATAATGATCCTCCTGCTTCACCCGGGGCCTTGCTAAAGTATCTGCTTATTTAAGATGGCTTTGCACTGCTGTTTCCGTGCAGGTAACACTTGGCCCTCAGGAGTCGTCTGCGGAGCGTGTTACAAGTGGAGGGGCCCCTGACAGAGATGGAGACACAAACAAGCACAGTATCAAGAGATGCCTGGCTCCCGCGACGTGTGAGTAATGCTATGGTTATTGTCTGCGGATTTCCACCAACGATAGATGTCATAAAAATATATATACCTTTTCTGGGGATCAGGCTCCGCTGAGGAGAGCCAGGCAGGAGACCTGTTTTAAGGAGGTAAGTGATGGTGTAAAGTCAGCCTGTCATTCTCAAATAAGTTCATTCTGCAAGGGTACCGTCTTATTTATTTTCACATTGACACAATGGAAGACCTGTAATGGGCTTTGGGCACTTGCAGAGTTTATTCCAGTGCATTGGCAGAAATGACTTTTTGAAAAGTGCAATATTTAGCTTTTACCTTGCAATAGTCTTTTGCTAAGCATCTTAAGATAGTCCCTTAATAGATTGCGTGGGCCTTTTTTTAGTTGATTGTGATCATAGTAAAAAAAACAATAAAATGACCAATGTCTTGTTCACACAAAACCAGCTTTTTTTTAAAAACTCAGCTTTATCTTTGCATTTTGGCCTCCTTAGAACTCTGGGATTTAATCTGGATACAGCCAGCATATTGAAACCAAAGACCACATAGTTAATTAGTATAAATCAATAAAATGGGGTCTTACTCTTATTGTTATACATAAAGCTAAAGAGGCTAATATTTTTGCCTCCTGTGACATTGTAGAGGTACTTCTGTGCTAGTCACAGTTTGTCCATTACAAACACCATGTATAAGGGGGTCCCAGACCTATCGAGTCTGGTTGGGAGTCGTGGGACTCCTGAGGCATCTGATAGGTACTACCAGGCCAAGCGGACTGCAGCCCGGGTGGTTGTGGAAGCAAAAACCCATGTCTGGGAGGAGTTTGGTGAGGCCATGGAGAAGGACTATTGGTCGGCCTCAAAGAAATTCTGGCGCCTCTGGAGGGGGAAGCAGTACCCTACCAACACTGTTTACAGAGGTGGGAATCTGCTGACTTCAACTGGAAACATTGTTGGGCGGTGGGAATACTTCCACTGAGGAAGCAATGGCCTAGGGCTCAAAGGTGTACTCGTTCATCAACCAAGCCGAAGTCACTGAGGTAGTTGGAAAGCTCCTTGATGGCAAGGCACTGAGGGGGGATGAGATATGCCCTGAGTACCTCAAGTCTTGGCTGACACGCCTCTGCAACATTGCGTGGAGGTTGGGGACAGTACCTCTGGACTGGCAGACCAGGGTGGTGTTCCCTCTTTTTAAGAAGGGGGACCAAAGGGTGTGTTCCAACTGCCAGGGTTCTGGAGAGGAGAATGCGGCCGATAGTCAAACCTCAGATTCAGGAGGACCAATACGGTTTTCGTCCTGGTCATGGAACACTGGACCAGCTCTATACCCTCTCCAGGGGGCTGGAGAGTTTATATAAGTTTTCCCAACCAGTCCACATGTGCTATGTGGATCTGGAGAAGGCATTTGACTGTGTCCCCCGAGGCACCCTGTGGGGGGTGCTCTGGGAGAATTGGGTCCGGGGCCCTTTGCTTAGGGCTGTCTGGTCCCTGTACAACAGGAGCCGGAGCTTGGTTTGCATTGCGGCAGTAAGTCAGACCTTTTCCCGGTGCATGTTGGACTCCGGCAGGGCTGCCCTTTGTCACCGGTCCTGTTCATTATCTTTATGGACAGGATTTCTAGGCGCGGCCAGGGGCCAGAAGGAGTCTGGTTTGGGGACCACAGGATCTCGTCTCTGCTTTTTGCAGATGATGTTGTCATGTTGGCTCTATCAAGCCAGGACTTCCAGTGTGCACTGGGACGGTTTGCAGCCGAGTGTGAAGCAGCTGGGATGAGGATCAGCCCCTCCCAGTCCAAAGCCATGCTTCTCAGTCGGAAAAGGGTGGCTTGCCTCCTTCAGGTTGGTGGAGAGCTCCTGCCTCAAGTGGTGGAGTTCAAGTATCTTGAGGTCTTGTTCACGAGTAAAGGAAGAAGGGAGCGTGAGGTGACGGGCGGATCGTTAAACGTTACATGCAGCTTCTGCAGTGAAGCGGTCGAGCTGCAAGGCGAAGCTCTTAATTTCCTGATTGATATACGTTCCTACTCTCACCTACTGTATGGTCATGACCCAAAAAGAACAAGATCCTGGATACAGGCGGCCGAAATGAGCTTTCTCCGCAGAGTGGCAGGGCGCTCCCTTAGAGATTGGGTAAGGAGGTTGGTCACTCGGGAGGAGCAAAAGTAGAGCCGCTGCTCCTCCATATCAAGATGAGCCAGCTGAGGTGGCTCGGGCAATTGTTTCAGATGCCTTCTGGATGCCTCCCTAGGGAGGTGTTCCGGGCATATCCCACCGGGGAAGACTTAGGACACGCTGGAGGGACTATGTATCTCACCTGGCCTAGGAATGCCTCGGTATTTACATTTACATTCATTCATTTAGCAGACGCTTTTATCCAAAGCTGGAACACCACTGGAAGCAAGGTGGGTTAAGTATCATGCCCAAGGACACAATAACAGTATGAACTGTGGGGAGAGCGGGAATCGAACTATCAACCTTCCAGTTGAGGGACAACCGTTCTACCACTGAGCCACTCCCCCCACTAGAGGAAGTTTCTCAGTGTCTACTTAGACTGCTGCCCCCGCGACCCGGCCCCAGATAAACGGTAGAAGATGGATGGATGGATGGATGGTTGGCTGTTTTGACCTGGCACTATTGTTTATTATCATCTTGTGGCCTAGAGTACTGCGTATGTGTGGAAATAACCTAATTTTGTAGCAGTTCATTGAAAAAAAATTGTGACGCAGTCATTTTGATGCAGCAACACACTCTCTCTAATAACTTTTAAGCGACCGACCATTAAACTGTGCCATCTTAGCGAGAGGATCCACCATTTTGGATCACCAAATATGGAGTTAGTGTTTGCCAAATGCTGGAAGATTGTATCAAATAAATCTGTTCAAAAAGTACGTAGGCTGTTTTTGCAATTCATTGTATTTTCTTTTCAAGTAACTACTGTTGAATCCATCCACAGGATGTATTCTAATTTATTATTTTCAGTCAACTATTTAAACTACTGTACATGATTACTACAAATATCCCCCCAAAAACTCCATTTTAGATTACACGAGCAGTAGTATCTTTGAGTCGGATTTTGCCACAGCACTGAATCCTGTATCCTTTGCTTTCAGGTGGAAAAAAGGAGAAAAGGCATGGAAATTGCAGGGCCTGATAATGGCAACATTTTAGAAATTATGGAGGTATTATATTTCTAAATATCTCAAATCATGGTGAATGAAAGAAAATTGGTCCCCATTTTTTTTTATCCAAGCTGAAAATGCCAAAGCATATGAGGTACAAGGCACAATAAGATGTAATATAGTTATGGATTCTTTGCTGTAATCATAATGATCAGCTGCTTATGTTCTTTTTCTAGTTGATTACAAGTAATTTTCAATCTGAAGTGTGTAGGCATGCACATAAACCAAGGATCAAAGTAAAAGGCAAAATGAATGAAGATTGCATTTATCAAAGCTCCTGAGTTCTCCTTGAGCGGCTGTTGTAGATGAAGACATCTGTGACGACTGCATTAAGATGTTTAGACTCATTCAAAAAATACAGTCTTGTACATGTGAGTCTTTATAATTAGCCGATAGCTCCTTGATAGCTCTTCAGGCCAAAAGCTTTTTAATTTTCCTTGGTACAAAGGCTTTTCTGTGCAGTTAGCGGCGGAGTGAACATCCTTTTGGCTGTGGAGAGTGGGACGGCCAGGGTCGAGTGTGAGGGCAGGTGAAAACAGTCGGTGCTGTAGTCTTGAGAAACAGCTTGGCCTTAATACCTGAACTCCTCTTCATTGTACTGTCAGACCAACGGAGGGATCTCCCCCCGCGACCCGCCAAGGCCAGTGCAGCCCACCTCTCTTCCCCCCAGCCAACTCACTGACATAATTGTGTGTGGATTTGAGATTGTTTTTGTTTTTTTAAACCCAGTTTGTTCCCAAGATATAACCTTAAGCCCGTCTTAAATAATCAGAACAGGGCATGCTGGGATGGCTTTTCTTCAGCCTAGCAGGTTTCCAAGTGCATAAAAACAAGTGTGAAAGGCCAATGGATGCTATATGTGCAGTGAGCAGTGCTGTATGTAAAAAGGGAAATGCAATTTATGCTGAAAGAACACAAAGCTAAAACATAGCCCTAGGTGGTATTCAACTTTGAATCACATTATAAACATTTCGTAATTGACCTTCGACCTATGGAAGTTGATGCTGTTACAGTTATTTAGCTTCTGACACAAAAATTTTTTAAAGTACTGCCAAGACGTTAATGTTTTTAGTGTTTGTGGTATTGCTCAGAAGGCCATGCTTTAGTCTCACACAGTATTTTCCTAATCATAGATATACTGTATGTTATGAATTGCATGTTATTTGTTTGACTTAGTTTATTTCTTCAGGACAGCTTACAATGTACATTGAGCTGGAGCAGAGATGCTTGTAACATATTATTTCTTAACTACTAATTTCCATCTGTAGTCTATATTGTACATGAAACTGGAGTACCCGGAGGAAACCTACACTGGAGAGAACATTCAAACTCCACATAAAAAAGCCCTGCCCTGGAATCAAACCCAAGACCTTCTTGCTGTGAGGTCCACATACCACTAAAGATGTCGGCGCACCTGTCCCACAGTTTGAGAATCAGCAACACTAGAAGCTCACCGTTAACCTCTGTCCGATCATGCTAATGCTAATTGAGTCACCTCTTTCTCCAAAGGCTCTCAAAAGTACCGTGAAACCAACTGTTACTCTGTATGTCACTGTCTTTTGCCCGAATTCTAGTTTTTGAGCTAAGACCCAATTCTACCCCTACCCCTTACCACGAGCCCTTGTTGTGTGCGTTCACAAGAGATTCGATTTTGCATGTCTTTCCTGCAAGAGATTAGCAAAATGTAACTAATTTGGGCAAAAAAATTATATAAATTTAAAACAGTCCTGTTTTATGTTCCATTAATCTTGAACTTGTTTATACACTAATCTGATATGTGTGTGTGTATATATATATATATATATATATATATATATATATATATATATATATATATATATATATATATATATATATATATATATATATATATATATATATATATATATATATTTGTGTGTGTGTATATATAATATTAAGTAAAATACCTATTAAGTAAAATTAACAGTTATTTATATATAAAATGGTCCATTTATACCAGCCTTGTGTTCATATATGTAGAGTCCACTGTACGTGTGAAAAACGCCAAACACTGCTTTTGTACAAATGCGGCAGCGGTATATAAAAAAAGTGTTCCTCCTCTGATCCTCCACTGCCACTTTCACACGGCTCATCTTACTCCCTGCTTTGTCCTTTTAAAAAGGAATTAAGGTGATGATTAAGCTTCATTAAAGAGGTAAATAAAGATGAGTAGAGCGTGCCCCGGAGCTGCGGTGCTGCTGCTAATTGGCACCGCATGTGGGTTTGATGTGGAGCTGGCGCAGGAGGAGGGGCCGTCAGGGGCGGGCCAGTCATGTGACCCACAGCCCCTCTCTTCCGTCTGCTTGTGATCACGCTGCGGCTCGCTGCGTGTTTGTTGGGTTTGCTAAGTCAAGGTCTTTTCATTCATTTTAATGATGCCGCCGCTCGGATGTCGAAAAATTAATTGATATTCTTACAAGCATACACCTTCAGGCTCATTAATCAATGGTTTTGCGCTGCCATAAAAAAAAAGTACTTTAAAGGGTAATTAATTTTCTAATATCCTCCAGTCATCCAGAGTGCCCTCAACTTAAAATACTTGACATTTAGCCCTTCATCTACAGCTAACTGACTAAAGGGCTTAGTTACATTGCGTGTGTAGCAAAAATGCAGCAAGACACAGTTTAGCATTATTTTGTCTTGAAACATAGCCACATAAACCAGAACTAAACCTATGTGTGATACTATACAACATGCGCTGCAGGGAAGAGTGCATTGTTAAGTTGTTACAAGTGCGATTGCAAGTGACACGAGGACTTAACCACACTTTGGAGACGCCCACCACTGAATCATTTAGTGGCCAATCAATATCTGTGAAATTCACTACACACTCTTGTACTGTAGCACAACTGCAGAAGCGGCTGGATGGGGAGATATTAGGGGTTTACAAAAAAATAAAAACCATAAGGCCTAAAGGGCACAGTCATGCCCGGTGGCCCTGAAGGCAAAGTCACAACAACAAATTGCAAAACACACCAGAACAAATCACGTAAAACAAAACAAAAAAATTACACAAAACACAAAAACATATGATAAAACAAAAACAGATAGCAAAACAGAAAGTAAATCAAAAAATACAAAAAGAAATTGAAAAACACGCAAAAGAAAGTCAGAACATAAAAAAGATTAATACTTTATTGTGATTGGGCAGAACAACTTCCTGTTTCCCCTTTACATGGTGCACCGGCTCTATTGATGAAGACGTTGGTATTTTACAGATAAGCATATACAGTTTGCATATTCTGGCAGAATTTGTGATTTATTTTGGCCATTTTTCCGAGAATTTGAATGATAACACAAAAAACTTTTTTTCACTCATAGTTAGTGGTTTGTAATAAGCCATTTGCTGTCGAACAATTCTGTTTACTCTTTTAAATTCAATAAGTCATGGGAAAAGCAAAATAATTGTCAAAGGATCTTTGGGAAAAGGTAATTGAAAAAAAAAGGGAAGGGATATAAAAATATATCCAAGCAATTGAGAATGCAGGTCAGCAGTGTTCAAACTCTAATAAAGAAGTGGAAAATGAAAAGGACCAACAAAAATCTCAGTCACAACTGCCTGGAAAATTGTTCAGGAGTCAAAGAAAAACCCACAAATAAATTCAGCTGAAATACAGAATTTTCTGAAAAAAAAGTGGTTCATTCATTCACTAGGAATGCAGACTCCTCACAGAAAGGCCAATGGCTGAGAATGTTCGAGTTTGAACTCATAACCTTCCTGCTGTGAGGCAGAAGTGCTAATCTGCCACGTGCACTCCCCAAAAGCAGCCTTTCTCAAAGAGTGGTCCGCAGACCACGCCCCCTAGTGGTCCCCGAGGTGACATAGACCATGGTAACATATCAGGTTTTGAAATTACAGAGTTTCTCAAAGTGTCTGCAATTGACATAAGTGGGTTGTTTTCAATATAAATCAACAGGTGTGTAAAATCAAAACCTTTTTGAATTGTCTGTTTTGTGGCATTGTCGGACTTAAGCAGTGCATAAACAGGTTTGCGACACTGCAACTGTTTTGTATGAAAATAACCATGACCAGTGACCGCTAAGGAAAGGAAAATGCCACAGCAAAAACATCCAGTTTGTCTTTTTTTTTTTTTTAGACTGGGGTTTGAGGCAGACCCTAAAAAAATAATGAGTGAGTACAGATACTACTATTACTGGCCCGTGTACCAGTTAGCCGCGTGGATACACCATGAACTGGAGTGGGCTGTGGCCATGAAGAGCATCGAGGGTCTGGAGCAGCTACTGTCCTTCAGTACCACTGGAACCACAGACAATCTGTCCCTTAGTTTGAGCAGAGGTGATTCGTGGCTTTGGATCGGGACAGGTCAGTTGAATGTGCCCCGGTCTGTCCCCAGAGCTGATAAAGCGGGGGACAGGTGCAGAGGAGTCTTGTGCTTCAGAATATACAGTGTGAACCTATTGTAGCTCGGCTACAGGACTTTAGAAGTCCCTATGCACAAACTCTCTCTCTACAGTCGAAAGGAGCACTCCCTTCTATCGGAACACAGATAGAAGGGAATGCTATCTGTGCTCATTCCCTTCTATCTGAGGCATATGAGGGAGGTTAACAATGTTTAAAAGGACCGCTCCAGTGAGCAGCAGTAGGCAGCAGCTGCTCCAGACCCGTGATGCCCTTCACGGCCACAGCCCACTCCAGTGCTTGGTGTAGACACGAGGCTAACTATCACAATAGTAAATATCCAGTTGTGTTTAATTTTTCTATTTTAGTTTATTAACCTAAAATGAAATCAAATAACAGCTGTTTTTTTTTTGTTTTCCAATGTTCATTTTCTAAACAAATAATGAAAGTGGGGTAATTTCTGGATTT
This sequence comes from Perccottus glenii, assembly GCA_024416835.2. NCBI lineage: Eukaryota > Metazoa > Chordata > Actinopteri > Gobiiformes > Odontobutidae > Perccottus > Perccottus glenii. The sequence continues at coordinate 8,055,157 of CM044559.2, forward strand.
TCAATGTTCTTTTTTCTGGAAATGGCATTTTAGGTTGAAATTTGTGAACTGTAAAAGTTGGTATATTGTTTTGGGTGCTTTAGAGTTAGGTGGTCTGTAAGTTTTTGTCTTTTAGGTTAAAAAGTTTGAGAAACACTGCCCAAAAGGACATTTGTATAATGAAATTTAAGGTTAATGTAAACTTTATTTTACCTCATTAAAACTATTCTATAAATTGAACCAATGCCTCACACTGTAACATATTAAGTAAGTGCCTTTCAGCTTATCCCTATTTGGGGGTTACCACAGCACAGTGGTGGAACAAAGATTTTGGACACTCTATTTTTTGTGTTTCAAAAGGTGTGGCTGCATTAAACAAATATTTTTTTGTTTATTGTTTACAAGAAAATCTAACACATCTATATTTCTAACAGTTTCAATATATCAGTTCTCAACATTTTCAGTATCAAATAACCCAGAATGTGTTCAAAAAAAAAAAAAGAACAATAAAATAAACCATCACATAAAAATCAAATTCATATTGAGCAGTCTTAGAGACTTGAAGAGTGATTCTTAATGAAATACTTGGGGTGTCTGAAAACTATTTTCCACAACTTTAGTTGGCATGAGTAGCTTGGTACTTTACACCGGATGCCCTTTCTGATGCAACCCACACCCAGACTTGGGACTGGCACAGACAGAGTGGGGCTGGAGTTGTTCCCCAGGAATTTGAACTATAATCCTCCCACATTCAAACTGGGTGCACTAATCTGTTGCATATTGCCTATGTGCCATTGTAGAACCTGGCTCACTCTAATGATCATAATATTTTATGTAACATAAAGTGTAGTCCTCAATGAGTAATAAGACGCAGCTACTGTATTAATAACATGTGAGACATTACAGTGTGTGATGTCATCTCCTGCGAGTGTGGATTATACATGTGCAGTTAGCAGTGCTTGTGTCAGGTGGTTCTTAGATCCCTTTAGAGCAAGTGCCAGAGGAAAGTGTGTAATTATTGCAAAGTCTGTGAGAATTAGTCTAAATGTACAAGATAAATACAGATGTATGAGGTGTGCGCTGCATGCAGGTGTCGGAAAAGAGAGTTCCCTTCTCGAGGGAACTCAACACTGCGTCGTGAAACGACACTTTGGGGAACGCCCTCAGCGTGACGGCTCTGAAGCATGAATGAAACTTAGACCGATCTTGATTGGTGCTACGTCACGACGTAGTAAGTGCCGGCCTACCCGGAAGTATAAAGGGACGCCTTATCACAACCACGCCAGCTTTTCGCTCTTCAGCAAATGCCCTGTGTGTGAAAGAGAGACTTGTTTGAGAAACTTTTGAATGAAAAGTATGGCGGAACATTTTAAGAAGTGTGTGTACCCCTGCCCTCGCTATATCACGGGTAGGGACACGCACTCGCTGTGTGTGATCTGCCTGGGAGCACAGCATGCTCGGTCAGCTCTCGAGGGAGCTGACTGCGAGCACTGTGAGGCACTCCCCTGCAGAGTGCTGCGCTCCCGCCTGGCCGTGTTTGACCAGGCCGGCCAGGCTCGCGTTCCCCGTGGTTCAGGTCCCGCGGCCGCGGTCGTGGGGATCGCAGCTGGAGCTACTTGATGAGGTTGGGACGGCTGAGGCCGTTTCCCAATCATCGTCAGACAGCCCAAACAGACAGCCCAAACAGCGGGGTTTACCATTTTTTCCGGACTTGCACAACGAGTTGTGTAAGTCCTGGAATAAGCCACACTCTTCCCGCATTTCCAAACCAACACCCGTGGATTACAGTAATGTGTTGGGCGGGAGAGGAGGGCTATGGGAGAATGCGCGGTAGAAGAGGCACTGGCCAGTTACCTCTCTCACGGTGCGGCGGCGTCTCTAAAAACCCCGGTGCTGCCCACTAAGCCTTGTAGGAAGACATCAGATATGGTGGGCAGAGCGTATATGGCAGCAGGTCGGGCGGGTGCATGTCTGCATACTATGGCCATATTACAGGCATACCAGGCCGATCTGTTAGCGGACCTGGAGGAAGGCGGGGGACCCACATCTGAGGATGTGGCGGAGCTCCGCAGAGCGACGGATTTGTCACTCAGGGTCACCAAGGAGACGGCACGTGCGGTAGGCCGTTCCATGGCGGCAATGGTAGCCACGGAGAGGCACTTGTGGCTGAACCTGGCGGGGATAAAAGAGAAGGAGAAGGATTTTCTCCTTGATGCGCCTCTCTCACCTTCAGGCCTGTTCAGTGATGCCGTCAGTACGGTCGTAGAAAGGTATCAGGAGGGGAGGAGGCAGTCGGCGGTGTTCCAGCAATGTTTCCCTCGCCACACCAGGTCCACAGGGGCTGAGCCTAAGACCGACCAGCCCCAGCCGTCATCGAGCTCCGCGTATCGACAGATACAAAAGGAGAGCGTCGCCTCCAGAGCCCCTCCCCGGGGAGCGAGGCAACAGAGGCGGCGCTTTCGCTCGAAGCCGACGCAGCAGGAGGGGGACCTGAGGGTCCTCCTTCAGACTAAGAAGGCTTTGAGGTCCTAGCAGGCTTAGGGCCTCTAAAGGCTGCCCCCTCCGGAGAGAGGCGGCTGAGGCCGGTTTCTCTGCGGAGCCCTTTAGATTCCGATGTAGTTTTTCCGCCGTCTATGACGCTTCAGGCCACATCGGTTTCCAGCATACGAGAGCTGCCTCACAGCCCACCTCGAGGGGTTTTGGGCGGGCCGCAACGGTGTATGCGCATCGAGGATCGTACACGACTTCTCTCTGCCGTGCAGCTGTTTCAGGGGGGTGACAACGGTCTTCGAAGCAGACCCGAGATCGGCCTCGAGAGGCTGATTCCCGTGGCAGATTTTTTCCATGCGTGAAAACACCTGTGGAATGTGTCGGCATGGGTCCTGCGCACTGTAGAAAAGGGGTACAGACTGCAGTTTGGCCGCAGCCCGCCGAGATTCGGTGGGGTGGTCTGGACTGCAGTGGTCCCGGAACGGGCTCGGGTTATGGAACAGGAAGTACACTCCCTGCTGGTTAAAGGAGGCCATAGAACGGGTTCCTCCGCCAGAAGTGGAGTCGCGTTTCTACAGCCGGTACTTTATAGTTCCCAAAAAGGACGGAGGTCTGCGTCCAATTTTAGATCTAAGGTATTTGAACCGGTCTCTGAGGAGGTTCAGGTTCAAGATGCTAACAATACCTATTATCGTGAATCAAATTCGGTCCGAGGACTGGTTTGTCACGATAGATCTGAAGGACGCATACTTCCATATTCCTATAAATCCTTCTCACAGGAAGTTCCTGAGGTTCGCTTTTGGGGGCGAAGCGTTCCAATATCGGGTGCTTCCATTCGGCCTAGCAGTGCGAGCACTGTGAGGCACTCCCCTGCAGAGTGCTGCGCTCCCGCCTGGCCGTGTTTGACCAGGCCGGCCAGGCTCGCGTTCCCCGTGGTTCAGGTCCCGCGGCCGCGGTCGTGGGGATCGCAGCTGGAGCTACTTGATGAGGTTGGGACGGCTGAGGCCGTTTCCCAATCATCGTCAGACAGCCCAAACAGACAGCCCAAACAGCGGGGTTTACCATTTTTTCCGGACTTGCACAACGAGTTGTGTAAGTCCTGGAATAAGCCACACTCTTCCCGCATTTCCAAACCAACACCCGTGGATTACAGTAATGTGTTGGGTGCGGGAGAGGAGGGCTATGGGAGAATGCCGCGGGTAGAAGAGGCACTGGCCAGTTACCTCTCTCACGGTGCGGCGGCGTCTCTAAAAACCCCGGTGCTGCCCACTAAGCCTTGTAGGAAGACATCAGATATGGTGGGCAGAGCGTATATGGCAGCAGGTCGGGCGGGTGCATGTCTGCATACTATGGCCATATTACAGGCATACCAGGCCGATCTGTTAGCGGACCTGGAGGAAGGCGGGGGACCCACATCTGAGGATGTGGCGGAGCTCCGCAGAGCGACGGATTTGTCACTCAGGGTCACCAAGGAGACGGCACGTGCGGTAGGCCGTTCCATGGCGGCAATGGTAGCCACGGAGAGGCACTTGTGGCTGAACCTGGCGGGGATAAAAGAGAAGGAGAAGGATTTTCTCCTTGATGCGCCTCTCTCACCTTCAGGCCTGTTCAGTGATGCCGTCAGTACGGTCGTAGAAAGGTATCAGGAGGGGAGGAGGCAGTCGGCGGTGTTCCAGCAATGTTTCCCTCGCCACACCAGGTCCACAGGGGCTGAGCCTAAGACCGACCAGCCCCAGCCGTCATCGAGCTCCGCGTATCGACAGATACAAAAGGAGAGCGTCGCCTCCAGAGCCCCTCCCCGGGGAGCGAGGCAACAGAGGCGGCGCCGCTGAAGCCGACGCAGCAGGAGGGGGACCTGAGGGTCCTCCTTCAGACTAAGAAGGCTTTGAGGTCCTAGCAGGCTTAGGGCCTCTAAAGGCTGCCCCCTCCGGAGAGAGGCGGCTGAGGCCGGTTTCTCTGCGGAGCCCTTTAGATTCCGATGTAGTTTTTCCGCCGTCTATGACGCTTCAGGCCACATCGGTTTCCAGCATACGAGCTGCCTCACAGCCCACCTCGAGGGTTTTGGGCGGGCATAGCGGTGTATGCGCGCATCGAGGATCGTACACGACTTCTCTCTGCCGTGCAGCTGTTTCAGGGGGGTGACAACGGTCTTCGAAGCAGACCCGAGATCGGCCTCGAGAGGCTGATTCCCGTGGCAGATTTTTTCCATGCGTGAAAACACCTGTGGAATGTGTCGGCATGGGTCCTGCGCACTGTAGAAAAGGGGTACAGACTGCAGTTTGGCCGCAGCCCGCCGAGATTCGGTGGGGTGGTCTGGACTGCAGTGGTCCCGGAACGGGCTCGGGTTATGGAACAGGAAGTACACTCCCTGCTGGTTAAAGGAGGCCATAGAACGGGTTCCTCCGCCAGAAGTGGAGTCGCGTTTCTACAGCCGGTACTTTATAGTTCCCAAAAAGGACGGAGGTCTGCGTCCAATTTTAGATCTAAGGTATTTGAACCGGTCTCTGAGGAGGTTCAGGTTCAAGATGCTAACAATACCTATTATCGTGAATCAAATTCGGTCCGAGGACTGGTTTGTCACGATAGATCTGAAGGACGCATACTTCCATATTCCTATAAATCCTTCTCACAGGAAGTTCCTGAGGTTCGCTTTTGGGGCGGCGTTGCCCAATATCGGGTGCTTCCATTCGGCCTAGCACTCTCCCCTCGCACATTCACCAAGTGCATGGATGCGGTTCTGGCTCCACTGAGACTCCAGGGCATCCGGGTACTAAATTATATCGACGACTGGCTCATTTTGGCCCAGTCTCAAGAGAGGGCAGTTCGGCATCGAGATGTCGTCCTTGGCCACATTCAGAGCTTGGGGTTGAGACTCAACGCGAAGAAGAGCGTGTTGACGCCCTCCCAGAGAATTACGTTCCTGGGAGTAGTATGGTACTCGACGACGATGCGGGCACATAAGTCCCCCGCACACATCGAGTCCATACAGGCGATGGTCTCCAGCATAAGACTAGGCCGCAACGTCACTGTAAAACGGTTTCAGAGACTGTTGGGTCTAATGGCAGCTGCGGCCAATGTAATACCTTTTGGCCTGCTGTACATAAGACCCCTATAGTGGTGGCTGAAAACCAGGGGGTTTTCCCTGAGGGGGAATCCATTCCGGAGTATCAGGGTTACGCGCAGGTGCTGTCGTTCCCTGTCAATATGGAGGAAACCCTGGTTTCTGTCCCAAGGACTAGTACTGGGAGCAACATGTCGCCGGAAATCCGTTTCGACAGATGCCTCCCTCACTGGCATCCCCTCTATCCCCTCTTCTCTGGATGAAACCCTTCATATCCGTTAAGCAGCGTAGCAGCTCACAGGTCTGACTCCCGGTGTTAAAGTCTTTTCTGTTTGTCCACCCCGCTGGGGTTGGATGCCATCGTACAGACGTGGCCGAGGCCGCGTCTGTATGCATTTCCCCTGGTGGCGCTGCTCCCGGGAGTTCTGGAGAGGGTCCGGCAGGAAGGGATCAGTCTACTTCTAGTAGCCCCGTACTGGCCGGCCCGAGTATGGTTCTCAGACATCATAGCACTGCTGGCAGGTCTTCCATGGCAGATCCCTTTGACGAGGGACCTGCTGTCCCAGGCAGGGGGCACAATACTGCATCCCCAGCCCGGGCTGTGGAAACTCTGGGTCTGGCCTCTGAGAGGGATCAGTACCTAGAGGCTGGCCTATCGGCAGGGGTAGTGGAAACCGTACTCAGTTCCAGGGCTCCTTCCACGAGGAGGTTGTATGGCTTAAAGTGGAATGTCTTTTCCACTTGGTGCAGGGGGCGTGAGGTGGACCTCACTCCACTGCCCAGTGGCTTTGGTCCTTGAGTTCCTCCAAGAGCGCTTCACTGCGGGGCTTACCCCGTCCACTCTTAGGGTAAACGTGGCTGCCATTGGGGCGTTCCACGCTCCTGTAAGTGAGGGGCCTCTGGGGAGGCACCCATTGGTCGTACGATTCCTCCGTGGCACCCGGAGGCTGAGGCCTGCAACGCGCCCTGGGGTTCCAACTTGGGATCTGGCGGTGGTGCTTGAAGGATTGGCTGAGGCCCCCTACGAACCACTCGAGTTGGCGACAGATCGAGTTCTGTTGTTCAAAGTGGCGCTGCTCATGGCTATCACCTCACTTAAAAAGGTGGGAGACCTCCAGGCACTGGCCATAACACCAACTTGCCTGGAGTTTGCCCCCGGTGGGGTTAAGGCCATTTTACGTCCGAGGCCGGGCTATGTGCCTAAGGTGCCATCTAACGTGGCACGGCCGACGGTACTGCAGGCATTTCATCCTCCACCTCATGTGTCGGCCGAAGAGGGGAGACTTCATCTGCTCTGCCCCGTTAGGGCACTGCGAATCTATATACAGAAGTCTTCGCAGTGGAGGAAGTCAGAACAACTGTTAGTGTGTTTCGGGTCTCCTAGGAGAGGGCGGCCAGCGACCAAGCAGACGGTCAGTAATTGGATCGTCCAGGCTATTGCCTTGGCTTATCAGGTGCGCGGATTGCCTTCACCTTTGGCCTTAAGGGCGCATTCCACCAGGGGCATGGCCTCTTCTCGGGCCCTTCAAATGGGGGTCCCGCTTCAGGAGATCTGTGAGGCAGCCGGCTGGGCTACTCCACACACTTTCATTAGGTTCTATAGTCTACACCTTCCTGCGACACCTGACGCTAGGGTGCTCTCGTCCTAAGTGTGCCTCAATATCCAGCTTCACACTAGGGCAGGCAGGGGCGTCGTGGCATAGTGGGTATTCGTTCCCCAAAGTGTCGTTTCACGACGCAGTGTTGAGTTCCCTCGAGAAGGGAACGTCTCGGGTTATGTATATAACCCTTGTTCCCTGAGAGGGAACGAGACACTGCGTCGCTCCGCCACGCCTAACCTGCCTGATGGCGATTTGCTTCATCGCGAAGGGCTGGCGTGGTTGTGATAAGGCGTCCCTTTATACTTCCGGCTAGGCCGGCACTTACTACGTCGTGACGTAGCACCAATCAAGATCGGTCTAAGTTTCATTCATGCTTCAGAGCCGTTACGCTGAGGGCGTTCCCCAAAGTGTGCAAATCATTTTGCCAATGATTGGTGGTAAGAGCGGTCGTCCTTCAACCGGAAGGTAGGCGGTTCGAATCCCGCTCTACCCACAGTTCATACTGTCGTTGTGTCCTTGGGCAAGACACTTAACCCACCTTGCCTCCAGTGGTGTTCCAGCTGTGACACTGGTAAATGGAACCTTAATGTAAGTCGCTTTAACTAAAAGTGTCTGCTAAATGACTAAATGTAAAATGTAAATGTAAGTGTGTTTCTTCATAAGTTACAATTGGTGTCAGAGTGGATAGTACTCCTTCCTCAGAGCAAGAGGTTTTGGGTTTGATTCCCATCCAGGGCAGAACCTTTCTGTGAGGAGTTTGTGCTTATGTTATGTACTCCCAGTGTTTGACTAGGTTTCCTCTGGGTTCCCCTACAACTACAGACATGTACAATAGTGATTGATAATTAATAAAAGCAGTATTGTAAGTATATTGGGAAAAAACATCAACCCATAAAAATATTGTATTAATCCTTTGAATAAAAATGACCTGATCAGCAGTTTTGTCCATGTTTTTCATTTAATCCAGTTCAGTCTTCTGCCTACTCATTGCTTTGTTCTTATTTACACTTAGTTTAGTCCTGGTCATTGCTTTGCTCTAAGCCAGAGCAAGATGTAGTCCTAGTTTCAAATAAATAAATTAATAACAATCTGCAAAAATATGAAAAAGTAAAGTTAGGCATGTAACCAAATGGCCTTCATTATGTATGAAGTATGATGAAAAACAAGTTATTATAATAGAGACCTATTATATATTATAAGGTTAAGAACATCAACAGGATCAGAACTCAAACTGCTTTATAGACCCACCAGCAGCGTCTGAGGTGAAAATTTACATCTCCTACTATAGACTGGCCATTGTCTGCCTCAGGCCCAGAGCTGCTTGACGAGGCCCCAGACAATGGGATTAAAAAGAAGAAGATGCAATAGAAATGATCTGTCATTAAAATGGCATTCAACATCTTCTCAAAACTTCCACAACTGATGTCTTCTAGTGAACGCAGAGAAGTACAAATGGTACATAAAGACACATGATATCTTTATAAATAATAATCAGCCCTGCGACTAACTGGCTATTCACCAGGGTCTATCCCGCCTCAGGCCCAAAGCGGCTGGGATAGGCTCTGGTCACCTGCGACCCCTAACAGGACTAAGCGGTAGAAAATGAAAGAATGAATGAATAAATAAACATAATTTATCTTGCACCTATATTTTTTAAACTTAAAAGAAAAGAAAGTGACCTCAGTTGTGACATCTAACCAGTGGAGTCTGAACACCGGGTTACACACAGATAAAGAAATATTGTAAGTGTAGGATAAATATTACACATAAAAAGATGTGTTATCTTTATTATATCCAACTCAGTCATTTTTCAACCAGCAAATGTAGGATTAATGCAGTTCAAAAAGGGCAACATTTTCCAGAAACAAAAAACTTTTTTTTTTTTACCGAGCTGGCATCTTTGCCTTTATAAAAACAGCAAGCCACACTAGATGTCTTTAAGGAATTACTGTAAGGTTCACTTACAATTGTGGAGTCTTAGAGAACATCCAGTACAGCATAGAGAGCAGACTATAAGGAAAACCTTTTCATTTCAATACAATGCCACTGAATATTATATTAATTATGTCGTACCATACCATCAGAATAAAGATGCCACAGCCTTGAGCTGCCTTGAAAAACCCTTGAAAGAAGAAATCAGTTGAGTGATTGTGTGAAGTTGTAGTTTGACCGTACATTTATTCATGAATTGTTGTGTTTTACTTGTATTTCCAAAACCAATCTTCTCGTTCAGTGGCCCAGGATTAATGGGCTGGACATAAGGTGTCTACATGATAAATATGATCCACTGACTCCTGATTCACAAGCTTTAGCCTACATGTAATTCACAATTTAAATCACACAAAGCCATTGCGTTAGGGATTTTAGGGTTACTGTTAAAACTCAAATGACTGACTGTAATGTGAGGTCAGTCAATAAAAGAGTGAAAATCCTACAGCAATTAACTACATTCTATCATTGTTAAGTTACAGCATAAAAAGCCTCTTCCACAGATCTGAATGTGATATCCTGTCATAGATCAGATCACTCACATCATTTCATGTGGTGACCTGAGGAAATAAAGGTGTTTCAACATCAACACTGCCCCCTAGTGGTCTGGAGCATTTCTATTGTGTTGTGAGCTTATGTTTGCTTTTTTTTAATGTCGTTATGCTGCTTTAATAAATGGCAAAAAAAAGAAGATTGTTTCAAATGAATCCCTAGCTTTTGTGGTTTTAAATTTGGGGAGGTGAACCAGTTTCTCACATTTTAAGGACTTATTTAACGCCACAAGTGATGTTTGATGCAATATAGACATCAAATGTCATGTTTTGTTTTGTGTTTTTATTACAAAGTAATAAGTTTTGTGTATCACAAAAAAAAACCTCATTTGTGATTTTCCTTTGGCTTCAAATGTTTGCCCAACTGAGGATTTTTTATCATGAATTAACAAACTGCAAGGTTTCGCTCCCACTTTTGAAAAGCAAACCAGATCTGAGCGGTTACAAAAATTGCATGGGATGCTTTTATGACAAGGTTTGTACCCTTTTTGTCAATAAAAACTGACTCGTACTTACCCGACTGATACTGTATGGCTCCAGTGGAAATAATGATCCATCCACGTGATACAAAGATTACGACAGCAACAGTTTGTTTCAACCGCACTAAATATGGCAAGTAAATAGGAATGAGAGAGAATAGATAAAACAATCACTGGCAAGCGTCCTGAGCAAGAGTAGACTGACTGAACTGGGGGCGCCCACCTTAGACTTGTAGATTTGAACATAACTTCTCATTGAATGGTTCTTCACTTCTGTATTTTGCAATTAAAACCATTTACTGCCCAACTCCTCAATTATTTATGCTCTCCCTGTGCCTGCAGTTCTCACATTGTCTTGCCCCATTATTGACCCATCAGAAAACAAGTAAGCTTTATAATTCAAATGCTATCATTGTTATCACAAGTTACCATATGGTGTTAAAATATCTAACATATTGTATGCCTTGTGTATTTCTAAGATATCAATTTTTTTACTTTTAGAATATGTACATGATGTTAAAAATAGTGTTAAAATTTATCTATCCATAAACTCTCCATGTGACCGGCTGCCGATTCAAACTAATCTATCAATCCCATTTCATTTCGATTTTTAGACAAAGGGTAACAGTTGTAAGCTAGGCTAAACATGTCTGGCCCCATCTCTTAAAGTATAAAGATAGTTGCGTGTCAGAGTTCTCACTGAATATGTGTTCAAGCCTCATGCGTCACAGCTCTCGCACATTGTTGATGGAGTTCAATAGTTTCCTAATTTGCAGCATCAGCAGACTGGCGCCGGTCAAATGGATGTGTTGTCTAACTCGGGGCAGGCTGCGGCTTGTTTACTGTACGTTCTCCGATGCTCCGACAGCCCACTCAGTTTCTGCACGGCTCCTATACAACGGCGAACGGCCAGGAAAAAAATGTCTCCCTCTGAGTTGCACCGACATTTAGGCTACGTTGTACTGTAACACGTCCTCCTACTCACTCTCACTAAAGTCTCGATGTATGTTGACTTTTTGATTCTTTATGATCTATATCTGCTTGTCTCTAACTTATAGTATCACTGCGAGTGTGTTTCTTTTATAGCCTTTCTAGTCTGTGTAATGTAAAATAGCAGCTACATTTACCAATCCAGAGATTTGTTGCTAATATGAAGTTAATAGTATTGTCATGGATATCTTTAATTTTTTTCAGTGGATGTGGTGAATGAATACTAAAGTGGGTTAGGCAGGACAAAAAAATTGGATTTTGGTTTGGAAGTAGGGGTTAGGTTTTGAAAAAGAGTGTAGGCTTAAGTGTTAAGCAATAAGCAATTGTATCACAACTTAACTTATTTTACAACTGTCCTGCTCATGTTTCATAATATTAGAGAATTTTACAAACCAAAAACAAAAATATTTAGCCCAAAAAAATAACATTTTGGCTCAAATTAGACTTACAAAGTTTGTTAAAATATTTAATGATACAGTCCTTTAACATCTGTCTTATCATCTGACATGTTTTGTGCATTACTTGTTTTGCCCATATTTTTTTTTATTTCTGGATGAATTATGTAATTAGAGACAAAACAAGATTTTAAGACACTTTTCTTGGAGCGTTACTTTATAATAAATTACCCATCAGCAGCATTTTTAAATCTGTCTGTATTAGGTGGTTTTTGCTGTTCCTCAGTTCACTTTGAGACTTTGGTAAAAACACTTAAAGCAGTGTGAAGTAATTGCCTCACAGTTCACTCATTTACTCTGTCCTCAAGGCAAAAGGTGGGCTATTCTTAGTTCGTTTGCCCATGTCTCATGTGGCCTCATTTACTCGGTGGCCATTTCCTCTCTGTAGTTTTTTTATTGAGGCTCGATTGAATGTTTGCTCGACTGCGATGTTCTGCCATAGTGATGTAGTACTTGAGACTGGTCTAGAGACTATTTGTAAAGGTCTTGGTCTTGTCATAGTGTCAATCCCTAAAAGAACACAAATGGTACTAGTCCATTCTTGTTCTAAATTTGCCTTCTTCCCCAAACACTAATGTACCATAAGCTTTGACTTTGTCAAAAACTGGATTGGACTGTTTGAGTTTTTTAACTGTTCCCTAGTATCTATTACAGTGTATTGTGCACTGGTTCTGGTCTTGACCCTGTTTTTGACTTGACAGGATCTTGACTCGGTCTCGATGCCTGAAAGTCTTTGTCTTGTCATGGTCTTAATACTCTGGTCAATGCGGTCTTGAATACAACACTAGCCGACTCACAGTATTATCACAGCTTAAACAACTATAGCGGTAACTTTTCTAAATCATCTTTCCAAGAATATCCCAATTATCTCCAAATACATTATTAGTCTATTAGTCTATTCTTTACCTTTTTGCTATTTGCTTTAAACAACAGCCACACGTTGTTTAAAGCATGTTTTTTTTTTTTTTTTTCATGACAGCCAGCAACCTAACCTTAAAAATACCCAACAAATATAAAGGCACCACTTTGGAACATTTGATTTGGGTGATTGGCTCTAACTCCAAACAGCTAATCCTCCTTTTAGCTCAGCGTTGTGCCTCTTGCTACAGTTAAGAGGAATATTTACCAAAGCAATCCTCGGCTTGGGGCTGCACGAGCAGGTTTGTCACCATATGGCACGAGGCTGCACCCCTCCAGCCATGCACCTAAACTGTAGCGTCAGTCCGCCACCGCCTTTCAGAAGCACAAGACTTCACTCATTAACATTTGCAAACTGTGCTCCTCACAAATTAGGCCTAGGCTTTATGTACAAAATCTGTCTCTCGTTAATGATTCATAAGCTCCAATATGTTAAGACTGGGAATTCTGCCGTGATATTTATTTCATGCTATCATGCCCTTGGAAACAAATACAACTTTATGCTGAAGATGAAATATTAAAATCAGATCTGTAAAATAAATAAGTAGAAAGACCAGTATACATATTTACAAGAGACATGGTGTGATATTTGAAAATAAATGAGGACTCGTCTTGCATACTTCGAAAATGATGTACAATGAGGCAAAGAGTGCTGTGGGATATTTTTGTGAAATTATTTATGAGTTTAAATAAATCATTTATTCAGCCCAGCTTAAACTATTTATCTAAAATGAATGCACCCTGGATTCGTTCTCATAGCTCAGCATTTAGAGCTGTTTAAAAAAAAGAGGAACAGTGGGATAACCCGAGCGGCGCGCACAAGCAGGTCGTGTCAATGAGGCAGAACATGATGTTACAGCAAATTTAAGCCGTGCCGCTGAAGAAATAATTACCACTCTCTGCCGTTGTTGTTTTTTTTACTAACAACCTCTGACCCCATCGCCGCATTAGCAACACGGCTTATTTTCTGCGTTTATCGTTAATATTTCAACGCCGCTTTCCACAAGTCAGCAAGCAAGACGGAATATTTTATTGGAAACCGTCTTGAAGGGATGACTTGTTTGAATCTAATTGAGTTTAATCAGGACTGATGGGCTTATGTTGAAGGTTCATAAAGTAGGACAGTGCTCTTTATAGACAAAGTATGGCGAGAAATACAGCCATGTCCATTCACCAAACATTTCTGCTGCGTGTTGGAAAAAACAACCTGTCTCGCAGTTTTAACCCCAGGCTTGCTTTATTATTGTGGCACAATTGCACCAACAATGTTAACCAGTCATAAATTAACTTTAATTTCATGACTTTCTGACTATTTTAAAATGTATTTATACATTTTGGCAAAAGGCCTCTATAACCAGGAGACATGCAGCTGTAGCTCCACTGCTGCTGTGGCTGTGAGGGATCTGCTCACTGACATTTAAACCAGTAAGAATACTCATACGCTTGTGAATATGATCAGAAAACAGTATTATTAGAGCTGATCATAGGTGAAGTTATTACAAATACTGTATATTGTCAGTAATAACCTGCAGCATTTATATGCTTAGAATTAAACTACTCTCAGCCTTTGAGCAAAGATGGTCAAGTGACATAATGATAAAACCAAAATTAAGGACATATATCCAAATAAATGATATATCTCTGATAGAATCTTATGTAAAAGTAAATTTAACCAGAAATCAGAGATCTTTAATGGCACAATTAAGAACAGAAAACCTTCCCTTGGCAATAGAAAGTGTCAGATGTAACAACACACCAGAGGAGCTGAGACTCTGTGAACTCTGTGATTTAGGAGAGGTTAAAAAAACTAATTTTCTTTTGTACTGTCCCTTTTATGGTGAGTTTAAAGAATCACTAGTTAACAAAAATTTTGCTGACAATCCTGAGATCTAGAACATCTTGACCACCATTAATGACAATAGGTTAAAATGTTTAACCTTAATATTTTTACATTAACCACATTTGTCACAAAAGCCTGGAGGAAACAGCAGTTTCTTTAAATAGAAGTTTTTATTTGATTTATTTCACCTAGTGTTGGTCTGTGGTCTTTTGTTTAACTGTGTCTTGTAATCCCATTTGGGCTAGGCTTGTGTTTCAAGCAAAAAATTCATTCATTTATTCATAGCCTACTTCTGACCGGGTTAGCCCTACTGCATATTTACTGCAATGATCTAACCACTCTGAGAAAATGAGCCACAATAGTGACACAGGAAATACTGAGTTTAGTCTCGACAGAAAGACGTAGAAATCTTAATTGTAAGAGTGGAAACATAAAGCACATTTGCTGCATTAGAGTTTTTATAAAAAATGCGCTGTTTTTTAACTGTATAGTATTTTTGGGAGCCCTCATACTCCTTTTGACAATAAAAATGCAGCTGTTCCAGCTCAGTGGGATGCAGTATTCTTAGTCTAGTGAGACAAAAAGCCACGTTGCCTATTAAATAAGGTAATGACCGTGGAAATAAGCGTGCCGATGATATTATTAGTGCAGATTAAGTGTGGGAATTAGCATGAAGATAAAATAGTGTGGTGCTGCTCATAGTAGATACACCGAGTCGTCGTACATCTTACAAATAAACTGTTGCATTTAAAGCTTTTAACCCATTTTGCTTCCCCACATTTCTCATATCAAAAGGGTGTTTTTGAAAAGCACTCCAGCTTTCTAACTGCAGGGTACACTTTGTAGGCTTCTCCCGGCCCCCCACCCCCCTTCCCCTTGGCCTGGCAGCCCTCCACTCTGGTTTGTGAGCCGAGCGAGGTGTTAACACTACAGAAGCAAGAGGATCCTGCAGGTACCCTGTGGGTATCTTTCAAATTAATCGTCTGGCTGCTCTGTCTTATGCGCACTTTTGAAACATTAACAAGACCTTTGAGAGCGGGAGGAGACGGGGGAGTGGGAGCCAACCAGAGCAGGACGTGGCATGATGCGCTTTAATGTTTTATTGAACAGATACAAATTATTTTGGCCCTGGCCTTCACTGTTTGGTGGAAGTCAGTGAAAAAGCAAGTCAGGGCATGCCACAGGCGCTGAGCGGGGACGACGGAGGGTCCAAGGCGTGGACACACAGTCATTTGAGCTTCAATTCTTTTCTGTGGAAAACAATAAAGTGAGAACTGGTTAAAAAATACAGCACAACGGAAAGATGGACACCATGCTTTGTCTCAATATAGACCAGCTGAGTTTGGACCACTTTGATTAAACCATAGCATATTACTTTAAAATGTCAGATAAAAATGAGGGATCCTTTTAGGGATTGAGACCATGACAAGACCAAGACTTTTACAAAATAGTCTTAAGACCGGTCTTGAGTGCTACATCACTTGCTATTACTAAAACCTGGAGCTATCAGAGGGTCTTTTGAAATATGAATGTTTGTAATTAATGCAGTGTTAACTACTTAATGCTGTACAGTTCCTTCATGTCAAATATTACTGTGAACTGAAAGGGGTCCAGTCTTACATTTAACCTCATAAGCACTTTCACTGTGAACGGTGGAGAGAGATGAATTTCTTAGTGCATCTAATCCTCACTTACAGAGTGATGGAGATGTTCTGTGCAGATCAGGAACTGGCACTAGGCCTACAGGCAAAACTCTCTTTATTTTTTATTAGTTTATTTAACAGGGACATTGTACATGAATAAACATTTCTGTAAATGTACCAGAGTTAGCCAAGAGGCTATTTTTTATCCGTAGTCCCTGGACTAATGTTAAAAGTCAGCCTAATAATAAGACGTTATACTGCACGTGAGGTCATTTTTTTACTCCAAGTCATGACAATGCAGCAAATTTTTTTAAAAGTTTGCAGCAAATATGATTTATATCTCATATAGAAATACAGTATAATGCTCAGATAACACAATGAATGGAAGGCCACATACACTGAGTTGAGCATCGGTTTTGTAAGAGCAGGCCTCTGATAAAGCCCTCTCTAAAAGGAAATGACAACAAAGAGAATCTCTACCTTGATTTCACATGTTGTCCTTAGAGTGCACTCACTATTTATGCATGATTAACAGAGCTGCTAATTCAATTAGTCTAACAAGTCATGGAATTTTTCCCCTACACTCGCATGTTTCTCATGTGCAAATGATACATTTACATTGTTAATTCAAGATAGTTGTTCATGTTGAGCATATAAATGATCCCTTCAGGAGTGAGTGCAGCCCGTTGTCATTAGGCTGCTGATTAGTGTTGGCACTGACGACTTACTCAAGAGCAGAAAGCAGCAGCTAATGTGTGTAGTTCTGAATACGACATGGTCCACTCGAGTCCAGTGTGTGTGAACATAAATGTGACAGTGTTCTATGTCCGGATACATTAATGCACTATACATAACTCAAGATAAAATCAACTAAATAAAACAAAAGACTCGGTTTTCAAGGTTTTCAAGGCATCTGGACTCGGTTTTCACCTTGAAAACCGAGTCCAGATGCTTTTACTTAAACCTTTTTTTCAAGATGTCCTGGATGACTGAGAACCTTCACAGACAAAACAAAAGACTGTACAATTGGTGCTGAATGTGCTGAAGTCATTTCATTTTGACATCAGGTTAAAGATACTAGAAGTTAAATAGTGTTTACTTATAAGTGGCTATTGTATTACTTTTACTAGTAAGTGTAAAGAAAATATAATTAAAAAGGCATTTGTAATATTACTACTCCAAGTCACAAGGTGTTTTGCAAAAATGTGTGTCTTTTTAAACATTTGCATATGTTTTTATGACCTGGTCAGCAACTTTCCCTTAGATCTTATGTTTTTCCAACAGCACCAGTGACACAACTGACAAAAGCATGTGTTTAAAGCTGGGTTCTGATCACATGACCAGTGTGTACTACAGTGTATGAGCTCTTTAATGTCAGACTGGGATGTAGTAAGAGCCAGAACAGACTCCACTCATGCTTTCAGGTTCTGCTTTGTGGGGTCCTAATGGGAAAGCAGAATAGTTCACTGGTCATGAAAATTTCATAATCTGTCATAGAAAGACTCTTTTAATAAGG
Source organism: Perccottus glenii (assembly GCA_024416835.2). Lineage (NCBI taxonomy): Eukaryota > Metazoa > Chordata > Actinopteri > Gobiiformes > Odontobutidae > Perccottus > Perccottus glenii. Next base: position 8,072,669 of record CM044559.2, read on the forward strand.
CACAGAAGGAAATGCTAAGTTGTGCCGCGCAACAGAAACTGACTAAAGCATTTGGGCAAAAACTCTGAACCGTGTTTTTCCGAGTGGAGATGAGAGCTGCTCAGTTGTGCTACTGCTTCTATTACTTCTATTACTATTACAACTATTTTTAATCAGGTAAAGTTTAATGTTTACATTGCACATTTAAAACAACCTTGGTTCACCAAAGTGCTTTACAACTTTATTTCCCAAATTTCCCAGATCCCAATTTCTGGTGATGTGTTAAAATGCTGTAATAGTCATGACTTTTTTTCAGCTAAGAGGCTAAAGGTCTAGGCTAATAGAGACATTACATTCTGTTGCAGTCAATGACACTGGCAAAACAAGTTGGAGCGCTGGAATACACTGAGAGTGGACTTTTTCAAAAACATTTTGTAGGAGTTAATTGATATTAAACAAAAAAAAATATTTGTTATGTGTAGTCACTTCAGCTAATGAATAAATCTGACTGTATTATTGCAACTCTATGCTATGCTGCCATATACCCATCTTTATCGGCTAATGTATGCTAATGTTAGTAATTTGACATTATAATTACAAACGAATACAAATTTACAATATTACATTAAACAAGACCATGAAACTTGTGACACGACTATTGCGCTGATGTCCTCCGGGACTCGACTGCATTATGTTCTATTTGGACTGTCTATTGAATTCACCATCAGACCTAACTTTTGTCATTGACAACAGCATGTCACTAGAGGGCTACCATAGCTGTACATGATCTAAAAAAAGAGGACAAAGAAGAAAAGACAAAGTTACAATCTGCACTTTAAACCACCAGATGTCAACAAAAAGGCCAAAATATTCTGGCTATAATCTATGGCCATAATCTCTTCATTGTGACTACAACAATACTTAATAATTGACTGGCCTTATGAGGAAGTGTGTTCAGTGGGAGAGGGTTTGTGACTGGGGGGTGGATGAAGTGTGTCTACTTTGTGTAGCTCAGTGCAGGCTTGCTTCTGCTTTGAATACTTGACATAATTGATTTCTCCTTACAGCGGCCAAAAAGAGCAGTAATTAAGAGTCGGGACAGTTTATTGATTGGACTTCTCACCTGAGACCCCACACTGACAAATCATTGCACCAGGTCCAGGGGCCACTCCGCTAAGCCAAGGTTATGTTTCAAGTCCCAAAGTAAATACTGTAAATGTGTATGAAGTCTGTATGTTCCCACAGTTATATGCCATACGTCTATTGTGTTACTTTAAATGAGGGATCGACAGATGCAAGCTGCTAGCATAGTCGCTAATGTTAAAGATAAGTTTTTAATACATGCATTTTGAAGCAATGATTACGTCTGTGGTTATCCGTGGTTGAGTGACTGTAGATGGACATCTGTGGAAATTACAGGTCAATTAGCAGAAGTAGCTTAGTCTGGCCTGCAATTCTAATTCATTTTCTATTCTATACAAAGAATTAGTATAGATCAGGGGTCTCCAACACTGGCCCTAATGGTAGTTCGCGGCCACTTTCCAGTAGTTCGCCAAAGACTTAATAAATTAGTAATACAAGGCAGAATAATATGATGATTTCCATGCTACAGGTGCTTCCTGCAGTGAGTCGACTGAATGTCACGTGCTGCTGACAAGGATCATACCATTAAGCAGAGCTCATACACAAGTGCTTTGAAAAGAAAGGAGGGAGAGGAGAAGGACAGAAGAGTGCGCACATATGAAAGTGAGTGAAAACAGGAAAAGAAGCAGCATTTGGATGCATTTGAATAACTGTAAAAACACAGGCAGAATTTATTGATATTAGATTTTTTTTTTTATGCATAATGCATATACATTCACAAAATGTACATGCAGATGAACTAAATGTTTTGGTCATGTTTTATCGCAAATTCCGAGTTGTGGACACCAACATTTATAAAGTTCTGGCAAAACAAAATTAATTTTGTTTGCGTTGAAATAAGCTATGAGAAAAAATGTTACAAACACGAGTAGCTCTCTGTCGTTTTCATTTTGTAAAAGTAGCTCTCTGAGGAAAAAAGGTTGGAGACTCCTGGTATACAGTAGATGCTCTCAATTTAACAAATTGATATTAAAATCCCCAGAGATGAACAAGGTTTTTTTTATTGCTACGATCAAAAGTTTTTTTCCATTCACTCATTAAACAGTTCTTGCATTAACCCGGTGAGCAATATATACTGCCTTTAATCAAGTTTTGCTCTTCTCATATTTCAATAGGTAAGTATTCCATTACATCATTACTAGTTGCTGTCATCTTATCCAGTACTTTGTATTTAAAATTATTCTGCACATATAATGCCACGCCTCTTCCTGTTTTGTTCTTCCTATTTAAAAAGTTAAGCTCACATCCTTCGAGTGGAAATCTGTTTGTGTTCATTGAACCAAAAATTTCAGTTATTGCAATGACATTAAACTGATGTTCTATTTGCTGTATTAGTATTATTTAATTTAAATTGATAGTTGACAGTTTATCCTCAGTTATGATGTTTTTGTTGAACTGATCGTCAGTATAGTAGGCACAGTCATTAATGGTACAAAATTAATTATTGTCAGGATCTAGTATATCCTCATCCATGTTGTGTATACTATTTTCTGTTCTATTGAGAGCATTCATTTCCAGGTCTTCACTCTCCTCAAACCTATGTTGCAGGCCAAAGCCTTTTTGTGTAGTATGAATCTTGACGAAGGGGCCTTCATCCTATTCCACACCTGAGACACAATCTTAGAGAAAATGTCAGACAGTAGGGAGCAAAAGCTCTCCCTACTGTCTGACAAAACAACTTAAGCTACAGTATCCGTCACAACACCACCACATGATGCTTCCGACGAAGGCTACTGCAAGTAGCCAAAACTAGTTGAGCAGGTAAACTAACACCTTCTCCTGTCTGTTCAAAACAAAGTATTCTTAGAGAAACAAAGCTTTACACAAAGTGTAATGCACAGAAATAGTTCCCACTATTGCCTCACAGCTAGAAGATCCTCAGTTTGATTCCCAGTCAGTGTGTGCGGTTTCCATTCCGTTACTGAGTGCTCCAGTTTTCTAACCTTTGATAGAACTGATAGCCAGATAGAACATCTGACAGAACATAGTCTGTTTTACAGAACCATCTGGGAAGACTCCCGTTAAAACCGTTTGCAAAAGGGAGGTGCCTTTCTGTATTAATATGTGATTAGATGAAGCACCGACTAGTATCTGTCTACCATGAGATTTATTTTAGCAATGACGTAATCTAAGTATGGCTGATATGAAGAAACAACAAACCTTTTTTTTTTTTGCAAAATTTATCTGCAAATGAAAGGAACATTAACTAAAACTACACTAAATTGGTAAATGAAACAAGGACGTCGACCGATAAAAAGAGTGTTTATGAAAGACTATGAGATTAAGGATATGCCAAAGCCTGTAGGAATAGAGCACAAACATATTCCACTCTTCCAGATAATCCCTAGTGTCACAATTATGTCATCACGTTAGTGGGTGATGATGTAAATTCCTTTCAATAGAGTTCTTTCAAGGAAGGAACTTTGCGATTGATTAGTGTCCCAAAAAGAAACGTGACATTTTAGACCTGGCACACTAAAACAATATAGATACTGTATAAGGGATCATATAGATTGAATTTGGAAGATAGTGTTTAGCCCAGGTGCTGGGTAAATACCCTCTTCACTTGCTGTAAACGACAATGTGATGAAGACTCTGGTAACAATTATAGTGCATCAGAATAGCAGCAGACGGTGTAATTGTCGGAGAGGCTGTTGCAACAAAAATATAGCGTCATGATGACAGTAGATGTAAGAGCAGACAAAGAACGCCAGAAGCTGCTTCATTACAAAGACAGAAAAAGTTGCCGCCGTTTCAATAGAAACAAACATTGCTTTGGGCCTCTTTGTAAACAGTACACAGCTGCTATTTCGAGTGACGGGAGCTCCACCTTGTCACAACAATTCCCTTAAAGAGGAACAGTTTAATGTCAACAGTATTTTCTCCATCTGCCTGCTCATGAAAACCTCCCAATCCATAGGGAAAATGTTCCTCCCGTTCCAAAAAGAAAAGCACAATAGAGAAAGATGAACTGCTCACATCAAGTGGAGATGCAGTCAAAGGCGTAGCATTAGCCCGCCGCTACCAGAGCTTTCCCTGGTACACATCCATCTGTTAGCGTTTGCATTTTATTTTATTTTTATTCAAAGAGGTGTCACGCCTTTCCCGTTATTTAGAAGAATCAATGCAATTTTCACACGGAACTTCTCGGAGCGGTGTGCCAGCAGACTGACGTTTGCACCGAAATAAAACAAAGGTATTCCACCTGCCAGCCTCCTCCTTTTTCTTCGGAGTGGTTTGATTCGCTGATCGGTAATCTGATTGGGAGAGATTCATCCAATTTGTAGCGATAACGAGACAGCTTGACAGGGACACAACAGCAATTACTCCCTCCGACGTATAGTGTCCCTGTCGATTTAGACAAGCCTCTATGTTTCACTCAGGTTGTACAGTATCATACTCGACTTTTGGCAGAACACAACAAATGCAGAGGACAATTGTTGCACCACCACTCAAATTGTTTTCTATTATTTGATACTTAATTCATCTATGTTTTCAACTTGAGCTATTACCTTTCTTAGGCGTTATCACATTATAGTATTTGGCTCGGAGTAACTTACATAACAGAAGAACAATTGAAGAGTGCAGAAAAGCATGACTTTATTTGGCTTGCTCTTGCTCCCCTGAGATACAACTGAACGTCTATAAAAGCATCACAACCTTATTGATTTAAGGTGACAACCTACTGAACAGCCAAAGACAACGTAGAAGTACAAGCAAGCAGAAGAACATGATGTCAAGACCCAAAGTAAGGCTGAATTCACACACTTTAATTTAACTGTTCATTACCTCGGAAAGTCCAGCAACTGGCCCTCCTAAAAACATCTCGGTCCACTTTCAAGTGAACCCTGGACCAATTTGAGGTGAGAATGCAAAGTGGACTAAACAACAAACTAGAAGCAGAAAGTTAACCATACAATGAAAAAGCGAGGAAAAAACATGTTATGAAATTTGTGGGAAAATGACATGTGTGGCAATTAGCTGTTTATGGACAATGTTTAAAATGTAACACTTTGTCACTTGTGATCACTACAAACGAAGATTTCAACTACACCCTTTGCTTACAATGACATAGCCTGACGGACATCCATTCACTTTATTCACTCAGCGTTTGTACTTGGGTCCCTTAGAACATCTCCAGGTTAGAAAGTTGGGGGTTGTAGTCAAGTCCTCCAGAAAAAGTTGGGAGTCTGGAGGTCCGTGCATGTGTAAAAAGGGCCTCTCAAAACGAGGGTTAAGACAGATGCAGTTTATTCAGAACTCTGCTGCTCGGGTTCTAACTAAAACCAGGAAGTACAACCACATTACGCCAGTTTTAAAATCTCTGCACTGGCTTCCTGTTGCTCAGAGAATAGACTTTAAAACAGCACTGCTGGTTTACAAGTCTCTTAATGGTTTAGCACCAGAATATATTTCTGACGCTAGTTGCTTATGAACCTCCTCGGACTCTGGGACAGGCCTTCTTGCCCAGAGTTAGAACTAAACAGGATGAAGCAGGAGGAGGTTAAAAACCTTCCTCTTCAGCTCCGCCTAAATTTTTGTATTTTTTTAATCTAAATCTTGTAAATTGTCTTTTATTCCTGTAAAGCACTTTGAGTTACCCAGTGTATGTTGCTTTATAAATAAAATGTCCATGCCTTGCCCTTTAGTTAGTTTGGGTTTGTTATTACTATTGATCTCTTTCAGTTTTTTGATTAAGGGCAAAATGCAATGATGGCTGCTGTATGCATAAAGTTTAGCTTCCATTATTGTAATTTTATTGTATTGTGGGCTCGGAAAGTTACCCCTCAATCGACTACAGCTAATCGAGAACCCAGCTGCTCGTCTGCTGAGTAGTAAAAAGCATCATTAGCACATTATCCCTGTTCTGGCATACTTTCATTGCCTTCCTGTCAGCTTCAGGATTCATTTAAAGATTTTACTGATTGTTTTTAAATGTTGATGTGGCCTGGCTGACTGTTACCTGACTGAACTCTCATTAATGAACTTTGTGTAGGCAGTTTAGTGTTCTACCGATACCTAGTAGTAAACTAATAAACTAAGGTAAGTATGCTACAACTGTATGATTGGAATTGATTGTACATAAAGAGTAAGTTGCAGATTAATTGACAGCATTGACAGACTCTCAAAAAATGACAGGTGTCCAGCTTTCAATACACATCCAATGTCAAGTATTCAAGGTATTCATTCATACTCAAAAATATATACTGTATAATAACACTGTTGCACCTGTATAGTGATCCTGGTTCAGGTGCTCTTGAGCGACTGACTATATAAATCCCTGATGGATCACAAGATTGACTCTGAAATGTTTCCTATATTAACGCACATTATATGCATTTGTGTTGAGCACCCCCCAAAACGATGTGCCCATCACAAGTGGCATGTACTTTTAAGTTACTTGTCATCCACATGAAGCCCCACCGTAATAATCAATTATGAGCGTAGCCACCGCCTCCTCCACTCTTCAGCTGTGCCCAGTGTGAGGCCTGCTCAGATATGAAAATACTATGGAGATGTAGTCAAATTTGCAATATTTAATTGGAGTTTGTGTGCATCTCAGTGTATGTCTCTGTATCTACTGGCAATGTGCCTGGCAAAATTAAAGCCGAATTCTTTGATCTGATATAAGATTTGAATAGCAGAGATTTAAATATTTAAAATTCCTCGGCTGTGTCACTTTGATCTGCGAGATGATTAATAGGGGTTTGTTATAGAAAACACACTAAACACATCTGCCAGAGCCAACCCACTGTAATTGTGAGTTGTCTCCGCAGAGTGAGGGTAAATTACACATTTTAAAGTAACAGGGTAAACAGTTCATTTGAATTTTTATTTTATTCTTTTTATGTTTAATGAGACAAGAAGACAGAGAGCGACTTCAAACGGCGCAATCTAAAGTGGAAAAGATTTCTCTTCATGAGAGAATGACACTTGGAAAGGTAAAGTGCTTTCATCGTTTATCATGATGATTGGGAAGAGGAGGCTCTTTGTCTCCTAGTGCTGCCTCCGTTAACTGTGAAGTAGAAGTTGGCCAACACCCATCAAGGTTCTGTCGTCGGATAGCACTCGGCTGATTACAGGACGGTTGACTGTAGCAGGTTCTAGTTCTCTAAAGCCGTGTTACTGTCGACACTAGTGGCCTTTGAAGGGCTTTGGCTTTGACGCAGTGTTAGAATTTACGTTGGTAATGAGCTGTGAACAGAAACTTAAACACTGTTGCAGCTGTAATGGAACAGAGAAAGATTACACAAACACAAACTATGATTATGCTCGAGGAGAAGTAATATGAGAGGTTCTCTGTATTAAAAAAAGTACAATTTTGTAAATCTTGGCCCTCTTGGAAGCTGGATCAGGGCATTAGTGAGGTCATTTTAAGGCTAATCCTGAAGTTCAATCTACAATATCAATATACAGTATATCAATATAAGCTGACTTGCATTGAACAACTAACCAGGGCCATATAGGCGGCACAGTGGCAGAGTGGTTAGCTCTCCTGCCTCACAGCAAGATCAGGATCCTGGGTTCAACCTTTTTCTGTCAACCATCCTTTGATAATTTAAGGAACACTGTAAGCCCCCATCAACCCCATGTGTGGTTTGTACCAAATTTGTTCTCCTGTGTCTGCGTAGGTCATGTTTGTAAATGAGAATTGGTTCTCAAACAGTTTACCTGGATAAATAAAGGTTAAATAAAAATTAAATATACAATGAAGCTAGGTAAACCTACCCCTGATATGTCTCTCCTAAACCCTAACCATCCCAGTCTGGATCAGTGGGATCACTTAGGGCAGTGGTTCCCAAACCTTTTTTCTGTCAACCATCCTTTGATAATTTAAGGAACACTGTAAGCCCCCCATCAACCCCAAGTGGTTTGTACCAAATTTGTTTTCGAATTGATTGAATAACAAAATATTCACGTGTAAATAAAATGAACTTAATGAAAGTGCAGACAACATATATTTAGCAACATTTACAGTTGTGCTCATAAGTTATACCTTGGCAGAATTTGTGATTTTTTTTTTTTTTTGGGCCATTGTTCAGAGAATATACCTTTATAACATAAAGACTTTTCTTTCATTCATAGTTAGTGGTTGGGTGAAGCCATTTATTGTAAAATAACTGTGTTTACTCTTTTTAAATCATAACGACAACAGAAACTACCCAAATGACCCTGATCAAAAGTTTACATAGTACCCTGGTGATTTTGGTCTGATAAGTGAAAAAAAGTTTTTGCAATATCAAAAAAATCACTAATTTTGCCAAGGTAAACTTATGAGCAGCAAGTACTCTCAAATGAGAAAATAACATATCCAATATGATTCATGTAGATTTACTGTCTGTACATTCCAATTCCTACAGTTTAATCAGTGACTGGTGTGGGCTGGTGTATTTTTGGTCTTCATTGCACTAGGAAACAGGCCTTATTCTTAACAGCCTGTAGGCTAATACTTGATCATTTAGAGCTGCCAAGAGAGCCTTGCACACTCACCGGCTAACCCTGTGTGCTAAATATTAGTGCAGTTCTTTAAAATTTTAAATGCCAGGACAATAGCAACTTTTTGAGCAGCGCTGCTGATGGAAAACAGGATAGCATATGTCACATCCATGCCAAATGACTGCACTATTTTACAAATTGTGTGTGGTTCCTCCACGTCCCCCCACTTTGAGAACCGCCATTGTTTGAGTTAACCCTGGGTTTCTCTGTGTAGCTGTAAGTGCGTAAACACAAAGCCTTGATGACTTCTTAATGTCTCAGTGTTTTTATATTACAATATGCTGTAAGGTGATTAAACAACTCTTTCTTTCACATGCATAAGAAAATCACCTCTCCTACTTCCCCGTTCAACTTTTTTTCTGACATTATGAAGTGATAACCTAATGCCGTATCTATAGTATTGAGATCTACTGATAAATAACCCATGGTAATTACTTTTTACATAAACAGGCTGTCAGTTCCTCAGAAAAAAACAGGGTTAACTAAATGAGTTGGTAATCCACTTCATGATCCACTGATTCAGCCCGCGTTTGTTAAGTTTTGCCCAAGATACCCTCACAGTGCAGGGTACCTTGTTCAGCAAATGTTTGACAATAAGACAACCAGGCAGAAATGTTTTACATTTACATACATTTGTGTTTGTCCACACTTCAACCCTGGACAGTTCAAAATAATGCATTCAAAATAAGTGGTAGAAAAATGAATGCACTCCTCATTTTTCTGATTCTGTAATTACATTGGTATACTATTTGTTCTGAATTATGTTTAATTTATCCCCATCAGTTTTAAGTTCATTAACATGCAGAGAACAGAAACAGTGTCCTCTCCAGTGAGTCCAGATGCTTTTGCTTTACCTTTTCTACTTTACTGGGTTTAGTTCTGACTCTGGGCACAAGCAGAAGATTAAGCTCCAGATTTTCTTAGAAAGTTTCATATGGCAATACTTTGTTATTTGTCATGGATGTATTTTGGTTCTGAATCACTAAGCGACTTTTACATTAAGCTGATTTAAAGTCTATTTTATGAGTGACTGGAAGTCAGTGGAAGTCAGTGTAAATAAATACTAAATCCAAAACCTTTGTCTAAGAATGTGTGGCCCAAACAAAACATGACTGTGTTTGTCCTCTTTGGGCAGTTGTAGGAACAGGAAGTAATGGCCCTTTCCACTGGGATATATACAAAACGCAATCATTAAATAAAACAAATGTTGATATCAAGTCACTTATATTAGTTTTTTATTTGACCATGTTGTTTTATTTTGCCAGTTTCTTTAGCAATGTAAACATGTGTTTCCAAAGACAACTCTATTTAAATGATCAAGCTCAGATATTGTAAATGTAAAACTGATTTGTTGAAGTGGTGTTGCCGGATCAATACAAAAGACGGATTGACCCAAATTGGTGGCATGACAGATATACACATTTAAAAGCAAACTTTTTAAAGCAAACACTTTTAAGGAGTGATAAACGAATTACTAGATATACATACCAAATAGTTATATACTGTACATATATAGTATGTATAAGACACCAGCGTGTGTGTTTTGCGCTACAAACACACACTTTTCAGCTTTATCTTAACTTTTGTTGTAGATTGTGCTCTTGTGCAAGAAGCCTGTAGCAGTAAAGGAGGGTTGTCCAGTCCTTTCCTTGTCAGTGACGATGTGTCTTCAGAAACAGTTGTTGGTAGCTGACAGGTGACCTACTGGACCATAAAGTGGCTGTCTAACATTGCGGCCAGCGTTCCAACCCCTGTTTTCAATAGTTGTGGCGCGCCGCGGGACAGCCACCTGCTCAGACCGCAGTGATCAATGAAGAGGAGTTTTTTTTCTCTTTCTCTCTGTGACACAAGCCAAAAAAGAGGTATTGACATTTTCGTCTAAGAGCGAATCGATAGCAACCAGTCAAGCCGTCTGACTGAGCAAAAGCCATAAACGTCCGGGCCTCTTGAAGCGGCTGGAGGATTGATTGATTGTTGGAATAGCAAATATTAAGAGCCGGGTGTTGATCCTGGCCTGTTTGACCGCTTACATTTTGTGAGGAAGAATACTGAAATGGTGAAAAATGTATTGTCTTTTTAGTTACTTATTCAACTGGGTCATACAGAATCAAAATTTCTTAATGTCACAATCTATACAGTAACTGACTGGAAACTCCTTAAAAAGCAGTTTGCATGCTCTTGAATATCTAATTTTATACAATTAACTACAGTTTACAGTGCTAATCACAGTGCCATCATGCCACCATTTTGTACAAATAAATATTAAACTGTAGCATGAATTTATGGTAACAAACAAACACTTCAGGACGGTTAAGAAAGTTTTTTGGGACGGTTCCAGGACGGCTATGAAAATAGTTAGTCTGGAGCCCTAATCATATTCAGTCTTTTAAGTGAGATTAATGGCTCTCATTCTTGTCAGTGTATCTCATACTTCTGCCTGTGTGTCTAATGCAGACAGTGTTTAAAGTAGGCGTACATCTTATTGTGCTGGTTTTGCTATAACGATTGTGTTGCTTAAACTGACCAATAGCTGAACTGCCCAATAACATATTGGTCTGAATGAAGTCATAAAACATAGTAAACTTTGTATAGTATAATGAAAAAAGTGACTTTTTTATTCCTTGGCAGAATCTAATGGTAAAAGGGGAGATTGCGATTCTACACCTCATAGTCCTCCTTTTTACAGCATGTAAACAGCTTTGGTAAAACAGTGAAAATATATCTGATGGTGATTTAACTTAAGAACATTTAAAACAAAATCGATTAATCATGACTAGATTAGATTAGATTTTGAGCCAAAATAGAATACACATACTCTGTCATAGACTGAAGTTATAGCCTTATTATGGGTGCTGCTGAGGCCTGCCTTGCCAATAACCTCCTCTGCTCTCGTTTTCGTAAAAGCTACTGATTTAGTCATTGTGCTTCTCCAAGTATCTTTCCACACTAATCAAAATGACTTTCTGCTAAATAAAGCATGAAAAAAGCTTTTCCATGAGCGGTGTGTTGGAGCGGAAGTCATCCTCGGTCTAACTCTAGATGATTAATCAACAGATTGGATTCCGCTCACTGCTGTAGCACTCACTCTGATCACATTTAGTGCCGGTGGAGGTTTTTTTATAGAAATTAAGGGTCCACTGGCATGTGGAGGTGATCTCAGACCTGAGAGCTGCTAACACGCATCAGTTAGAGTCTGTGTTCTGTCTGTCAGCCGTGATGGTAAATGCTCTAAATACAGTGTTGTGCATTTAGATTGGTGTCTGAACGCAAACGTTAGCACCTATTGGTGTGGGTCTACCCTTGACAGAGTGAGGCAGATTCTGTAGTTCAGCATTCAACACGTAGTTTCTGGGTCACTTGCTTTAATGAAGAGTAAAATCAGTGTGCATACTTTATAAAAGGTAAAGGTTTGGAGGCACCTCAGTGGCTCACCTGGTAGAGTGTGTACCTAATAAAGAGAAGTGTCCTCAGGGGCTCTTTACAAGACACTAAAATGCAAATGCTCAGCTGTTGATAAGGCTGTGTGTTTGCAAGGCCAGTGGGGGCACTGTCGCTTCAAGAAGTGATGGCCAAAGTTTGTCCAAAACAGAAAAACATTTTAAATCTTGTGTTTTCTGGAACAACATTGATAAACTCTCTCATTATCAGTGTGGAGCTATACATATGGACAATGCCAATATAAATGTTTTTATTTGTGAATATGTTTCTGTATTTCTGTCCTGGACACATTCCTGCACGGCCTGTCCATCCTGGGAATGGATCCCTCCTTCTGTGGTTCTCCCTGAGGTTTCTCTTTTTTCCCGGCTGGGTTTTTGAGTTTTTCCTTACCCTGATGGAGGGTCTAAGGACAGGGGATGTTGTCTAGTGCAGTCTGTTAAGCCCTTTGAGGAGACTGTAGTTGTGATATTGGGCTATACAAAAATAAATGTCTTGTCTTGTCTACATATCATAATAATATAAGATATATTAATATAATATTAGAACATAATTGTATGAAGACAAATTTACAGTACAAATTGTAAGGGAAAATAAATAGTTGTGTACAGTATGGTTAAGGTTTGCAGATACTGTTTAGTTACAGTTTTCCCCCGTGGATTTTTACAGTACTTTACTGGACAATTAACTTAATTGTCCGTGTGGGGAAATTTGTCTTATACTAGTTATACTAGACTTCAGTATAAGTCTAGTATAGACTTATACTGTAGCCATATTATCTGTAAGGGACATATACAGACATCACACTTCAGACAAATACAGGCATTTAACAATTCTCAACTGGTGTGGTTTATATATATATTTTAACCAGGCATTATGCTTTACAGTCTTCTACTGTTTATTAGAATATTATTCGAAAAAAAAAAAAGGATTATTAATTTTAATATGCATTATAAAAACATTTAACCTTCTTAGAATCACGAGGTTCTGTCTGGATACACCTTTTATAGTACAAAACTCAAATTTACCAAAATTGTCAGAAAGAACTCTATAATTGGGTGATTTTTTGTTCTTTTTTGTTTGTCTATAGGTTTTCCATTTGAATATATTGCAGTTCAAATAACATTATAGTATTGAAAATTGCCATGAAACAGCTATTTTCCTGCAAAATTTCCGCTGTAAAATCCTGCTATAGAAAAACATGCGTTTTCAATGATGAATTGTTCCATGTTGTATTTAGGGCTATTGACAACACACTGCCCTCATGATCAGACGTCTTGTTACCGTGCACAAACCCACACAAGCTGCATGACATTGAATACGATCAGTTTATGAAGCTCCTTTTTAAAATCCTCCACTTTTCTGCTTGTTTACTGCAGCACAAGAGACGAACGGGGCAGATTTTTTTTCCCGGAATGAAATCAGGCTCGTCTATTTCTGCTGGGTGCGTGAAAATAGTATTGATTAATGGTCAGCGGGCCTTTTTCCACGCCGAATGATGTAAAGACCCTGTCAGTTAGCATCACCTTCTCAGCGAATGTGTTCCATCAATCCCACAGCCAAACGGGCAAGCAGTGGCAGGTGGCACATATTTCACCTGCCCAGGCAAAATGGGCCAGTAAGTGGGACAAGGCCCAGACAAAAGTGACACATAGGAAGGTGACAGCTTTTCACACCTGGGAATAATGGTTTTGATAGGCGTCCTGCTTGTTTCCTCGCTGCGGCCCAGACAAGGACCAAAAAAAGTGTGATAATATACACAATTAGCTCATGGCGCAAAAAGACCCAGGGCCTTCACAAGCTGGGGCAAATCTAAACTCTACCTTTCAGAGCCTTCAGTCTACGGAACAATACTGCGACTGGACGGTGTTTTGACACATAGAGGATACAATTATTGGAGCCCAAAGCGGTGCTTGTCCACACATGTAGCCCATCAGCTAGTGGCTGAACAGTCAGGGTAGCACTGCTTTTAATTTCAGCAGCAGAAAGCATGAGCACAACACTGTCCAAGAATAAAAGGGCATGTCTTACCACCATACTTAAACAGCATATAGCAAATAATATGCAAAATCTTTGTGTCATTTTCAATTAAAAAAGTAATCCATTTTCTACAACTATATTAATTGTTCACTGTATGTGGTCACTGGTTAATTCAGGAACACCCAGCAATGTTTTAGGCATATCTCCGCACATATCTCAGCTCGTACTCATCGGATATGTAATGTTTTTTGTAAGTCTATACACTGAAAAAAAAATCAAATACTGTAATAGATCTCTCTTGAAAATGAGACCTAGTGTATCATTGAGAGTAAAATGTATAAATAAAGGGTTGAAAGAAATATATGATTCATTCTTTCCTCCAGTTTCTTCTGCTTATTTCTGTTAGTGGTCCGGGTGACTGGAACCTATCCCAGAAATTTAGGCATACATTCTGGAGAATGGCTGATATACTTAGGGACAGACACTGACAAACTACCATTCACTCTTACATTCAATTACTAGGGATCCTTTAGATTAGCATGTCTTTGTTGGTGGGAGCTACTAAGAGAGACACGTCTAAGTTAGCCCAGCCAGGGTTTGAACTCACAACCTTCTTGCTGTGAGGGAGGAGTGCTAACCAGTCTGCCACCATGCACCCACGACCTGGAACAATTTTATCAGGAAAAAAAACAAGTGAAAAATGTATAGCCCCAGATGATCTCATAGTTACATAAACTTAATAAACAACAATAAATGTGTTATCTATTAGCTTTGTAGCTACTACTTTCCCGCCAACATGCAGGAAACTGTTTAGTAGGGTTTGTGTAACATTATGTCCCGAAGCACTATAAAATACCTTTTACAATTCATTAATTGGAACATGGTTACTATGTGGTTTTAATGTTTAATTTTAGCTAGTTTCATTTATGGTGTCTGTCATCCTGAAAAGGGCAATAATCATGATGATTTGATAATCAGATTTCACCATTTCATGTTCCCTTTATTGTTTTTTTTTGTCACCTTTGGAAGATTCCAGGGTCTACTCAAACGTACTTGTTCTGTGACTGGAGCCTATCCCAGCAACTTTGGGCCTGAGATGGGGTACACCTTGGACAGTGGCCGGTTGGTCGCAAGGCTTTTTTTCCCAAAACCAACCAAATTCTGCAAGATTGAGAATGTTGATGATAAAATCCATCAACCCTGATCACCTCTTAACAACTTAGACAGGGCTGCAAATTAAAACGTCTTTCTGACAAACGACTTTGAAATCTAGTATATATTAGTGGTTTGAGAAGTGTATAGTGACAGCGTTATATTCCAGAGACAGGGTTAATGATCACAGCTCCTTACCTCATTGTTTCCATATTAAGAAGATATCACTGCTATTTATAAACACATATATGCCTCTATATTTCTGTGATATCCCTGTCATGTCAGCTGATTTTACACATGTGCCCCACTTCAAAAGAAAATCAGTGTTAATATCACTTTGGATGTCCAATATATTCCGTCATTGTTTCCCTCTCCCTTGTGTTTTGTAAAGGAAAAAGATGGCCCATCAGCGCAGATGTCTGGCAAACGTATGTGTCATCATCGCAGGGAGTACACGCCGAGTTATTTTTACGTTTTATCTGACCACGTCGTTGTAGCAGCAACATTAATGAAGTACAGAGGTTGACAGAACAGAGGCAGTGGGGCGTTTTGATCATCTCTGTGCTATAAGTGTTTTTATCTGCATACAGGCTTGTCAAAGTTACTCTGCATACTCTTGATAGGATATCCCCAACATGCTTGAGCTTTTTTGCAGACGCTTAAATATTTCCAAGCAAAATCCAGCTGTTGGCCCTGAAAACATGAGAAGAAATCAATAAACTTGTGGCTGTAATAAGGATTAAATAAACATGGAAGAACCAGAAAAGAGGGGTCTTATTGGTGTCCTCAAGCCACAGACCATAACTGTTCACACTGACATGGATTAATCAATGAAAGGAAGAACTCAGTATTGAATAGTTTTTGTCTATCCATCCATCCATCTTGTCAAACACTCACTACAATTTCCAGAATACCATCAAAGTTTAAAAATGCAAGTTAATTTCTTTGTGCAACTGGAATGGCAGTTCTTCACATTTTTCTTAGTTGCGCTAGCACACCTACAAAATGTGGTTTGTAGTCACAGCAGAGTCGGCCAGTGGCACAGAGTAACACAAGTAAACAAGTGAGAAAGTCTGGCCTCTCGTTTACACAAGGTCGGCGTTGTCCACAAAAATGCTAACATTTCGACTGCTGCTCCGCACTTGTGCACACTGTGAAGAGAAGGTAACAGAAGTAGTAGAAAGAAAATTCACCCCCTTCTGGACTGGCATATGTAGCTACAGTGGCAAGAAAAAGTATGTGAATCTTTTGGAATTTCATGGTTTTCTGAAAAATATGTCTTAAAATGTGATCTGATCTTTATTTAAGTCAAGGGTATTGACAAACATAATGTGTCTAAAAAATATTACACAATTTTTTTAGTGGAAAACAACCAAAAAAACTCATAGTGCTTGTTGAAATAGCATTTAAATCTTTGAGTTAATGACCTCAGAAAAGTTAATTGGAGTCAGGTTTTAGCACACCTGGAGTCTAATTAAGATAATAAGGGCGGCAGTAGCTCAGTGGGTAGAGTGGTCGTCTTTCAACCGGAAGGTAGGTTCGATTCCCACTCTCCCCACAGTTCATACTGTCATTGTGTCCTTGGGCAAGACACTTAACCCACCTTGCCTCCAGTGACTGTAACACTGGTAATTACATTAGAACAATGTAAGTCGCTTTGGATAAAAGCGTCAGCTAAATGAATAAATGTAAATGTAAATGTAAATAATACGTTTGGAGGTTTCTTTGTTTATTTAAATGGATCCCATTAGCTGAAAGCTGTGCAATCAGCTAATCTTCCTGTGTCCATTGTTATTAAAAGACACTGTTCATTGAGGTGTGGACTACAGCTACTTTGACTGATAAAAAAACCCTCAAACTTTTGGAGTTTTGGAGAACAACATGTTTATGTGGGGTGCACGTGGCAGAGTGGTTAGCACTCCTGCCTCACAGCAAGAAGGTCGTGAGTTCAAAACCCGGCCGACTCAAACATTCTCGGCCGACTCCGGTCTTTCTGTGAGGAGTCTGCATGTCCTCCACGTGTTACCGTGGGTTCTCTCCGGGTACTCCGGCTTCCTCCCACCGTCCAAAGACATGCATGTATAGGTTAATTGACAACTCTAAAGTGTCCCTAGTGAATGAATGTGAGAGTGAATGGTTGTTTGTCACTGTCTATGTCTAAATGTCAGCCCTGCGACTAACTGGCCACTGTCCAGGGTGTACCCCGCCTCAGGCCCAAAGCTGCTGGGATAGGCTCCAGTCACCCGCGACCCCTAACGGGACTAAGCGGTAGAAAAAAAAAAAAAAAATGAACATGTTTATGTGAGCCATGCCTCCCGAAAAGAACTTTTAGATAAGCTACGATCAAGAATTGTTGCTTTAAATAAAGCAGGAAAGACCAGTCTACATTTAGGCAAACCATCTACGAATGGAGACACTTTAGGACTGTTGCTACTTTTCCAAGAAGTAGGCACCCAGTCAAAATGAAACCAAGAGCACAACAAAGACTCATCAATGAGGTAAAGAAACAACCCTGAATGACAGACAAAAATTTGAAGGCATCATTGGAACTTGCTAACATCTCTGTTCATGAGTCTACAATACATAAAAGACTGAACAAGCAGGGTATCCACAGCAGGACACCACGAAGGAAGTCACTGCTTACTAAAAAGAACATTGTTGCATGCCTGAAGTTTGCAAAAGAGCACATTGACACTCCACAGCGGTTTCGGCAAAATGTTTTGTGGACTGATGAACATAAGATTTAGAAAAAACACACAGCACTACATCTGTGGTAGAAAGGGCACAACATATCATCATGATAACATCCACCCAACTGTAAAGTATGGTGGAAGAAACATCATGATTTGGGCCTGCTTTGCTGCATCAGGGCCTGGCCCGCCTTCAATCACTGAGGGGAAGATGAATTCCCAAGTATATCTGACAATTCTTCAGGATAATGTGAAGGTGGATGATGCGACAGGACAACGACCCAAAACACTGGAGCAAGTCCACAACAGAATGGCTTCAGAAAAAAAAATCCGCATTTTGGAGTGGCCCAGTCAGAGTCCAGACCTCAAACCAATAGAGATGCTGTGGATTGAGCTGAAGAGGGCCACACACGTGAGACGTCCAAAGAATATGACAGAGATGAAGCTTTTCTGCCAGAAAGAAAGGGCTAAAATTCCTCCTCAACGAACAGCTACAGGAAGCGCCTGGTAACCAGTAATTAAGTCTAAGGGTTCAATTAGTTTTTCCACTGCCATTTTTAATGTTGAATGAGTGTGTTAAATCAAGACCTGAATCTTGATCAGAGATCAGAGAAAGATCAGAGGAAGATCACATTTTAAGACAAATTTATTAAAAAACATGAAATTCCAAAAGGTTCACTGTCTTCTTGCCACTGTACTTTGCTTTGGTCACCTTTGTGTCTATACAGATTGTAATGTGTCAACGCAAATTGGCAACGGGAGGACTGTGAACAGATTTGTTGTGTTTAATCTTTCAGTAGTTACATATCCTGATTTGTTAGCATTAACTCACTCAGGATTAACCTTATTAACAGTACACTAACTACTATAACTATTAAATATCTAGACCCCATAAATGTAAATACGGCCTATTCAGTGTACCACAGACTCTCGCTTGTGTAAACTAAAAAGAGAGTAACCTAACTTGGTAATTGTATCCCTGGTACATGAATGCTTTGGATCAAGTGCACTATAGCCTACCTGTCTTTTCTCAACACTAAATCTGATAATGACAAGCCAAGCTGTGTCCTCCTCTGTGGACTCTCACCTTCTACTGCAGGCTGTAATTAAATGGACGGGGTTGTCTGGAGCTGCCCAAAGTAGCTCTGCTGTGAACCATGCAGCAGCTCCAGAAGTTCAGAGGTTGGGGGTGAAAAGCTATCGAGGCTGAGCTGGGTCAAGCTATTTAAGTCAATATTGCTCACCCTGGCTGACAGGCTGAATAACACCTTTCTGATCCACAAGGCCACAATGGACAAAAAGAAAAGCAGGCCGCCTTGACTTCTCATCAGCAAGGGATTGTGGTCTTCAGTGGCTGCAGGGGCCAAGGCATGTGTCCGAGGGTCCCTGTAGAGAAGGCATTAGAATGAAAGGCCTACTGTTGTTGACCTAGCCCCGAGCCACATGTGTCACCAGCAGAGCCAGTCAGCGTGAGCACTGCATTTGCACTTCAGAAATACAAGACAAATTGATAGATTCTGCGGCTGTTGATAGATGAGATACAGCCTCAGTTAAAGCCACAAAGCCACTCTGGAGGAGTGGGGTGGTGAGATTGTTCAGTGCTGCTGAAAATGCTGTTTTTAAATCTTTATTCTAGCTCAAAAGTCTTTTTTAGACAAATTCAAAAAGAAAGTGCATTTAGTGGTGTTTTGCACTACATTTCAATTAATATATATATATATATATATACTTTAATTATCCAGTGACAAAGAGTCCATTGTCGCATTATTGTCTTGGATTTGGAGTGCAACATATTTATATTAGTATATGTACTGTACAAAGCATGCAAACAAATGCACACAATACAGCTCTCAAAATAAACCCTTACAATTCAAGGGATGAAACGGGATAATTAATGAAAAATGGCAAACTCTGCATAAATAATATGATTATAACAAATGGCAACCCCCTCATTTATCAAGCGTGCGTACGGCAACATTTTGGGTGTACGACTATTGAATGTGGGCGTACGGTATGCTTAAATTTGTGGTTGAGCTGTCCAGGAGTTTTTGCTGCAGACTCTTCAGCGTTGTCTGCTTTTGGCGAGGGGGCTGAGCCGGGGGCTCTATATTAGCCGTGTGTTTAACAGGTGATATTTCAGACAAAAAACTTTGGTTTTGGCCATAGAGCCAACTGGCATGACTCTGAAAATAAACTTGCCATTCATAAGACCCTTTTTGCTGTCCATTTCTGCTTCAAGAATGTATGCTAACTTTCTCAAGCTACGAAGGATGCAGACTTAAAATACTTTGGACTTAAAATACTTTGAACTTAAAATGTTGTTGTGCTGGTTTTAGCTCTGGTTGCTTTTCCTTTAGTTCCGCTTCTGGCATTATTTCTTATGTGTGTCACAAATTTGGCAGCTGAAGGGCTTACAAGCGAATTGCTGCCCCCTACTGTCCTGGAAGAATTACTGACCACTTCGGAGCAATTTCTCCTCCACAAAATACTAATACAGTATACTAAATTAAGTTTAGTGCTAGCATTGTCATAGCATTAGCTTAGTTGCGACTTTAGCGTCAGGACAGCAATGATCTACACCACATTAAAACAGTACGTGATTGAATTAACAGTATTTATCTGCGTTTTCTCTGCTATTTTTCTTTTCTGATATGTTTCTCTGTTAAAAGACATTTTCAGTGCTGAAAATACTTTTTATTACACTTCATGGAAGGTCAGACCACAAACCAGTGTAGACCAATTGGAGCATGTGGTTTGCTTGCATGTGATTGGCCAAATCTTTCCGTTACTGAGTAACTAATAAAATCCGCTATAATAAATAGTAGATGACGTCATAAAGCCTGTTTTTTTTCACTAATGATTGCTTTTACAATGTACTATTTGGAGTTTTAACCATTTTCACTAGATAGAAAAAAAAATCAGGTACAGTATGTTTAAAAGTAGACAGCGCCTCAGTCTGTCTTGCTAAATCCTTCTCAGACTCTGAGTTTTGTCGAGGCTGGGCTCAGGAGCACGAAGAAACGCCCCCAGCTCGGAGTGTAGCTGCACCCGGCTCCCGCTGGGGTTGAAGATTGCGTTTGCATGTAAGCTACAGGTTCACTTTGTAACAGAACTGTTTATATTTTCTCTTTTCTGGAAAATGGACTTTACAAAAGGGCAACTGTTCATCAATTATACTGTAAGTATTGGACTTACTATTAACTTATTATCGGGCTCCACTGAGGGAGGACTGGGGCTCGATCTAGGACTCTGTATGTTTATTGTTTACTGTAGTATCATTATAATTTTTTTCTTAATATACTATAATATATGTACCTATACTTAAGTTACACATAAATATGGACTTTATTTAAGCCTCAGATGTGATTTGGTTGTCAGCAAAATATGATTGTTTGTCATGTTTCATACAAAAACAATATAATCTTTTATCTTGAAGTATTTATTTACTTATTTATTTTTGCCATATTTTGTCAATGCCGTAATCTTCATAAGTGAGTCCAGCTAAACAGTAAATATTTAAGCGCGTTTCACTCAAATCACGCCAGTCTCTGAAACATTGGACCCAACATTTTTATTTGGATTAGATTGATAAAATGATCTATTATTACAATTAGGACAGATTAAAGTATGCTCGATATGCCAGGCCTTTTCACTTAGACAACCTAAAAATAGTTGGCAATCTATATTTAACACGAGGATAGCTGTGGTTTACCGTGTGTACTTCCAAACAGCCTGAAGCGCATACATAAATTCCATAATGCATACCTAGGTGCCATTTATGTTTATTCACTGTGATACAACCTGTCCATGTGTTAATATACCAATCATCCACCTCTACACACACTATCAGGCGGGTCTTGTGTGGGGTCAATCGTACCATCTCTTCCCAAGCTCATAAAATGTCCCCTATCAATATTTGAAGACGTCAATTGTAACCGTCGGTAAACACATCTCGGCTGAAAAGTAATTTATCAGCGGAGCCGGTCACAGGGGAGGCTCCGTCTGGATGCTGTCGAGCACGTCTCTTCTCTCACACTCTGTCAATTCCATCTTTGAAAAGAGGGAGAACCAATAGAACCCAGCAAAGCTCTTGTTGAGGATTTTTTAAACTAAACAATGCCCTGGGCAGATTGTATCCTCAGGAGATCTGTTGGCCAAAGTAAGATATGATTCAAATCCCAGAATGCCGAGCGCTGTATGGAACGGTTAGAAGTTTTTACACAGCATTATTCAGTATGGCAGGAGCTGGGTCTATGAGTTTGTACAATTGAGCATACTGAATGGATACAGTATGTCACATTGTTTAGTTGTATAGATATAGGCAGAGCATATGATAAACATAGTGCATAGGAGAAATAACACTGAGATGGTAGACTCTAAGCCGTGTGAAGTTTCTTGAGGCCATTCTGAGAAGAGGTATTATGTAGGAACCAGAGCTGCTCATAATAACTGCTTAAAACAGACTATCATTATTATTTCAAATATATAGTTGGTGTATGATTGAGTTATTAATATGTGAAAAGGAACTATGGGTGCACGTGGCAGAGTGGTTAGCACTCCTGCCTCACAGCAAGAAGGTTGTGAGTTCAAAACCCGGCCGACTCAAACATTCTCTGCCGACTCTAAAGTGTCCCTAGTGAATGAATGTGAGAGTGAATGGTTGTCTGTCAGTGTCTATCTCTAAATGTTAGCCCTGCGACTAACTGAACACTGTCCAGGGTGTACCCCGCCTCAGGCCCAAAGCTGCTGGGATAGGCTCCAGTCACCCGCGACCCCTAACGGGACAAAGCGGTAGAAAATGAATGAATGAATGAAAAGGAACTATGGATGTCTCTATGGAAAAAGTAAAAATATTTTTTTTCAATAGTATAAATAGTAATAATAAAATAGAATAAAATATTCAAACCAAAATACTTATTGCCTAACCATAACTGCTACCTTTTACTAATTTTAACCAAAACACTTCTGGTTCCAGAATTAGAAAGTAACACATCTATGCAATGTAGCCATGTGCACTTAAGCACTTCTTTGCTACAGTCACTTTCCTAATTTCTGATATTAAAAGGTCTTGCCACATACTGAACATTAGATGCCAATCCAAAGTGTAGTATTTCTGTCAGTCCATGTTGTTTGTCCGGCTTAACGTTTTAGACTGCAGTTTATAGTATTTTATTGTATCGTTTAGTATATGTGAGTTTTAAGGACACCCAGAAGTAAAGTGCTATAACAGCATTTTAGGAGTCAAATCTGTGGCGATGGTTTTATGGCATAAAAAATGTATTAAGACTTGATATACACCACAACTTATGCACCTGGAACATATTCGCTGGTGTGACATAAAAACTTTAAAAACTTTCTTTCTCAGTTTTACTGTTAACACAGATACTGCCCTCTGCCTTTTTAGTTACTATGTTATTACAATCTTCAGAATCATTCCACAGGGTTGCCTGTATGGTTGTCTTACTCCCCTAGGTGCCTTGATAGTTGTGAAAAAGAATGCCAACTGCACTCTTTCGCAACACGCAGTATGAGAACTAACAGAGAACTAACAATAAAAAGAGAGACACAGAAAGTGGAATATTTTAACATGTAACACATTTGAACCATTTTGAGTTGTAGCTACACTCATGTCATATCGCTCTGTGAAAGCAGCTCAACAGCCACAAGCGAGGCATTGCTCATGTCATCTGCAAATCACAAATCGTAGCTCCTGACGCGAACCGCTGCACAGGAGCCAAGTGCCAAAGGGCTCTGGCCAAAGCCTGCATCAGACTTTAAAGTGATTTGAAACAGCCAGCAAAGGAGGGGCCGAATTTGCCTGGGAGCTTTGCGTAGACAGAGCTTCAATCTTCAATGGAATGGAAAAAAAAAGAAAAAGAGGGAAAAGAGGGAAGATAACAGTAGCGTGGCCAGCTCATCCATCAGTCTGTAAAAGGTCAGGATTTTGTAGGTGGAATTGGGAAGAGCAGCGAATTGCAGATGCACCGAACAGCAGGGTATTTTCCGCTGTCGTGACCAGCTAAGGAGCGCTCCTTTAAAACACATCTGCCAGTAAACATTTTGGCCTGACTCTGGGTCATCTCTCCTGTCTGCTCCAGACTCAGCCGAGCGTGAAGATGTACCTGCACAGACCTACTCCGCCGCTGCACACTTTTCTATTACCAGCTCCGGTTTAATTCTCCTGACTGTAGACACTGGAGGAAAACCACCATTTTATCATCGGTTTTCTTTCTGAGAGCAAAATCATTATCTGGTTTTCTGCCCAAAGACCATTTTCTTTCCAACATATGAGGTTTGAAAGACGACATAAGTGATTCAGTCATTGTGGCTGACTTTGCAACACAGACAAAAATGTCAAGTTTGTTTTTCAGTAAAAAAACGTTAAGGCTGTGGTTGGCAGTTTTTCACTGTAATAGATACAGGGATGTTATCAGAACATTACAGTACATTCAAGCTGGTGTTACAACACATTTTTGTTAACGTATCCAATGTTTGCACAATGACCTGCTGTTGTAATGATGGAATAATTCAGTATATTCTGTCATGGCTGCCGAGTCTGCCGTTACAATATTCTATGGCCAAAATGTGGCATTACGGTAATTTCTCAGTTTTATAAAATATCAGATTATGTGGTACATGGTTTATTCATAAAATGTTGTTTTAACTTACTCAGTACAGAAATCAAATTCAAACTGTTCATTCTTAGTTCTCAGTTTTTTATTGTATTTATTATTACTATTGTACTATTATATTGTATTTTACTGATTTTGTTACATCCAAAATAACAACCTCTCACAACAAACCTAACTTACGGAGACAACAAACATTGTTTTTGACAAATGCCTTGCTTCAGGATGGGCGTTTTGTCGCACCATTTACCTTGAATAGTACTAGTAACAAAAGAATAACAGAGGTCTGAGAGGTCCTTTGTAAACAACCCTGCTCGGCGTTAACAAAAGCCAGGAAATATAACAAAACAAAAACGACTAAAGAACTTGTGATATTTCCCTTACACTGTGACCTATGACCACCCAAAACCTCAAAACCTCAACACACCATAAACATCTTAAACTATAGTTTAGTCCATATGTATGTGGAAATGACACACTGACCCAACATTAATTTTCCAAATTTCTGAAATGAAAAGAACTCACCACATACTGTACATACTTGTCAGACTTCCTTTAATGGCTTGATATTGGGACAAGTTATTTAAAATATGCCAAAATGTGGGTTGTGCCAAAACCTCCCCATTTTAAGTTCACGTGCTTGTGTTTAGTTTTTAAAGACTTCTCAATAGATAATGTCTGGTCCCAAAGCTGTTGCAAAGAAGTAGTCTCTCCAGTAGCTTGCTTTTATTTATTCATATGTACCCACCCAGGTTTCTTTACTAAACACGGGCTGAATAAAAAAAGTCACACTAGAAAGTGCTTCCATAACACGGCAAATGAGTAAATAAAATGTCAGCTGAAATGATATGTAATCATCCAACTACAATTCTCGGAGGTGCATTTGGAAAATCGAGAGGAAATGGGGCAAGAAGAAATCACTGCTGCGGCCTGTCTGAAGTTCGGCCATCATCAACTAAGTGCCTCTTTACCTCCTCCAACCGCTAAAGACGACGGGGGAAAGAAAGTGACCTTCTGGCATTATGGACGCGGATAAACAAAGCCAACAGACGTCACCATTGGAACAACGACGCACACTTTCCCAAAGTGTACTGTACTTACAATCCTGCAGAAAGCACTCTCTACTGCTACTGTTGCACCGATGAAAAGGTTGAACAGTAAAGTGGAGGGGAGCAAGAGGGACAGCTGTGCGCTCGCTACAATCTTGCTCCCTCAGACACCCATGGGACGCAGGGAAACATCTGGAAGGAATTGTCAATGGGACTGATACACCTAGACTAAAAAAAATATGAATTTCCCTGCCGCGATACAAACACAAATGAATCAACGCTTTGCACATACACTATTGCAAAAAGATTGAACCAAATCCTATTTAGTTTTACAAAAAAAAGTCCTCTCATCTCTAAACGGCTTGCTAGTTTAATGCCTGGCTGATCCGCAACACCTGTTTAAAGGTAGCTTAATATCCAAATTTAAGAAGCTGATGGTGCGTTAGTGCCTTTCGACGGGGGGATACAACAAGCACTTTAGCTGCTCGACAGTCTCAGGAACAGGCTGCTCGGATGGCTAGACAAGGGGAAAGAGGAGCGATACATTAAACATGAATTGTTGGAAGGACACAGACTACATAAAAGCCCGTGGTGACGGTCGGAGGCACTGTGGCGACGTGAGCAGAGGGGACAGATTTGCAGAGAGTCTTTTAATGTGAGCGGTTGTGCTTAACATTGTTTAGAGCTCAGTGATTTGAGATTACTACCACAGGGGGCGGCCTCGGGGCATTCTTATGATGAGCTTTGGAGAATGTTGCACATAATATTTGTGGTCCCCGAAGGTGGCCATTGATGTCTCAAAAGGACAAGAAGTGATTGCTAAGAGTATTTCTTACTCACAACAGCATTTTAAATTTATTTCTATAAAAAAATAAAATAAAAATATATTTAGGTCTTTTTCACATTATGTGTTTTTGCAGTTGATTTGTTGTTTATTGTTTATTGCACATACACACAATATTAGGAACAACAATTATAATCAGAAAAGTCAAATGTATTTTTTTCAATACATTTGTAGGTGTTACCACTTTATTCATGAGGTAAGAAAATAGTAAGAAAGTAGGTAAGAAAAAATATGAAAGAAAAAATATTATTATGAATAAACATCTTTAAGCATTTACTAGATATTTGGTATTATTATATTTGGTAAGAATATAATGCTTGCAAATGCTATATTATATTATAGCTTAGAATATGAATAGTTTTGAAAAGTTGTGAATGCTAATGTTATGCATATTCTCAGTGGCCCAGAGCGAGACACTTTGTGTTGAACTAGTTTGAAGACACCGCTGCCAATGCACTTAGTGCTCCATCGACAGTACACAACAGCTGATCAGCAACAACAAGAACACTCACGCTCATCACCGACAAAAAAAATAAACTGTGCTCAACAGACATCATCACCACTGATCTCATTTCATTATTATTAATATGTCAAACATTTACTGCTCATTACAAGTGGAGCATGGCAATACTTCAGCCAACCACAAATCAAAAGCATTTCACTGTTAAAAGAGAAATGTTCTGAGCTGAGTGACAACGTAAGGAGGGCTATTGATCTGAAGAGTGAGTTTAAAAGTAATGGTCAAGTTCTCTTGATAGTTAAGCTTTTATTGTGAAATTTATAGTTTATTATTTATTAAGACAACATGTAATCTGTAAATGGTTTATTATTCTGCAGTTTAATTTTGACGTAAACAATTTAGTTTTGTCATGTTTACTGACGCTTTCATGTTTTATTTCACGCACTAATACCGTAGTACTTTTATAGAACTGTGAAGGTTCTCAGTCATCCAGGACATCTTGAAAAAAGTTAAAGTAACAGCATCTGGATTCAGTTTTCAAGGTGAAGACGTTTCGTCTCTAATTCCAAGATACTTTATCAATTCTGAGATCAACTGGTAAGAGAGCTGAGCTTATATCTCTAGTGGGAGACGTTTTTTATAAACGAGCAATACAAAACAGAGCTATAAGTTGTTCTAAGCACTCACCGGAGCTGCCTTCTTCAGATGTATGAGTGATTCACTCTTAGTGGAAACAGGGGATGCTGGGTATAGTTTTGTCCAGGTTGATGCTTACTTTTAAACACATGCACCTCATTTACACAAGTCCGGGCCGTAGCTTCATGTGACTGTAAGCTGCCCATTTAGCTGCAGGTTAATGACTGAAATTAACTCCACAGATTTAAACTCACTGTAGCTTGTGGATGCATTGCAGGATTATGAGTCCATAAGGGGAAATTAAAAGATTTCTGCATAAGTACAGGTTGACTAGTCAAGTCTCAAAGAAACTCCTTTACTTATAACCTCTTCAAAAGTTTGCCAAAAACAATAGTTTTGAGCTAGCTGTGTCTCTTTCTACTGTTAAAGCAGCTGCAATAACATTATAATAAAGGCACCAACTAGTGGTTAAAGACACAACATACATCCATGATTAGGACTCTCACGCAGTCCTAAGCATCTGACACGTGTCTGTGACCCAAAGTCTGATTGGTTAATTCCCGTTAGTTCCACAAAAACACAGTTTCGCTGGATTCATTTTGGCCACTGAAGGCCTAACCAATGAGAACAGCTCTACCTCCACAAAACCATTAAATATGATTGGACAACTGTACTGTACAAACTGTTTTACTGTACTGGACATTAACCTTTTCATGTCTAAAGTACAGTTTTTTTTACTTACCATGTGTTACCAAAAACTTTATTGTAAAAAAAATCATGTTATGTTTAGCCAAGAGCAAGACTTAGTTAGGATCAGAAGACAAATGGGACCATAATGTATAGCATAATCCAAAATGTGATATACAGATGATAAATTATTAATAATGAAACCTTTTTTGCCTTGCCTTTTTTGATGACTACTCCTTTCTTTAGCAACTTAAACTCATCTGAAGCAATTGCTCATAGTCTTCCTTCTAAATCACTCGCTAAGAAAGTGCACAGTCTTCCTGACAGACTCCGCTTTCATTCCCATCAGTAATTTCTCACTGTTGTACCCTCTCCGACATTGTCAGCCAGGTGTTTAAGTTGTGGCCTTGAAACTTTGTTCCAAGAACCTTAACTGCTGCTCCTCTCCCCAAATAATTCCTTGCATCCAGCCTGCCAGCCCGCCTCTGGGGACCTCTTCATTATCTGTCATTAAATGTTTTTTAAGTTTGCATAATTGATCCTCTCCAATAAGTCGTCATTGATTTATGGAGGTCTGGGCTTGAAGGAGGAACTGGTTAAAAATTCATAACCCCACTACACGTCTTCACAATCCATTAGCTGCTCGTGGACCCGGAGTCCTTCCATTGATTGACCTTGCACCAAGAATCTCATGGACTCTGCATTTTTTCCTCTCTTTTCCTGCACTGTGGGAAGAGTTATCTTTCACCTTTTTTTCCCCCAAAAGGCTGCACTTTGATTTTCTCCATCTGTGTTGCTGTATGTCTCGATCAGGAAGCCCCCTCCTTCTCTTCCACCATCGTCCCCCCTCCCATCTAAACTGAAGACCTTACTCAGAGACGATGAATAAATAAAGCATGCTCCATAAACAGCTTTCCACTGTTATTTAAGCTTCCTGGACCTGGCACTCTGACAGCCTCCCTTCCCTGCCATCAAATTCAAGTGTGTAAATTTTCTAAAAGGCTCTGAATGTTTTATGATCATTTCAGGGAATGATGGAGTAATAGCTGAATAGTGAAGCTATTACTTTTAATATTTATATTGAGTGCTTTGAATGATTCATATGACAGGATGTAAAATCAAAGCTGCGGGACGCATGTTCTTCACAACCACAGCCACTTGGTAAAAAATATTTGTTTTGTTGAGGAGATGTTCCAAACAGTTTCTGTGGTTGTCCTACCATTAATTTTAATCTTACCATGACAAATTCTTCAAGAGCGTTTGTGGAGTAAATCACTACACTGCTACAGATCTAGTGCTGTTTGTACTACAGGTCAAAGGTCATTTTTCTTGGTTAGTTCATTGAGGAGTCATATTCCACAAATGTCAGTAAGTTCTTACAGCCATTACAGCTCCTGTTAATGCATGTGCACTTTATTACTATTGCTAGTAACTCTTAACTAACCTTACGTCATTTTTAATTATGTATTTATGTTTGTTTTATGAATGAGTTGGAAGTGTGTGTGTTGTATGTTGCTGGCCAAACTATGTATGCATTTTGACGGTCAAAACATGATTATACTGTCATGATCCTTGTCTCAGTCTACTCTTTTTTTTTTTTTACTCCTGTGAGGTAGGCAGGCTGTTAGCAGAGGCAGGAATGACATGGTCCACAATTTTTACATTTAAATCTTCCATTTATACAAAAATTGCAATTGAGGCAGCAGAGCAACTGTACAGGACATGGATTGGTGGGAAAAAGCGTCTTAAATACATTCTGTCTAAATTGGGTAAAACCATTAAAACCCCATAGGGATATAAATTTAACTTTATAGCCTTTTAAAACTAATCTGTGAAGGTTCTTAGTCATCCAGGTCATCTTGAAGAAAAGACATCTGGACTAGGTTTTCAAGATGAAGACATTTCCTCTTTTAATTCTGAGATACTTTTTAATTCTGAGTTCAACTGATATGAGAGCTGAGCTTATATCTCGAGAGAGAGCGGTTTGACCTGAAACACAACCTGATGGGACCAGGCTGTTCTGGTCTCATAGTTTTTATTATAAAAGGACAGTATGACTCCTGATGTGAGAGCTGTTAAAGGTTAAGGTGAGTGAAACAGTTTTAATTTAGGTTTCAAAACACTGTTATAAATACTAGGCAACATGAATCTAAAGCCACCTCCTCTGTTCAGAAAAAGGCTTTTCTATTTGAACAAAAATGGCTTCCTTCACACCTCTCTCGAACCATCTGGCCTCTCTGACCAAATTCTGGCAATTCTCCTGTTCCTGTGGTTCCACTTGCTTGGTATCAAATAAAATACAATAAACTACCTGTGCACATGTTACACCCACAAATATAAAAATCCCCACAAACATGATAAACCACAAATGTAATAAAATAATTGTAGGTTTTAAATGTAATAAACCCACAAACGTAATAAATTCTAGCAGACGTAATAACCTTTGCCTACTGAAAACTTAATAACAAAAGTTCTACAAATGCAGGAATTTATTTGTGGGGCAGTAAACATCAGGGTAATAAGAATACATTTTTATTTTTAAAGAGTTTAAGAATTTTAGTAAAATTCTGAATTAATTTTGTCTACTTGAAAGCACCCTAAATTCAGCATATCAAAAAATTTGTTTTATATGTTAGAGCAATCATTTTGGACTCTAGACAAGAATCTATCAGTTTTTATTTTCTGAAGACAGCCTTTACCTTTGCATTTTTATTGTGTCTACTGTTTATTAGATTCTTTTGAACTCATGAGACTCGCATTTTCTCTCACTTTTTCAATATACATTTCAGGGTTCTACAGATTATGCATTATAGTATTGATAGTATAATCACAATAGTTTAATTGGTGCATTCCAAATTTCTTCAAAAACTTTTGTTCCCAAAACTAAAAAACAAGAGCAAGTGGAATTACAGCTGCAAGCAACAATAAAGGCCCTCGCCTCACTTTGCGACCGCGGGGGCACATGTCCTCGGAAGGACAAAATTTCGGGCTTTATACTGCAAACTTCACTGTAATGTCAATTAAGTCTCCAAAGCAACCCTATTGAAACCCCAAAAGGTATCGAGACTTTACGGCCCCAGCTACGAGTGGCCGCGTCGACAGTAGAGGTGGAGAACATGATCCACTCGTACTCAATGTCTCCAGCCTCCCACAGGATCTGGTTAAAAGCTGATTGATTGATATTTTATTATCCATAAAGGGTTTTGAATCGCTCTTTGTATGGCCTGTCACCTAGGATCTGTTTACCTACCTATCATAAATTAAATGAGGCTGTAGAAATAAAATGCACTTCTTACCACTTCTCTTTTACTTTTAATAAAAGCTTGTATACCTCTCACATATATGACCTTAGGGATAATCTCAGCAATGAAAAGAAAAACCTTCTTAAACTAAGTCTGTTATTTGGGTTCCAGTTAAACCAGGCTCTTGCGTGGAGATGAGCCCAACATTTATTTAATTTATTCTGAATGAATGACTTAATATTTTATTCCGACATACCAAAGGTATCAACAATTAACAAAATCAATAGTGCATTACAAACAAATAATAGTACCTTTCTTCTTTACATGTCAGAATTGGGCAGAGGTAAATACTAATACTCTTTTGTTATTACGTTTGTGGGAAGTTATTACACCTGGCCCAAGAGTCGAACTCAGAGCCTGTGAGGCAACAGAGCTAACCACTTTGCCACTGTGTCACCAATGCTTGTGTTTCATTCAACAGTTGTAAAATATAATGTATTTCAAAATGTCTATGCTATTTTATTAGATTAGTAAAAGTACTTTTGTTTCTTGTGCTTTCATTACAAAAGAGTTGGGAAAGTTTAAGTCAACTCCTGCAGCAATAATTAATTGTATTGATTTGTTTGTTGTCAATACTAATTTCTTTCTTTTTTTTTTGTCCAGAAGTATAGTATACAGCATTGTAATCAGCGTATTACAAACAAAAAAGCTCCAATGCAATTGGGCAATGAACTAAAGTTCTGAAAAATTGTTGCACCAAGAGCTGTTGAGGCAACAGAGCTAACCACTTTGCCACTGTGTCGCCAATGCTTGTGTCCTTATCGGCTTTTACTTTGTATTTGAATTTGTAAATGTTCAAATATTGTTATAGACTTCTATTTGATTACCATATTTCTTTCTGAAGATAGTATTGATTTGTTTGTTGTCAATAATAATTTCTTTCTTTTTTTTTTTGTCCAGAAGTATAGTATACAGCATTGTAATCAGCGTTGTACCAAACAGAAAAGCTCCAATGCAATTAATGAACAAAGTTCTGAAAAATTGTTGCACCAAGAGCTGTTGTTAACTATTGCTTGCCTCTTGTCCTTATCGGCTTTTACTTTGTATTTGAATTTGTAAATGTTCAAATATTGTTATAGACTTCTATTTGATTACCATATTTCTTTCTGAAGATAATTAGTTTGTCTCATTAGATTCCTCACACAGATGTCAATCACAGTTGTCTTTTATGTTGGTGTGGACAGAGCCTTTTGAAGACCCCAGCAGAGGTTACAGCGTGATCCCTCCCTGCTGGTGGTGCTGTTGTCCCCGTGGGCCTGGGAGCTGCGTCCTCAGTGTTGTGTGGATCCGGCGGTTAAAGGCCAGTTTATTCTTGCGGGTATCAAGCCGCCGTGTCCTGAGGGAACCGGCTCTTTCATGCACAGTTAGTGCACTTCACTCAGCATGGAGATGCTCTCAGATGGAAAAGCCATGTTTAGAGGACGTCTTATGAGACATTAGAGCACTACCGTAGCATTGTCTTAGCTCTTCTTTAAATGTCACTTTCCTCTCCTGAGCCTGCCTTTCACTGTGGCATTGTGGGACACAGTAAAGCCTCTGCGCGGTCCCACTGAGAGTCCATTTGAAGCTTGTGTAAACTCAACGCTCTCTGGCTATGACTGCCTCTGTTTACTCCCCATGCAATATTTATTTACACAGTAGAACTCCAACAAAATGTGCCAACTTTGGGATCTCGATTTGTAAAGAGACTTTCGTTTTTAGTGCTCATAATTGCCAATTTATTATTTAGGTCTCTGCTTTTTTTACGTAAATGTCACTAATACTTTCTAAAAATAACCCAACGCTGTACGGAAATAGTCAAGCATAAGAGCTTCAACCTTTACTTACAATTGGAAAACATTTAAGGAGATGTAAACAACTAATTTATTGGTTTAATTGATTGCTAGAATTTGACAATCTGCTTGCAACTTCACCTTGATTAGCTAGCGTAGTTAGCCTTTGTTTAAAAAGTGGCTGATATTGTTTTCTTTGAAGCTGCAACAGTCCTTTAACTGGACTTTGTGGGGATCCAGAATAAACAGCTCAAAGGGCCAGAGTTTGGCCACCACTGCAATATACAATGCATATACAATATGTACTCACATAGAATACATGTATCAGATGTTACTATTTTGAAATGTACACTACAAAACAAACCTGAGTTTTTATGTTTTTTTTGCAGCAGTGTTTTAAGCCTGGAATTCAACACCTCAGTAGTGTTTACCTTGGGCTGCAAGTGGATTCTGACAAGATTTGAGCGTTCACAAACTTTCTAAAATAGATCTTGTACTGCTCCAGGGGATTTTATGTGATGTGCTCCATGTTTGGACCAATGGGGAGGTAGTACTGACAGCTTTGGCCGTTGCCTATTAAAATGCATTATGTAGACCAAATATTAAATTAAAAGCCACACAACAAGCGCCATAGTAACAGAACCAGTAGTAATCATCTTTCACATGGTTCTAATTAGTGTGGCACTTTCATATGTAATATGATGTTACAATCTGTTCACACATCATATATTACTACATTCACTAGTATACTAGTTCTATGCATTGCACACACATACTTGGCTGTAGAAATTCATTATAATATTCTGTATATTAAACTTCTTACAGATAGTGGGTACAGTTTCTTTCGATTTTCTTTAAAGGCTGGTGAATATGTTTGACTGGTACAATGAGATGTCCCAGTGTGAGGATGTGAGTGCAGTGTGAGGGGCCCCATGCTGACATGACAGGCCTGTCTCGGAGCCCGTCCTATCCTCCTGTCTCACCTCCGCTGTCACCTCTGACTCATGCTCCTCCTGTGAACGCTCACTACAGAGAGGTACAGGTACACACTGTCTGTCCTACAGCAGACCCACAGGCTGCAGTCGGGAGGATGTGTTCATGGTGTCAGGGCTGTACAGGGTTCACACATGACCTGAAAAACCTGAAAGATAGTTTAGTATAGTTTTAGTTATGGAAAGTTAAAGGTTGTAAAGAAAATAATCTTACCCGTCTCAATTTATGTTTGTTTGGATTTGTCTTTGTCCTCAATTTGATTTGGTTAGTTGGTGTTAATGCTAGTATCTCATCTTTTCTACAGCCTTTGAGTAACTATGGTAGCCCTGCAGGGACATGCTGCTTTACTTTACAAACAAACCACTGGAAAAGGTTAGATAATGAGTCCACATCAAATAATAAAAAACATACATGTCCTAAACCTTTGACAAAACGAATGACCTCCTTTAGTGCTCAGTTTGTCAAGTATCGCAAATTTTGAAACATCATAGGATATTTCTTTGCACAAGCAACAGTTTGCCCATACCTCCATGACAATGACAAAATGAATGACCTCCAGCAGTGCAAATGCAAAGTGTTATTTGGCAAAGGGCAAGTACTTTAGATAAATACCTGATGGGATCAACCACACACAGCATCAAAGAGAAGGCAGGTGCTAGTGTGGTAGTGAGAGTAGTCTGCACAACTGTAATGAGTTTAACAGAGAGGAGATGTAATGAGAGCAATGTAACAGTCCGTACACTGAGAAAGGTACTTTACAACTAATTTTTTTCAAACAATTTAATAATCTGTTTAATTTTAATGCTTTTTCCAAGTTGCAGTTTTGACACAGTTATTTAAAAAATCAGTGTGAAGCATTTGATAGCATCCTGCCACACCTCTAACTTGTCAAACCCCGTCCTTTCTACTGCCAGAGGAAATCTATGGTAACCATACACAGACATAACATTATCTAAGGACTATATATATATATATATATATATATATATATATATATATATATATATATATATATATATATATAAACACAGAATTCTGCACACAGAATCACTCAAATTAAATATAATATTTATCAAATAAACAAAACAAAAAAAAAATAATTAAAAATGTCAAATGTTAATATATTAAACTTTTTAACGTTTATTTTGACATTTTAATAATAAATAAGCCTCTATTGCATATAAATATGTATGCTTTCTATAACAAATATGTAATGAAAAAAAGTATCCTGCAGACAGAACTTCATAAAAAAGTGGGAAGCTTGAAGCAGCACCAATAGCCCTATACCGCACACACCATCAAAGTGCTAGTGCAGTAGAGAGAGTAGTCTGCACAGTCTGTAATGAGTTTAGCACGAGAGCAATGTAACAGTCCGTACACTGAGATGGGTACCTCCTGGGATCATGAATGTACTTAGTTGATGTTTCAGCTGCTTGCGTTTTTTGATATTTCTTGTATTAAAGTGGAATTTGCAGAATGGTGGGCTACAGGAAAGAAATAAAAAGAGGAATCATCTTCAGGGAACTCAGAATATCCATATCAAAGTCCTGACTATCCCTTCCTGTTCTGTGAGACAGTTGGAGATCACCGACACAGTGTTAGCCGCGTGATCTAAGCCTACGTCAGATTTGGGCTTGACATACTTTTACAAGGTGGATATGAGTAATCTTGTAGTTATAGCTGTATTTTATATCTCCTCTTCTGTTATTTTAAATCTCCTCCTCCATAATGTTCTACCCTTAAACTGTCATGATGTTATTCGACATAGTTCAGTGTATTCTTCATCAAATTTGATTTGTGTTTGTAACATCAAAGTAATTTCATTATATTTAGATAGATAGATAGATAGATAGATAGATAGATAGATAGATAGATAGATAGATAGATAGATAGATAGATAGATAGATAGATAGAT
Source organism: Perccottus glenii (assembly GCA_024416835.2). NCBI lineage: Eukaryota > Metazoa > Chordata > Actinopteri > Gobiiformes > Odontobutidae > Perccottus > Perccottus glenii. Next base: position 8,108,832 of record CM044559.2, read on the forward strand.
AGATAGATAGATAGATAGATATTTACACCACTTTGAGCATTTCAGGACATGGGACAGGCGTGTCTCATGCCTCTTCTCCTGCTAGCACAGTTTTACTCTGACAAAAATAATCATCATTTCCATCAAGCCGACATGATAGGACTAATTAGTATGTTAGTGTAATGGTTATTGTCGTGTAATACATGGCAATACAGGGGAGTCCTAAAAAAATCTGATTAATATTCAAGAGCTGCTCGTCAGCATCTGACAGAGTGGGTATTGATTTGGTGCATGTGCTACATACAGGGACCATTTGAAAGCTGCAATGCACTTTATCTCGGTGCATGAGTGACAGGGTGTTGTATCTCTTGAGATCAGTGTTAAACAGCAATTAGAAGAATGATGTCACAGATGCATGCAAATGAGGAATTGTAGACAATCTCTATGTAACTGTCAAACTAAGGGTGTGTATACATTAACATTTGTTATCACATTTATAATCTGCTTAATTTAGTTCACACCAAAACAGAAAACCATCCTTTTTGTTCAGTCTGTTACCAAAAGTGTTCACTTTGGCTTTTTTTATAACCTTTATTTATCAAGAAAGGTGGGGACCTTTCTCCCCTTTCCAGGGGAGACCTAGCCCCATGTGTTTGTGGGAGGGACATAAACTATGTATATGTCTTTAGTGGTAGGGGAAACCTTTGCAGAGATGCAAACTCCAGACAGAAAGGCATTGCCCTGGACAGGAATGGAAGCCAAGACCTTCTTGCTGTGAGGCAGAAGTGTTAACCACTCTGCCACCGTGCAGCCATTCTAAACAACAAACAACAAAAAGCAATGTCTTTTTCAAGAAATACTCTAGATGGTGCAGTTAGTCAAAATGCTGACAAGGCATTTTACCTTCTCGGTGCCCCACATTTGCTTTCTGTTCATCTTATTAATGTGATGGTTCGTTTTTTCCGCTCTTGGTAAAGTTAAATAGTATGTGACGTTTTTGTCACCAGTTTATGGCGCTCTCTCTGTTTGGGGTCATCTGCGGTTCACTTGGGGTTCACATTTCATTCGAACTGTACCTGAAGTAACTGAAGGTCTCTGCGCATGTTTGGTGTGCACTGAGGTTCATATGGCAGCATTCACATTTATACAAGTATACCGCGCTACAGAGCAGAGTGATTTGAACCACACCAAGCACGGCAAGAATGAACACACCCTAAAAGTCCAACGCAGGTTCCTTGTATAATATGTCAGAAAATAGAGCCTTAACTGGCCAAAGTCTTCCAGACATTTTTGAAGTTGGTTGGTGATTAAAAGCCACCCAAAACAACTACTATAATAACTATGCATTAGTATGTCCTCACTGAACAGAGGAGGAGACCTCCGTTTGCCCCTTCCTGCAACAGTGTTCTGAAACCTATATCAAAACAGTTTAACGACTCTTACATCAGGAGTCACACTGTCCTTTAATAACTAACAACTATGAGACCTGAACAGCCTGGTCCAATCAGAGTTAGTTTCAGGTCAAACCCTCTAGAGATAAAGCTCATCTCTCGTATCAGTTGTTTTCAGAATTGATAAAGAGATGAAACAACGTCACCTTGAAAACTAAGTCCAGATGCTTTTTCCATAACCTTTTCTTCAAGATGACCTGGATAACTGAGAACCTTTACATACATTTGTACCAATAATAGATACTACTTCTACAAATTCCATTGTTTTACAAATTCCACTAGTGACCACATGTGGTATTGCAATACAAAAGTCTCATTAAGTTTTTTTCCATGGACTACAATGTACACATCCTAAATTTTGGATATTATCATGTTTGTTGTAAATTTTTATACCACTAAATTGCTCAATTGCTGTCAATTTTCACATATGCTGTTAACTATGGGTATGTTCACACTTGCCGTGTTTGGTGTGGTTCAAACAGACTCTTGTGTGGTACGGTTCGATTCAAGTGTTAACCTCACACGAACCATAGACGAGCACAAACAGAAAGAGCCTCATAAATTGGTGACAAAACATCATGTAACACTTAGGCTATGTCCACACGAAGCCAGTGCATCCCCTATCCGATCTTGAGACGGCGTCGTCTCAAGAAAATATCTGCGTACACGGCCGGCTGAAACGATGTAGTATATATGCCCGACCAGTATGGGCGCTGTAATTCTGCCACAGATATACACTATACACGAAGAAGAAGACTTTGAGCATGCGCATAACCTTGCGCGCTGCAGAAGAAGACGAAGACCTAAATATTTATTTTCTAATAAAAACAAGTTCTCAAATTGTTGCAGTCATATATTTAGAGTGTAGTAATTGGTGCCCTCATGTTTGTTGTTTGCTCTTCAATATACGGACTGAGTTCTGAGTGCTTTGGACATGCGGAAATTCTCTCTCCATTCATTTTCTCCTGGTTGCTCTCCTGGTTCTCTTTCACGGTGGATCTAAGAGCATGTGGCGTATGGTGTTGTCCATTATCGCTTGTTGCTCACCACAACTGCATAGAAGCAATAGATTTTGCTGTAATAAAGCTAGTAGGCTTAGTAGCTTCTGCAGCACGAACTCAATCATGTAGTCCGCCATTATTGTTGTTGCTGTTACGTGTGACGAGGCCGACACGTGATGCGATGACATCATCGTTTTCACAAAATATACGGATTGGCTGTACACACGACACCGCAAGGGTGTCGCAAAGGTGTTGTCGAAAGATTTATCCACTTTAGAACCCTGTTTCAAAAAATAGCGGATTCAGTCTCCCAAAACACCGGATCCGTGTGGACGAAAGGCCAATACGATACAAAATGTATATGGATACAGTGATTTTTGTCTCCGTGTGGACAGCCCCTTAGTTTCCCCAAGGTTGGAAAAGAAAACAAACTAAAACTATATTGTCCAACTAAATAAAACAAGAAGAGGTCAAATGTGAAGCACTGAGAAAGTAAAATGCTATAATGACATGCCTTATTAGCATTTGGGCTAACAGCATCATCTAGAGGCTTCCTTAAAAAATGCATGTTTTTTTGTTTGGTCTGCAGTTTAAAATTAGCAGCTATGAACGTTTGGCGTACCAGGGTCTTTAGCTGACAAACCGAACTAAATAGATTGTTTTCTGTTTTGGTGCAAACTAATAAAACGGACTACAAGACGTATTATATACAAGACGTATTTAAAACAAAGAAAGCCTATTTTCTCGCAAAAAAAAAAAAAAATTGTTAATGTGGGAGAACCAAGTTCTGGGACTGAGAGAATGTTGATGCTTGAGTCCTGTACTGATGTGCATTGAAAATGCTGACTCAAGATGGGGAAAAAAAACACAGATTAAAATTTGCTGATGTCTTTCTAACATATCTATTATCAACATGAAGCAAAGTAGTTGTTTTATAAATGTTGGGGCTTGCACGTCAATCTTTTGCTTAAACAGTTTACAATATGGAATTAACATTAGTGATCATGCACACAGAGTAAACCGGACCACATGAATGCCAACAGTAAAACAATACATTAAATATGGGTTTATAAATGATGTACTGTAGTTTGTCTTAAAATTATCATATTTTGTTTATCCACAAACATTACATAGATACACATTCAATTGGAAGATATGGTTGATTTATTATAAGTCTAGTTAATATTCCAGAGTCTTACATTGTTAACAATCCATGTGGAGAAGTCCTGGTATTGATCCGGTGTATGTGATAGCCCATTGTGAAGCCACACTGCACTTTATCCATATGGATGATTGACAGGCTGTTGTATTTCCTCAGAAGAGTGTGAACCAGTGAACCTGCTTAATAAAACATTAGAAGCACCCGAGAGAGGCCCGGCTGGAAGGAGGAGGAGGGGGGAAGGGGCGGTGGGGTGGAGGTAGGGTCACTGGCGGGATCTCCCCATCCTCCAAAGCACATCACAGGGGGTCCATGTGGCCTCATTAAAATCAAGGAGATCACATGTAAGGACTAGAGGAAGAGGGCTAGTCCCAGCTCAAAGCAGCCACACTCCCAGGGCATTAGTCTTTGAGGAGGTGCCACTGGAGAACACAGGGATAAAGCCTGCAACCCCTGAAACAATGGACATTTAACACAGCCAGAGCTCTGAGTCTTCTCCAGGACTCATCCAGGTGATGCTTTAAAGGTAGCGCAGAAGCTTCAACATGACTGGGATTGGAATTGAGCCATGTCAAGTTCAGCTGATTTGATTTCTTACATAGTTGTGTTGGATGAGAAATAAATGCTTGAAGGTGTTCCCAGCATTCTTTACTTTGGACTTACTCAACACTCGACTCCAACAATAGTCAGAGCTGTTGATGTAATGGGCCATGGGCCATGAGCTATAGGCAATAGGCAATTGCCATATCAAAGTGGCACCAAAGGTTGGCTCTTTACTTGCTTTTCAGAAAGAGTAAAGAGAGTGAAGCGGTTAAAAAATTCCCAAAAAAGTATATTATATTAAATGGGGCATGGCTAATGTGCCTCAAGTTGAGTGTTAATTTGTGGGGGCCCTGGACCCCAGCAGCTCTAGAAACACCTCTGACAATAGTGCTTCTAACCACTTCATTACCAAGGAGTAGCACATATAAGATATGCTAATTACAATATAAGGGGCTCACTCTTTTTTTTTTTAGATAATTTCCCTATATACTATATGTGATTATCTATATATGAATAATGACTATACAAACAATGTAAATGTCCAAAATATAGAAACCATTAGACACCGAAGAAGGGTGGCACTGTAGCAAAACGATGGCAAGGTGGCATGGTTTAGCAAGAAGGTCCTGGGATGGATTCCTGGCCAGGACAGGGTCTTTCTTGACCTTTTCACACTTCAGGGTCCTCCAGACCTGTGCAATCACACATGCACCAAAGGTCAGGACTTCTGTTCATATCGGTATAACATGTAACTACTGCGAAGCTGATGGCAGTGACGGCTATTGAGTTATTATTAATAATATGTGTATTATAACCTTTATGCAACACATCCCTAAAGTGGAGTTGTGGTTCATGATATAAACCAACATGCTTGTCAATACACAGGATCTCCAGACATTGTTCATACATGACACCAACATGGAGATTATACTAGGACATCCCCCGGGTGAGAAGACTGACTGGATTGTGTTAACACATGCAGCCCCTCCAGATAGGCTCAGGAGGATAGTGCATGTGTGAACTATCTTCAAGTTTGCATTTTCTCCCTTTGACTGTGTAGGTTCCTCTGAGAGTAATAATGTCCCCAAAGCCAGAGCAACAAAAATGTCACATTCCATACATTCTGATTGGTACCAGGGGCCCATGTCTGTTGGAAAACCCTTCATTTGACAATTCCAAATATAATTTTGGGACAAATGATAACCAGCCTACCAAGCAGTGAAATTAAATGTATAAAGGGACTCATTGTTGAAATACAAAGGCTTGACGTAAAACAACCTCATGTATAGTATGTGTATGCTACCAGTGCAATCCATTGTTAAATAGTGACAACAAAATGCAGGACCATTACAGATTATTTTGACAGACCATTTGCATCCTCAGGTATGATTTTTTTTTTTTTAACTGTGGCTTAGTGGTAGAGTGGTTGTGCAATAACTGGAATATTGGTGGTTCGAATCCCGTTCTCCCAAGTTCATAGTGTTGTGTCCTTGGGCAAGACATTCAACCCACCTTGCCTCCAGTGGTGTTCCAGCTGTAACACTGGTGTATGAATGTGTGAGTGTATTCGGTGGGGGTCAGAGAGTCCATTGGCACAGACTGGCTCTGTCAGTCTACCCCAAGGCAGCTGTGGCTACAAAAAGCTACATAGCTAGTCATACACTGGTGGTTTACCACCACCAGTGTATGACTGTGCAGTGAATGAATAACAGGCTCAGTAAAGTGCTTTGTTTATCGTGGAAGGTGCTACATAAATCCAAACCATTATTATTTACAATTCAAAAAGATCACATGTCATCCATCAACAACAGTCCTTTTACCAAATAGAAAAAAAGAATGACAAATGCCGCTAAACTGCATCATAAGAACTTCGCAGAAGCAGTTTTTTATTGAACTATTTATTTTTCATAATAACTCAATTATTTACATGGTTGATTGTATAGAGTGTGAGGGAGAGAGCGAGCTGTGAGGCCTATTTTCTAAGTCATTTGTTTGTTCTGCTGTCTGCCTCACTGTCGCACGTATTTCCTCCTTTTCCTGGCTTTATTTACCCTGGTCTTTGGATGCCTTCCTAGTCGCGTATTAAAGCCTTGCCGCTCCACAGTGGCTTTGTCAATGCAGGGGCGACGGGCGACGGGGGGGTACATTGCTGGTACATCATCACTGCCTCTTTAATGGCCCGCATCAAGTTGTGACAAGGCTACTTAAATCAACGGGCCTAGCAAAATGAAGGCCATGCAGGTTGCACTGCGGATAAATAAGGACTTATTTTTTTTAGTGATTGTACATTTCCTGTAAGCAGACCCCCTCCTCTCACGGCTCATACTTATAAATAGCACTGTCCTGTTTAAGGAAGGGGGCACGACCTACCAGACACAACAGTATTGTTAGGGAACATTTACCATTTTGAGATATCATTAAAAAGCTGCTGTCAGACTCAGGGGCACTGTCTGACCAGGTCTCACAGAGGAACAGGCGTAATGAGTGGGTGGCACCAGGGGAAGGGGCTGCTTTGTTTATGGATGCAGTCCAAGGTAGCTCATGTATGAGGTGGGTCAGTGGTTCACAGACAGTGACAGTAAAGAGAAATAGAGTTAGTGGTAGATGCTTGGAAGTTAATGGAAAGTGAGGGTTAGCTACAAGAAGATTAGCTCACATTCATAAAAAACGGAGTCAAGTAGAATGTTGTTTAATATTTATATATTCATCTTCTAAACATCAGTCTGTGAACAATTCACCAATTCACAATAATCAGGAAAATAACTGACATATCTGCTGTTATGTTAACTTATGTGGTAATGACTGCAGTTAGCAATGAGGTATGATATACTGAAAGATTGTTAAAGGTTTTTACATTTACATTTACATTTATTCATTTAGCAGACGCTTTTATCCAAAGCGACTTACATTACATTACCAGTGTTACAGTCACTGGAGGCAAGGTGGGTTAAGTGTCTTGCCCAAGGACACAACGACAGTATGAACTGTGGGGTGAGTGGGAATCGATCCTACTACCTTCTGGTTGGAGGACGGCCGCTCTACCACTGAGCTACTGCCGCCGCAGTTTTTACACACTGTATAGTTAGAATTTCCAATGGAAAGCTAACTTTGCAACATCACGCTTTGTGCACAATATGCTAGTTACTTGCTCTATACACTCAACATGGCAAAACATTGGATTAGCTTTCAAGGCTTACATGGTTGAGACAATGATAGATTGTCATGCTTTGCACATAAGGTACCAACCTCTGACAACATTTACAGCCATTTCTACTCAATATAAATCTTACTGAACCAATCATAACTGTTTAAAATATGGCGGCATTAAATGAGGCTTTGTTTTGTCTATACAGAAGCAGCCAATCCAATTCTTTACATAGAACAGAAAAATCTGCCTTGAGAGCTCATATTAACGCAGTGGGTCTTATTAGTGCACCACTTTTTAAAGTCAGTAATGCTTTTAGAGCGGCCATTGGCATCACCTGCTAGAAACTATTTATGCAACCATTGTGCTTAATTTCTTCCCACATTTTGACTTTACCATAACCATACATTAACTTCTGACTCTGTTAAGTCAATATAGTTAAAACATTCTGTGAAGCAGACAGTGACGCCACACTTTCTCAGTCCATTCTTTTAACTGTCAGTGTTCATAGTGAGCAGAGGGTAATTACACTGCATCCGGTGGCTTTGGAGACGCTTCACAAACCCTGACACAGGAGGGCAGGCGTGCCAGGGAAAAAAAACGAGGGGGGACCACAGGAGCAAACAGCGGTGACAGTGACACGCACATATGCACCGTGTGCGCTCAGTGTAAGTGGCATATGCCCTGGGAAGGCAAGGATGGCATCGAGAGAAGGAGGAGGAAGCAGCCGAGAGTTAATTAAGGCTTGGATACACACTCTTAGGGCTCTCACACCTCACTCACCTCCAGCCTGCTTCCTTCCTGTCACTGTTTCCCGCAGTTCAACCAGACAACAAGATGGCCTCCAAATAGCTGCTCCCTCCATGACACATTTACCCTCAGTCGTGCCGGTAACAAGGTGTGTGTTCACGTCTAGTCCTACATTTAACCGTTTTTACTTCGAGAGCCAAAACAAGGGGACTCCAGCTGCTTATTTACTCATTACCCAATTATCGCTCTCGCGGCTAGATGGCGTGGAACAGCGAAACTTTCCTGTGAGAACGGAAGTGTGGATCATGCTGCACGCCGAGTACACACTTGCCTCGGTTTGACAGCAAATGAATGTGACACGTAAGGCAGGAAGGTGTGCGGCATTATGTCGGGAGACGATGTGACATATTTTGGACTGTAAGCCAACAGTGAGATGCATTACCTGCTGCAGTGGGTTTACTGTGCCGACTGAAGATTTGTATTGTGCGCACACACTGTGAGTGTGGGTGCAGTGTAGAGGCAGACTCTGAAGCCTGTCTCCTATAAATACCTCCATACACTCAACTCTGCAACGTCTGTTCTGTCCAATGTGATTTAGAGGAAATGGGACTGCAGTCTGTCCAATGCAGTCCACATGCCATATGCACTGTACATTAAACTCCTTCATATACTGCAATGTGTGTTAACATTTATAATACTGCTCGGTCAACGGCACAAGTGCTGTCACAATCATGTTACAAATGTTACAAATCTCCCATACAAGTTAGCGCCCATGTTTTAACCAATAACCGTTGTGAACTGTGGTCTATGTATATTTACATTATAGGAGCATTTTGGTTAGCTAAAACACCATTGAATTGTTCTGCAAAAAGCCAATAAATAGATAATTGCACACTCAGTAAATCTTGTTGTATTGCTATTTTCCTCTAGAGTCTTGAGCAATTGCAGTGCTCAGTTGGACCAAATCTTATTGCCCGTTTGTGGTTAGCATCACTGATCATTAATTTTTTATCCACTTAGTCCCGTTGAGAGTCATGGATGACTGGAGCCTATCCCAGCAGCATTGGGCCTGAGGCGGGGTACACCCTGGACAATGGCCGGTTAGTCGCAGGGCTGACACTTAGAGACAGCAGACAGTGACAGACAACCATTCACTCTCACATTCATTCACTAGGGACACATGCATGTGTTTGGGCGGTGGGAGGAAGCCGGAGTACCCGGTAACCCAGGAAGGACATGCAGACTCCTCACAGAAATGCCGGAGTTGGCCGAGATGTTCGAGTTGGCCAGGGTTACCTCTTTATAAGTTTCTCTTGAAACCACTTATAGAAAATACTGTGCTATCACTTTAAGCATTTGATAATAATATTTGGGAAACATTAAAAAAATATTCCTGCTATAGTTTCCAAACAGTTTACCATTCACCTGCTGGGACACTAGATACAGACATCATTTATTGATAACAATAAAATTGTACAGTTCATGATATAATGCACAGTGCTATGCTTTTCACAAACAATTCTAATACAGTTAGATTGACTATGTTTAAATGGAATCATACAATCTAGTTGTAGAGTGTAGCAGTTCTAAGCAGTAATATTTACAACAAGTATGTTGGATTTTTTTTTGTTTTATGTGTGCACACCATTTGCAGGAGACCCAGTTGGTTGTATGTATTATTCTCTTTGTGTTCTCGGACAAATTTTTCTTACAGGTTTCCCTCTCTTCTTCTTCTTTCAGGCTGAATAGCGTGGGCTTTGATTTCCTGTTTTCTCCACTGCCGCTTTTGAAAAGATATGGCCAGTTGCTGTTATGATAAGCGTCATGAAACAGATGGAGAGTGGGACCTCCTGACCCACACCCCACAGGAATCACTGTCGAGTGTTCAGATGGCTGGCGTCCAGGTAACACCACACACTTTCTGTTCTAGCGCGGGCAAGTCAAAGCATTTTCCTGGATGTGCCATTTGTCTTTTTGCATGTTTATTCATCTATGCATCCTCCATCATTCGGCATCTTTTGTGGTTTTGATTAAAACTAACTCTGATTTGGTGGCTTTATTAAGCATCTTTCACATGTGTATGTACGCCAAAGGATCTGCGGAGAGGGAGATCAGTAGTTTTCCTTTACACCTTTCATAGATGTGGGATATGCACTCAATAGTTTTAGCAAAAGAAGTAGGTGGGCAAAACTGTGATACTCTAGAAGGTCGAATATGACACAAAACTACTTCTTCATGTTTTATTGACCTAAGGCTAATGAACAAAAGTTGTGACTTGTCTACGACTCTGGCTGTGCAATGCTTTGATGTCAATACTTTATATGTGTGACATCAACTAAAGACTTTGGCCTGGTGGCAACAAACAAGGTTCAAACTTAGATTGGTCTTAAACTGATTTTAGGTTCAGTTTAAAATTACTTAAACCAGATTTAACACTAGAACTTGCATAATTCTTAAACTACCAGAACTCCAAATGTTGCAACGTAGACAATGACATAAAAAAATTGTGTCTGTGAGTGGGACGCCCCTAGCTCAGTCGGTAGAGCACATGCAAAAAACACAAATACAGGGGAGACCCGGTTCGAGTGTCGTCCGGGTTGTTTCCTGTCGACCTGTGTCTACTGTTAAAGGGAAAAGTAAATAAATCTGTAACTGAGATAGATGTAAGATGTAAAGCCCTTGAAGCAGACTTTTGGAATCTTTGATACATTGTGAATTATCAGATTTGAATAGAATGTTTTATAATGTAGCTGGTTTTCATTAACTAGAATAAAATGCAAGTCAGTCTTGGTTTTTTGTTATAAATAGAAGAAGAAGAACATTACAGTTTATTGTCAGTGTCCTCAACTAAAGCTATTCAAACTTTGGTATGCACTCAAAATTGTTAGCATGCCACAAAATATTCTCATGTTTAGTGCCATGGAAAAACAGGAACAGGGGTGTTGGCTTCATGACTTTATGTATGGTAAAAAAAATCTACCAGAGAAAACACATCTAGCTAGCTTAACCAGCAAGTTCTTCTAGAAAAAAGAGCCCATAAAACCATCTTTCAAAAATATTCAGGGTCAGGAGTAAACACATCCATAGTCACATAAACATTTTGCATTAACACTCTTTCATGTGGCCCATTAGACATCTTTCCTCCTTCAGAATGTTAAATGAAACAATCTTAACTCTTAGCGGTCTTTGCACCTGAGAGAGGTGCTTATTATGTGCAATGAGCCGATGCGTTGGGTTGATGTTCCTCTAAAGTCTGAGCTTGGTGTAATTATTGACAGAATTCAGGTGTTGCTTCTAACACCACCAGCAATCCATCTGTTTTCTTGGAGAATTTCACTAATTGGAAAGCTCAATATTTAACACAGTCTGCCCCAGAGTGCAAGAAAACAGACAAGAATATCAATTAAAATATTTCCCATACAAAGTAAATGATACATGATACAGATATACGTGGTATTTTTGCTGCCCGGGTAGATGTATGAAGTAAAGATGGATGTATGTTGCGGCTCATGTTTGCACTGACTGAAGAACATACAGCTGAGCTCTTTGGCAGATGTACAGCACATCATGTATAATATATGTGCAGTCGTTCAGCTATGCACAAAAGCCAGCTGTTCTTCTCCATCAGCGGGACGCAGCAACGTCAACGAGTGGGAATGCTTCAACGAAAAGCAAACAACAAACAAAATGTGTTTTCTGGTTCCAACCGCAGCTGTTTTGGATCAGACAGTTTTTGAGGTGCACCATGGGAGAGGTTCTCTCCTAGTGCACTCTGACCGGTGCTCTGTCTGTTTTACCAGAACAGTTAGATCAGGACTGTACAATATCTACCTTTTGCTCCATTGTATTTATAGACCATTGACTACACATCAGAGGTGTGGCCAAAATGGTCCCATGACCATGAACATTGTAGAAAGTCAGAGATTTTACAGTTCCATGCCTGGATACAGCAGTCCTAATAACTGGACTTGTGTGTGTGTGTGTGTGAGATTGTGTGTGTTTTTATTATTATTACTGTACCAATATAGAAAGAACAAAATTACACTGAACAAATAACCCTGAACTGGACTTAGGTATACTCACTTTTGTGGTACACACTCTACCAGGAGAGCCATCGAAGTTCTACTAGTTTTTAGAACACAATGAAGTCTTGACACCTACCCTGCTAGCATTAACATTTTTATATTGTGTGCACTTAACTGTAGCTTTTGTGTTTGGTTCCTCTGAAGATGTGCTGTTGGATTAGAGCTTTGGCACCGTGACAGTTCACTCTCTCAGGGCTAAAACGACAGCTGTGGCATATGGTGGGACGTACGCTCTGGTCCCACACAGCTCTGCAGCCACAAGGGAACTTGGACTGGAAGATAACCTGCCTGTATAGCCATCCTTTTCACCTCATTTTGGCAAAAGTTGGTGTTGCTGCTCCGATGAGGAAACAAGCCTGGAGTGTGTTTGTACTTAAAGCTGCCTCTGTCCTGATAAAAGGTGAACAGCCTGTTAGAGCCGCACCAACAGAAACACATCAGAGTTAAGAAAATAAAACAGTGTGATATCACAAAATTTAAGTCGTAATGTTTTGAGAATGATGAATTTTAATATTTAATATGCGCATCTTCTCATTGCAGATAGTCAGTATCTGGTGCATTAATATGCGGTGGTAAGGCAATGAGTGGCCAAGTTCAGAAAAAGCCCAAAATATGAAACTTGAGCATAAACTCAACAAAATCTGATCATTTTATCCGTCGTAGGTGTCCTGTCAGTAACACCAGCTTTTTCTTTTCACATGTCTGAGTGACCCACTAGAGAAACTAACAAGCTAACGTTAAAGCTCCATTACCCCAAAACTCCTAACACCCGAAAGTTTTAAGCTTACCTTAAACTTCTTGCTCTGAATTCAGAGTTAGGCTATGGCGTCAAAATTACAACAAAACTCGAGAGGCGCCATAAATACGACCATGAGCAGTTTATTTTAATTCACACACGTAAATATTAACTCACTTTAAAAGCTACTCGCAAATAAATAACACACACACGCATGAAAGTCCTCTGCTCGCTCATAAGTTTGCTCATGCGCTCCTCTCGCTGCTCTGCTGTGCCCTTAATGTGAAATTCTGCTTGTCTGAGGACAGACCTGCTCACTCGTGGAGAAACTTTTGGCAAATTGGGGGCGAGACTTACAGGAAGCACTGGCCCTCCATGATTGGTCACTTTCCAGAAAGGTCACCCGCCTGGTGACCTACTCCCATCGGCCGCAGTGGCTCTGTGGTAGAGCAGTCATCCTATAACCAGAAGGTTGGCGGTTCGATTCCTGCTCTCCCCTGTTCAAACTACCTTGCCTCCAGTGTCTGTAGCACTGGTGTATGAATGTTTGAGTGTAGAGGTGTGTTTGGTGGTGATTGGAGAAGGCTTTGAGAGCCGTTTTATGGCAGCCCCCCCTCTGTCTGCCCCGGGGTGAATGTGTGTGAATGGGGTGAGTGGAAACACGATGTAAAGCGCTTTGGGTGCCTGAGAAGGATACAAAAAAGCACTATATAAATGAATGCCATTTCACTCTCTTTAGTTCAGACGATAAAGAAGCAGCAGGTGGAGAACGAGGGGTAAGTTAGTCAAATATCCTAAAGTTTACTCACTTTAAAGTAGTTTTATTGGTGTGTGTTATTTTTGTAGCTTTCAAAGTGAGTTAATATTTACACATGAATTAAAATAAACTGCTCGTAGTTGTATTTATTGCGCCTCTTGAGTTTTGTCGTTATGTTGATGCCATCTTAGGCCAATGCAATCCTGGAAAAATCTCCTTATTAATCATCACATGAATACTTAATAATTTGTTTTACTTTGCTTCCCTTTAACTTTTTATGTTTTTTCCTCAGATGTTTCTCAGGTGTAGCCAATGCTGAAATAGGCACTTTCCCTGTAGGATTTTCTGTTATTGTTAATTCCGTGTGGACAAGTGGTGAAGCAAATAATAAAGTCGAGGTGATATCTTTACAAAATTGCACACTGCAGTGTTGAAAGAGACACAAGTGACCAAGTGCAGTCTTTTTTTCCTCCTGGACACTGCTAACGTCACATGACTGAAAACTCTGGATACTACTAATGGCCCTGGTCAGTCACGTTCCTCTCGCAGCCTCCTCATTAAGATTCAGAGGCCCGAGCCTAGCCCCCGCGATGAAAGGCCGGTGTCAGGCGTGAGCTCTGATGCCACGGCGAGGGAACATGGAGGGGATGAAGAAGAGGAGGGAGGGGGTGAAGTCTGTGCTGTACCAAGACCCCACCAAGCACCCCTGGGTATCCATCATACAGCAGCTATCACTCGGGAGAAAGAGCCGACCTGATAAATAAATCAACTTAGAGGCCCAGTGAGGTTTCAGGGCCTATTCCTCTTTACAACTTTGACTTCTTCACGCCTTGGTCCCAGTAGGCTCGAGGACCAAAGACAGCAACTCTGTGATTCTTTTCAAAAATTAAATATATTCACTTATCTGAAAGGCCCAGGCTCAAGATCCTCAGCTTTTTCTTTAACATCCCAGATAAAAGTGTAAGGACTTTCCCATTGGCTTTCAATCGGCAGCTCTTTGAAAACTTAATGATTTGAAGGTCTTTCAGAACTTACTTTGGGACAACAATTTCTGAACTGGCCCCTTTTATGTGGAGATGAGTAGAAAAGGGCCTGTATGAAAACATCAGGGAGCTTTAAATTACCCCAACTTTAGAAAGAACATTGGTTATTAGGCTCTAATTGAATGCGACTGACTTTACTCCAGCAGCCCTCTTTATTATTTGTGCACTTACATATTTATTACAGACAAAAGTAAAAGACATGTCTCAGATTTAGCAGGTTTTCTTGGCAGGATCTTTACAGCTGGGGATATTACGCTCCCAGATTGAAGTGGGCTTTGAGGGCAAACACATGTCATTACGAGGCTGGAGCATGAACCCACCTCTTCAATCGTAGAAGGGTTGTGGAATCTCAACCAAAGTGCATTTGTGTTTGAGGTTTGTCAAGATCTAACGTTGTTTGAGGTTGATCGATGTATGACTGATATGTGTTTTGCCAGTGTACAGCTCATATAAGTCTACAGCAGTTCAGTGCATCTTTGGCAACATTGATCGACAGAATTCTGTGAGCCGTATCTTGTATTGGAATGTTTATGTCAGACATAAAAAATTGGCTGTGCACATTGCAAGCCGACGTCCAGAAGTCTTCTTTGAAACCTTTTCTTGAATATGTCCTGGATGACTGAGAACCTCCACAGACATACTGCATGGGGTCTCGAAAATCCACGGCTAGTTGTAACCGTAGCCAAGTTGCCATAGATTTCACTGCATTAGCAAAAGGTAGTTAATGTAGACTGACTAAAATCATTTTGAAGATTGTAAAGTTCTTGGTAAAGATGACTGATCTAGCAAATGTTACCAGAAGTGGAATTCTTCCCTTCAGACAGAACCAGAGGGCCTAAGGGTTCTGTTCAAATTAACAAAAGACAACAAAGCAATGAGACATCATTTGTTCAACAAAAAGAAGAACGCTGTGTGGCCATGATAACATTCAGAACCTCCAGGTTCCAGGACATTTGCAACAGGCTTGTCCTGGTCTTTTCCTGATTAGAGTATTATTTAAGTATCTTGGGTCTTGTTCACAAGTGAGGTAAGAACTGAACAGAAGTTTGACAAATGGATCAATGCAGCGTCTGCAGCAATGCAGTCAATGTACCGCTCTGCAAAAATATCTGTGCAGCTGTGAGTCGTGAACAAAAGATCTCAAACTACAGTAGAGTTTTCTTTGCAGAGTGGCTAGGTGAATCCTTAGAGAACAGGAAGAGGGGCTGGTCATCAAGGAGGAGCTCAGAGTAGGAGTTCTCTAGAAGAGCTGAAGGAAGTGTCTGGTAAGAGGGAAGTTTTGTTTTCTCTGCTTAATCTACTGCCCCCATGAACAGGGTAAGCGAAGTAAAAGAAAAATACAAAATAAAGAAGGCATAGTGACAGCAATTATTTATTATAGATTTTGAATATCCAAAGTAAATAAAGTCCCTCAGAACTTGGACAAGGGCAGTCACTGAAAAACAAATCCTCGATGCACCTCAACTCTATCTGGACGTACCCTAGCATAAGTCACTGCCAGCTAAAGAAGTTTTTCAGATATTAGTTTCTATATTAGAAAAGACATCAGAGAGGGGCTGCACAATGTATTATACAGATATAAACTATGTGAACTGGATTCCATGTGTGAGGCGTTGACCCTGTCCAATCAATTGCCCAATCAAAGGGAACCTTAAATCACATTGTGTTGCGCCAAATACAAAAAGTGGCGTATTTGTCACTGGCTCAAATTTCCTACACATTTCTTACAGTTTATTTTCAATTCAAGCGCTAGAGCAAACTGCACAGCCATAATGGTTGAGTAAAACACACAGAAGTTTATAAACTATCAGATAAACACATTGTAAATGGATACGAGCAACAGTCACAATAGAAAACAAATATTCTCACTATTAATAAAAGCTTAGTTCAGTGCTAGTTGCTCAGACTTCAAACGTCACTGGACTGAACTACCTCTCTTTTATCTCGCCAGTTCAAATTAAATACTCGGTTTGCAGATTAAAAATTTGTCCCATCCAAACAGCCCAAAGAAGGGAACAAAACAAAACAAAGCTTGCATTCTGAAAAGCAGTCTTGAGATTCGGAGACAAAGCCCTCTCCAAATTCCCTGTGCACTCCGTCTCAGTTCGACATAATGGCTGTGTTTACCTTCTCCCTGAATGTTTTCTCTCAAGGCCCCCTTTTTAACACACTGGATTTGACTCTAGGAAACATTTCACTCCATCTTATTTTGCGAGCGCTTCCTCATTCTGTTTGTTCTTGGCTGCTGTTAAGTTTTGCTGTGACTTTGGCAAGCGTCGCACAACCTGAACGGGGAGACGTGGTGTCTTAAGGCGGGCTGACGGAGGCTGCCGCGCGATATACGAGGGGGGTGACAGCGCCTTTGTGGTTCACATAAGTAAGCACGCGCCACATTCCTGTGATTAAAATCTCTTTCTGATATTTCTATCAAAATTTCTATTAGGAGACAGACAGGAGAAAGATGCCGCCAACGACACTGCGCAGACAAGACAAGTCCTGAAAGAAGCAGCGAGAGGAGGTATTTAAAATTTAAACTCTCTTTGGCGTTTTCTGGTTGTTTATTGTGTGTTGATTGTACGTTTAGGAGCAGGGATTCCAAAGCAGGAGTAGTACATGTGGTGCCGGAGCGTGGACCGTCACTCACAGTCGGCGTATGTGGAGAGATGGGTGCCACACACCTGCTGATAGAGCCACACTTCAGACTCCTGTCATCTCCTAAAGCAGCTGTAATGGAGATTCCACCTCACAATTATGTTCTGGGAGACCGCAACCACAAAGCAGTCTCAGAGATATTCATTGCCTGTATGCTTCCAGTAGTCTCCAGGAGGTAGTGATGTTTCTAGCAATATGTCCATAAACAGTACTAGGCCTGAACCTTAAACCCACCCATCAGAGAACAGACTTTGTATCCTGGCAGTGACAGCTACACTTTACACCTCAAATTGAAGGCACATTTCCAGTAAGACGTACAGGTCAGGTCAGTATGGCACAGTTTGGTTCAGATAATCCTTGTGTTTAAACTGCATAGACCAGGAGAGAGGGGTCTACTATTCAAACAATGTTACACAAATGAATGACGGTGAAAGCGTGGAGGTACATCTACAGCATGATTTTGGGATCGTCATGCGTTAAGACAAAACCTACACAATTACAGAGTTTAGTTTGTGTTTGTGTTACTAAAAAACTTTGCAAAACCTATTTTTGCTAAGGTTCTATTTTAAATTAGGTTCTATAAAATACTCAGTTAAAACACAATTTGAGTTTTACATTAAAATGCATACATGTTTGATTTATACTACAGTATATTCTATACTATGTTTAGAAGAGTTACATTTTACAGTCACAAACATTATCCTTTGGTTGCCGTATTCTAATTCCACCAGGTCCGAGACAAAAGAGCCAGTCTCCTGTGTGCCTGCTGCTGTCGCCCTCCTCCTCCTCCCGCTCCAGCAAAAGCTTATTTAACCCAGGGTTAGATTACAACAGTGAGGTGGTCGCCTGGCCCTCCTCCAGCTCCCCATTATCAGAGGGGCCAGCACCTAATCTAAGGAGCAGCTCTTCATTAATGTATTATTAACAAGGCCGTTACAGTGTTCTGCAGGAGGAGGCGCTCCACTGGGGATAGTCTTAATGGGGAGGGCCAGAGTGCGCCCACTGAAGCAGATTACAGCAAAAAGGCCGAACCATTGGGCTGAGAGGGGACCTGCCCCCGCCGCCACGGTGCGCCACATACACTCATATTACCAATTAGCGTAATTGCATATTTAAAATGGTAAAGACAACAAGCTTTAATTGAAAGGCACTTTCCAACCCCCACAGTGACACATGCAGCCGCACGTGTCACATCACAGCCATTTAGTACCAGCCACTCTACAGCAGATTATTATGTCAAATTAAGAACATTCAATTTGATCTCCTAATTATTATGTCATATGCAAATACACATCATCACATGCACCGCCCTGCTTCATTTTTGAAGATAGTTTTAGGGCATTTTAGGGAAGACAGAGTGAGTTTGACAGCAAATGGCTACAACCTGTAATGCAAGTGTGTATGTGCATGTGAACATCACATCTGATTTCAGAAACCGGTCTGTCGGGTTTTAGGAAACCCAGTACGCTACTTGGAGAACTCACAGTACTGTGCAAACTCATTTAAGTGATGCCGAACCAACATGGAGCCAGCGTCCACTTTCATACGGACACAAAGAGCCAAGATTCAACTGCAATAAAAACGAAGAAGAGTAAATCTTCATCTGCAGTGTGAGGGGCAGTGGTAAACAGCAGTATCATTGTTTCCGTTTATTCACAGCTGTCTAAGCATTAAATTAATAGATTTCCTACATTTAAGGACTTTTCTAGTGCTATAATGCAATGTAGAAGCTAAATGTTGTTTTAATTTATGATGCTGTATAAAGCTGTAACACCGACTCATTTGAGCTGCCTTTAGGTTTATTGACCATCATTACGGGACCTGGAGACAGTGGAAACTCAACACAGTGTGGTAGTATTGAACATTTAAGCCTGGAAAGGGTTCTTCCAGGATGATAAAGCCTTGTAAATGTGTATGGAGTTGAGTTATTGGCACAGTGTTGGCCTTGATGTAGTCAGAGGCTGACCTGACCAGTCTGTGACAACCTTACTTTTAGGCCATACGTTAAAGGAAGACCATCATTTCTCCATCATTTATAAAAGCTAGTTTTGTTTTCTGAAAAAGTAAATTTCTCTTAGAATATGACTGCTGAACAAGACAAGCTTTATTTGATTAGATTTTTTTACATTTTATGTTTTTCCTTTCACTCGAGTAAGGATTATCTTTCTTCCAATCAGCTGACTGCCTGGTTTAGCTCCACCTTTTTGAAAACAAACCACACACTTGGGACCAAAGAACAAAGTATCACTAAAGTGGAACGGTACGATTATCTTTAAAGGACAATTTGGACCCTTTTTAGGAATGGAAACTTACTCATACTGCTCCACTGGACACAGGGACTTGGCCAATGAATCTGTTTTTGATGACATTATTTTTTTTATTTATTTAACCTTTATTTAACCAGGATAGTCCCACTGAGATTACAAATCTCTTTTGCAGGGGAGTCCTGGCCCCATGTGTGTTTGGGGGGGACTGTTGTACATGTTTTTGGTGGTAGGGGAAACCGGAGTACCCGGAGGAAACCTACGCAGACACAGGGAGAACATGCAAACTCCACACAGAAAGGCCCTGCCCTGGATGGGAATCGAACCAGGACCTTCTTGCTGTGAGGCAGGCGTGCGAACCACTCTGCCACTGTGCCGCCTAATTAAACCAAACTATATACCATACAGCTTCACAAATTATTTATTTTAGGTAAGGTTATGTTGACTAATGACCACAGTGAGCACAAATCGATCTGATCTCCGTCTTCTAAAGCAGCGCCTCATCAAGTGACATCCAAACACTGCTAACTCTAGCCTGCCGCACGTGTTCCTCCCTCTGCTCTTCACACTGGCGCTCTCGTGTCTAATTGACTTCATGCCTGTTCATGAAGAAAGAGCCTGCCTTCCACCTGCTTTGCCTCTATTCACAGTGTAACACCACATTCTCCTGTGCTCTCACTCTATTAACAGAGATCAGGCCCGAGTTCAGCTCCCCGCTATTACTGCAGGAGATGCTAAAATCTCATTTTCAACTCAATTTAACCCGGTCCACCTCGGGGGGAATAGAGACGTCCTTGGTCTGCCTAATTATGAAAAAACAATATTATAAGCCTAAGAAAATCTTTCTTTATTTGAAGAGAGTGTGGATGTCAGGAAGCAGTCGTCAGTGTTTTATATTATCACTAGAAATTAGAGCTGTGCCATAGATCAGCTCTTACATAGCGCTTTATGCAGGGAGCAGAAAAGAAACACTTTTTTTTAAATTGAGTACTTGGTGATACTAACTATAGATATTTTCTCATTAGCTACTTTTGAAGGAGCAAATTTTTGTGCATCTGAACATTGAAATATTCCCAAATTATCCTGTAAAAGGGCCAGATCTCCTCAAGCACTGCACCAAAGTGGGCACCAAAGGGCCGCAGCGCAGTTTATCTCAAAATCAGCAAATACAGGCAAAAATTTACACCGAAAGAAAGCATAAGAACGCCACAGAAGTGCATTTTGGTTCACATCTTCACCAGTACAGGGTGATGTTTTACTGATACCACACTTAAAAACAGGAAGAGAATAAAGAGAGAAAGAGAAAACTACTCCAACCACTTCAAAGTAAACTCCTACATTCAGATATCAGAAAAGTTTGGCCTACTTTGTAGTTACTTTTCATTTCCTCGTGAGTTGTTCTGATTCTTTCAAAAGTCTTACTTACTGTGCCCACAGGAACATGACACAGGTCCATTATTCCAGTAATGTTGCACAAACGTCCAAAGTCCGCCTGATCCTCTTTAAAAAGTCTACACTGGACAATTATTTGCCCCCTATTTTATTTGACCTCATTCCATTTTCTTTGCACAGACAAAAATACAAGATCTTACACCGACCTGCGCAAAAGAGACTCCTGCTAGTTTCCTGCTACGTGACCAAATACAAAGCGCATTACTAATTGACTTCTTCTCTCTTGATGCTTTGACGAACAAATTATCTGGAAGCCACATATAATGAGAAATCCTCAAAAATGGAAGTAATTGCAATTAAACTTTCAATAGTTTAGTAATTACCAATAGTTCCAAACACTGGGTCACCAAAAAAACTGGGTCACCAAAGATTTTATTTGAGTGTCTGATAGAGCCATATACTCAATGTCATTCCAGTCTCGCTCTCACTTTGTTTCCTGTCTGTGTACACACTCACCGTAGAATAAAGGCTAAAAAAAGGACAAAAAATAATCTTTAAAAAATATAAAATAAACATTGTTTGTCTAGGCATTATCAAAAAAACACAAAAAGGGAACAAAATCATGAAGTAAATGACCATTTTAGCAGTACATTGGAACTAAAGCTAAGGAATGTGGCAACAAATAATAACTGATTTATTTCATTAAGTGTTGCAGCCCAAGTCCAGAGGTCAAACAAGTACAATAGTTTCTGGTACTGCTGGGTACAAATGACTCAATGGGTGTCTATACAAGTTAATTTGTAATGGTGCGCAAATAATGCATTGAAATCTTTTCACAAACTCGGCTTTGGGGATTCCACATTATAAAGTAAGATGAGATATGCACTTTTTGTTAACTGTACATTGTTCATTGTATTTATTGATTTTTATTGGCTGTAGACTATTCTTTATTCATGTTATGTGTTTGAGATTACACTGCACTAAATCCAATTACACAGTTCACAGAAGAAAAACATTTGGAGAAAGAAATCTGAAATATCAATAAAAAGATGTATTTATGAGTCAACATTTAAAAACGTTTATGTATGTTTTTTTAGGCTAATAATGCAGCAGTGTCTTGTAGATTGGTCTGAGAAACTAATGGTTGACGGCTGCTGATAAAAATGGTTGTTAGATGCTATATTCAGCATCCTCTAGAACAGGAGTGGGCAATTATTTGGAGCATGTCATGAAGTGTAATCAACAAATTGCTGCAACATATTGAAGGAAAAATAAAAAATATATGCAGTGTTTAATCATTAATAAAATATTAGTAAATGCTTGGCGGGCCACATTGAACAGTCCAACCGGCCGCATGTGGCCCCCGGGCCTTAGTTTGCCCACCACTGCTCTACATACTGTCAGAGCATTAAAAGCAGCTTTAGATTAAATTGAAGCAGAACAGTGCATGGGAAACAAAACATGACATAGACACTTCTTTATGTTACTTCAATAAAATACAGCTTATGGCAATACATTTATAGGGAATTTAAAAAATAAATAAAAGAGTTAGCAAAAACATAAAAGTAATTCTCCCCAGAGATTTTGGACACAGCCAAGTGAAGTAAGGAAAGATTTCTGAGGCTTAGAAACACTGTTCATAACCTGCTCCCCGTCCATTTGATCCAATTTCTGGAGCTAGGTGCAGCCAATTACAGTGAATAATTCAGCCATCTTTATGCAGTTAGTTCAAGTGGCCTAGATAGCAAGGTTTTTTAATGAACTAGTCTCTTATTTCATATTCCCTGTGCTGAGAGAGCCATTACCTGACTCCACATGCCAGACTCTCACCCCAATTCCACAAAATGTAAACTCCCAATAAAAGGGAGCTGTGTCTGGAACTATCAGGACAGATTTTAACATAATGTCAAAGGGTGCTGCTCGGGCTGCGGCCCATGACAGGGTTTTTGGTTTGCAACATAATGCTACTTACAGGCTCCAGGACAAAGACACTTTCCCACTAGCTAATTTTGTCACTTGTCAGTGCAACAGCAGTTTTTCAGACAGGGCCCATCTGAAAGCAATGGCAGACACTGTTTGTGCACAGCATATGTTCAAACTATGTATAAAAGTCCACAAGGGAAAAAAAGGAAGGCCCCATTATTGATTTAATTTAATTTTACCTTTAAACCAAGATTATATGTAATAATATTGCCAATGTAGACTGTCAGTAGATATGCAAAATGTTAGATAATTATTATAATTTGATCATTATGCATGCACAATTATCCCATAGGTTTTGGCACAATGAAAGTCAAGGGCCCTATGCTGAGTTTGCAGTACCAACAAGCTAATGCTAACTAGTCACATGGTAGCAAGCCCCACTGTAAACAATGCAGCTAGTAAGTTCTTTTACTGTAAAAAAAGGAATGAGTGTCATAGTCACAACGGTTAGAGGAGACCATCCAAGCGGCAGGTTTGGAAGAAAGAACGTGTCTTCTGAAACAGTAAAGTAATTTTAGTACATTTTGTACAAATACAACTCTGCTAGGGTCTGAGGTTTTGAGCCGTAAAGCAGGCCACTCACTTAGGGCGTACTCACACTAGGCACGGTTGCCATGAACCGGGCCAGAGGACGATTGTCCCCCCTCCCCACTCCCCCTCTGGCCTGCACTCACATAGGGTTTCAGCATTCGTGCCGGAGCACGCTTACGTCATTATGGTGCGACGGTTTCGGGATAAACAGGAAGAGCGGCGCTCTCTGAACACAACGGAGTCCATCGCTCTGTTTTATTTGTGGATAATTTTGTGTCGTTTGGTACACGGTGGTCCACAGCCCTCTCACAGCCTGTTGTTAAACAGATTTGTCGCCTTAGTGGCGCGAAAATTTTCACGTAATCGTGCTGCTCGTATGAGGAGGTTTGCAAGGTACCAGCTGAAGTGCAGCAAGGACTTTGCAGCTTTGATTACGGACTACAGTTCCCGATACATCGACATGGTAAGAATTAATATAATGAAATGTCATTGAATACAATTGAAAAGTGTATTGTGAAATTTGAAATACAATATGTGTATAATGTTTTTTTGTAATTACGACAGTAGCGTTCTAAAGGTAATAATCATGTAACTTAATATAATTTGCTGGTTAATATTAGCTACATTCTTGTATTAAGACACCCGTATTCAACGGGACACATAACTGTTATGTATGCACTGGAGTAGTAGTTTGTTGTTTATTTAATTTCACTTCAAAGTGCTGTAAGGTAATTGTGTATGCATAAACTATATACAGTTAACAATATTTTTCCATTCTGCTGTAGGACCATATGGATTCGGCAGAGATCTGCTGTGTGGTGGCAGCATGTTCTCAGCAGCTGGACAGACTGTGAGTGGAAGGCTAATTTCAGAATGAGAAGGACATCATTCTTGCAGTTGTGCAACAGCCTGCAGCCGCACCTACAAAGACAGACCACTTCATTCAGAAAACCAGTGCCCTTGGACCAACGTGTTGCAATATGCATATGGAGACTGGCCACAAATGTAGAGTTCAGAACCATCTCCCATTTATTTGGGATTGGTCAGCACTTCTCATAAAAAAAAAAAAAAAAACAGTATTTCACATAACACAACCATATGCAGTGGTGAAACAAAATAGGCTACCTTGTGTGTGTGGTGTATAATTTATGGAAGTGTGTGGTATATATTGTAGAGGTTCGAGGTCGAATTATAAAGTGTAGAGGTTTGAGGTAGTGTTAGGTTAAAGTGCATAGTAAATATATGCTACGGTATATTAAACAACTTCTGAAAGCAAATAAGAGTATTAACAACAACAACAGCCTCATCCTGGCTTCAAATACCCCGCACAGAAGACGTTAGATTCATGAGTTTGTTTGGACAAGACCTCAGTCCCATATGCCTGAGAGAAACCTGCCCTGGTGCATAGACACTGCAAGACTGGGTGTTACATGATGAAATGTTATGATTAAAATACATTTTTCATTTACATTTTCACTTCACTTTTTCTCCAACACATAATAGCAAAGAATAATCATGAACTGAATTGTCAACTTTGTCAAGACATGCCAAGGGGAATGAATGTATTGTAATGACTTTACTGTAGCCCAATGATAAAGATGTAATATGTTGTCATTAAAGTACACTTTTAAACCAAGGAGAACAGGCACAGATGATTTACACTTTGGAAGCAAAAGTTAAATTTACAACTTAGGTAAAGCCTAAATCAAGTCTAAGTGCATTACCACATTGCAACATGCATAAAATGAACGGTCTGCAGACTAGCATTTAGAGAAAATAACAGGTATGTACATTAAGAATCCAAAGAGTGACATTTCCCCTGTCGTGAAAAACACTAGTATTGCCAGAATCAAAAGAGAGTGTAGACTTGAGTTTTCCACACCAGACTAGTGTAAATGTCAGCACAGCTATAAATAATCCACTCAAGTACAGATTCAAGTTGTTTTGGAGCGTCGCATGGAGCGTCGCAAAACCGTGACGTCACGCGTCTTGTTCCATGCTCCAGCACGGTTGGCGCTCACACTACATGCGAACCGCGCCCGAGCCCAACTAACCGTGCTCTGGCCCACCTCTTCCAAGCGGGCCAGGGCGGCTGTCGAGCAGCGCCGGGCACGGTTGAGCACTCACACTAGTCAAACGAACCGCGCTTTGGTGGTCAAACGCGCTCGGGCACGGTTCAAACTGGCTAGTGTGAGTAGGCCCTTAATCTGTTGTAATGAGTCCATTTTAAATAAATATTTCACTCGCTTCATACCCAAACTAAACTGGGTTTGATTTCACAAAACTCAGAGTTACATAACTTTCTGCACAACTTAAAACTTGATTTAAGTTCACAAATAACTATGTAGACTCTTGGAAATGTAATGGAAATGTACAAATATCACTCTAGCAATATGTACATTGTTGAGAAGGAACAGGTGATTGTTCCCTCCTTTATTTATGACTTGGCAGTGCTAACTTAGTCAAACCATTCTGCAAATGTTTTGTGCTTGTGACACAGATAAGAGACAGAGGCAGGTCTGTATGTCACTGCTGGATAATGAGACCGGATAATGCTAACATTAAACATCTAAAGATTGTTCTACCTGAAGGATTGGACACTGTTAAAATCTTTAATTTTCCATCAACAGTGAAGAAAGAATATTTTCTGCATGCCATTGGACTGGTGCTCTTTCATGAGCAATGACATAAATTGACTAAATTAAAACTTGTAGCTCAACACCAGTGTTACATCTAGACCCTTGCTTATGCAATACTTATATCACATACTGTTGCTTTATCTGACGAGCATGAGAGAATAAGCAACATCCTCTAAATTCCACCACATCCTCACACAGACACCCCCAGACCTCGACTGTTCTTCTAACAACAGTAAGTGTGACGTTTAAGTGCGATCCAGGAGGAGATGGAGTGCTGTTGCTGTGAGCTCCCCTCCAGCACATACACAGATCCTTAGCAGGAACAGTCTGCCTCTGTGTTTAATGCTGCACCAACACCAGGCTTCTGTCTGCCGCTTCCTACGAGCCATGCGGTGCTGTTACCGGGCCATCTGCGACTAAGTGCTGCGCGGTTACCCCACTTTTGGAGCATTACCCCCAGCACATCTATGATCTTAATGAAGCCACCAGCTTTTTACTGTCAATCAATAATTGAGCACCTGCTGAAGGAGCTCTTCTGCAGCTATTTGAAGGGGCATCGGGGTGACAGCAGCACGTTAGAATACACACTCACTAGACTCAGTGCAGCTGCTGAAGTCATTGTGTAATATAGAAAACAGTCAGCAAAATTATATGTTCAACTAGCATCTTTCACAAACCAAAACATGCAAAGCTTATTACTTTAGGAACAAACAGCTTCACTGTTTACCTCAATGCAACCTCTTCCTACCTTTAACAGAAAAGAAAGCGACCCAGCCTAGATGTGATTTGTTCTGATCAGATTTGCTCATGTTGGTGTAAAGAGGCCACAACAAATGGGAAATGATCTTTTAGAATCAGATCCACACCCCTTCTACATGTTCTCTCTAAAGGACGCTCATTCATAATCTAAGTCAGATATTTATTTGGATATGGATGAGGCCTTCTGTCTGTACTCTGCATTCATTTGGTCTGTACTTTGGTCTGTTTTCTGTTTACACTTACAGAGCAGTACCCCTGGTGGCCACAGGGGGCAGTGATGTGATCTCCTCAAAGGTTGAAGAGGGAGACAATGGCATAACTTTTTGATGAGGGACTGTTGGTCTGACATTCACTACATGTCTTCACGTGTCTTTAAAAAGTTAAAAGCCCACATGGACTTTCAAAAGTGTAGAAAATTACATTCGTAAAGGTAAAAACATAAACAAACTCTGATCTAAACATCTGTCTTGTGCACTTTTGCCTGTAGTGTGAATGAGGCCTTAATCTTGGCCATTATGTGAACATCCTGTTCATCACCAACCCGCCTCTTACAAAATAAGACCAAACATAAAAGACTGAACACAGCTCTTTCTTGCTGCATTTCTTTGTGTCTAAACCCAGCCTACAGCACCAACACAGTGAATACTTGGTCTCAGCCGTTTCCATCCCATCCTCATTTTCACCTCATTTGCGCCTATAGGGATGCATCTGACGATTAACAACAGGTCATAGCCCTGCGCCGCGCACTGCCAGAGATAACACCTTCAAGCATCTGTCAAGGCAGCCATGATGCCTATTAACGGCAGCTCTGGTCTCTGTCAGCCCAAACAGGTGCATAAATGCCTCCTTTTTACACCTAATTCAACAAAGACAGACACCATAAGATACACTTGGTTATTTGTGACTCGAGTTTAGATCAGTTAGGCTCAAGTCAAAAACCTGACTAAAACAACAATCAAATGAATTCATGCATTAATTAGTAGTCACAATAGTCACAATTCACAGAATGCTGGACATACATGATTTTAGTCATTATTTTACAAACATTGAAGCAGAAAAAAATGACTTAGTTGACTTTTGTTATGTTATGGATACATTTATTTGTCAAATATTAGCTGCTGTCTATGAACAAGCTTAGTGTAAAAAAAACTGCCCTTCACTAATGGTAATGAAGGAGGTTTCTCTTTGAATGAAGGATAGCATTAACACCAGCAGAAATATCAAAGATCAAACAACAGTGTACGTCTGTGATATTTTTTTTAATTACACTGCATGTGTTAGACGTTTGTTTATCCACATAAATATATTGTATTAGCTATTTTACTAAAGGTCCATATGAGTGGGCGCTGGAGCTAACTTTACTCTTAACACATCAGCAGCAAAAAGAAATGTTGAATATTTGTAACAATTGACATCATTGATTACGTCGACTCAGTGTTGCCACCCAAGCCAATAGCCTCCGGTCTCAGTGTCTATGCCAGGTCAGCTGCAAAGAAACTGCACTTTATAAACTGAATGAACGTGACGTCTTATTATGACAGAAAGTCATCTTTCTTCTTGTCATGTTTGTGTTATAAAAATATATCATTAGTGTAAAAATGGACATGAACAAAGACAAATTTACACCAGAAAATTCCATCTCATTCCACATGCTCTTTGTCTTGTGCGGGTCAGACATGGATTAACTGCCCAACACAGTGCACTAGTGGCCTTTAGAAGTGCCTAGGTGTGATATGCAGTGTTGCTTTACATGTGCTCATGTGTGTGTCCACATCACTGGTCATGGCTATGTTTAGGCTGTGCTACAGTGTAGTGAGTGCACACCCTAAGGCTAACTGATAACTGAGCTAGAAGCGTACGAGCCGTGCCTGCAGCTGCCAAATGTAGTGTAGGAAGTTTCGAAGTACTTGGTCCGCCTCCTCGTTGCTTCTGCTGGGATATAAGGAAGTGAGTGAGCACCCTTGTGAAACTCCTCCGTCAGCTGGCACTAACAGTGTTGCTTTTAGTCGGGAGGTTAAGCAGCTGAGAGCAGAGTTTTTCTTCCTGCGGTATTCCCCAAAGCGGCAGTGGAATACAAGAGGTAGGCAGTCCCTGGGTTCTCTTAGCCCTCTTTATCCTGAGACTTCCATGGAACAGACCTTAAACCACTTTAGCTGTGCTTTATGGTATCATCATTGAGTCACTGGTGACATGTAGATGGTAGTGCACACTCATCCATTATGTATGAATTGCGTGGCGAGGATATAAATGCTGCTATCTCATTGTGGGGTACTTGGCCTTTGGAACCCTGCTCACAAACGGCACATAGATTCACACTCGCTGTTGCTGAGCTTTTCATTCCAGCGCTGCACATGTGGAGAATGGTGTCTGTCAGGGGACTGGTCTAGACTGGACCCGAGATGGTTGTTATGTGCATCACTGTTTTTGCATTATTTTGTGAAAAGTGGAAGAAAACAACTTTAAGATGTAGCTAAGGTTACTTAGTCTCTCAAACCAACATGTCTCTGTGGAAAAGAAAGTATACACAATATTACCAAGTGCTATGGAATATGCATATCACAGACACATGATTTTTCATGTCCAAATAAGAGGTTAATTAGAACCTTTAATCAAATTGTGTTCCAACATCATTATTTTTAGTGGCACCAGTGAAACATAATTTGATTCAAAGCTTGAATATTTTGATTTCAAATCTGATTCAACTTCAATGTAGATTGAATCACTTACAATAGTAAATTTGCTCAATTTAGTCAAATTATTGACAGATTGCATTTAAAATAAGCAGTGGCTTGCAAGAAAACACATTCAGAACTGGAGTTTAGATTCTCAGTGTCTGGTTCCAAAAGCCTGGAAAGGCATTAGTTTTCTATATTTATACAGAGAATTGGAACCAATAAATGCAGAATATACTGCCTCTTGACACAACTGGACATACAAACAATCAGAGCGCTCAGAATAAGCCAGCCCTATTTTTGTGTGAATGCTATGGATGCTCTACTGTGACTGTAGTTAGTGTCTGTGGTTCATCTACCCAACAAACTAAATTACTGACTGTTTGTGTCACTAGCAGTTCATTTTGTGACCTTTGTGTATTGCAGTGGACAGTGTGAAGGTCCTTGGTTTTACCACTGAATGCACCATGCAACATTCTAACCTGCTTCCTGCTTATTGAACATTTTTAGCTGACAAAATGAGAATAAAATGTGGTATTTATATGCGTTATAATTCCTCATCCTTGAATATTGGAAAACTGAACTCATCAAAAACACTTGATGACTGTGTTGTTCAAGGTCAGAGTGGCAAAACCCTCCCAAAAAGCCACGTCATATGTTCTCCTGGGAGCACCAAATCCTCAAACCTCCCCTTTAATTAGATGGACTGCGGGTAATGGAAGAACATTAGTGTTGTTTTCGAGTTGGGCGGCAGTTTGAGTGACAAGGTCCCGCTCTTGACTTTTGTTGAATTAAGAGAGGATTCCTGTGGAAGGTGTGCTATATTGGAATGGCCATTTGCATATTTGCGGTAATATTAAAAGGGATTAGCTTCCAGCCAGAAAAGCACAACAAACAGGAGGAGGACGACGGAGCTCTTTAATATCACAAATGACACCTGGGGAGTTAGCCCTTTGCTCAGAGCCTGATTACAGCCCCTTAATTAGGAGTGCTCCTCCAAGTCACTCGTGTACGGCAGGAGTTTAGTCCCACGTTCAATATTTACCCTGCACTCCTCCACAGTTTTCACCACTGACAGAGAGGTGAGCCGGGGGGGAGGGGGTAATATTAATCATAGAAATCTGCTTCTCGAATGCAGGTGCAAAGCAATTAGCATGCTGGCATTTAAAGGACTTTAATTAATATTGCGTCACAGATTAAGTCGTATGGCGGTTGGCAGGAATGTTCAGATATTGGGGTGAGACAGTGCACGGCGGGCAGGTGAGCATCATCTGCCGCAGACACAAAGGTTCATATGGAATGGAGCCTTGTGCAAACACAGGTGGTTGATATGAAGTGAGTGGAGTATTTGCAAAGTTTTTACATGCTGTCATATTAGAGACTAGATCAGTGGAGACATAGAGTATGTTATGCATACAGTATTCCTTTATAAGTTGCTCACTAAACGGTTTATTATGTTGATATGGCTCAAAAAGTCATTTTTATTTTATTTATCAAACTATGCTATGAACACATTGATGTGTTGTATTCACAACAATTAACCAATGTACAGTATAGGTTAATCAGCAACTCTAAAGTGTCCCTAGTGAATGAATGTGAGAGTAAATGGTTGTCTGTGACCGTCTGTCTCTGAATGTTAGCCCTGCGACTAACTGGCCATTGTCCAGGGTGTACTCCGCCTCAGGCCCAAAGCTGCTGGGATAGGCTCCAGTCATACGCAACCCATAACGGGACTAAGCAATAGAAAATGAATGAATGAATGAAATATACAAAAAACAATAATAATATGTCTCCTTGTGTTGTAGTACATTATACCAGTAGACCAGACCTTGACCAGGAGATGAAGCACAACTCCCCATATGACTTAGTGTTCTTAGTGATCTTATCGGCCGTTTACACAATTCCCAAACACAAACACTGGCCTACAGCGTAATCAATTTGATATACACTTGGATACACTGGGCTGTTGAGAACACAGTAGTATGTCTGCCAGGCCAGAAGGGGGCGCTGTGAACCCTGCTACAGTCAATCACACAAGAAATCATGACATAAGTTTACTCCATAAACAGAAAACCTTGGTGTCTCTCTGTCACGTTCTTTACTGAGTTTTCAGACTGTGCGTTAGTCAAGTTTGTTTTTGTACATTGCCAAAGAGAACTTCATATATGGTGTACTTTTGGAAGGGTTACCACACTTGGAAATTGTGTGGCACTTTTACTAAAAGGTGAAGAAACACTGTTGTCTGTTGATTTGGTGAGAAATCAGCAGACAAAATGGATAAATGTTCTTGTGAACCTTTCCTCCTCTTATTGCAGGAAAGAAGAATTTATTAAATTGTGTAAGTTTTGATCAATGAACTGTTAACCCTGTCTTTTTATGACATTACTAGTATTGTATTAGTATGCCGTTTGAAGTATTTTAACTCTGATTAAATCAATTACATAAACCTTTGTACTGTTGATATGGCTGCATCAATGATAAGTCAGTTGTGATTAACCTGGTAACCTTAGTCGTCCATTCATCCAGATACAATGTGTATTGAATGACCCAAATGACTATTGATTGGCATTTTCATTACAGAGATTAACATGGAGAAGCCAAGCTAAGCCAGTCACTGATGATTAAAATTGCTTTTTGATGAATAAATTCTTACCAAAAAATATGGTTTCTCTGTCTTTATTCCAAATGGCTAATAAGGGTTTGTAATTAGAACAGTCAGGAAGCTGTAATCCTTAAACCATCAGTAAGATGTTATAGCTCATTAGTAAACCAGGGCAAGGTGACCTGACACTTACCAGATAATGAGCCCACACGTTGTCTTGGCCTTCACATAAATGCTTGTTACTCACTTATAAATGTACATGTGTCATTAAGATCAAGAAAAGTAAGATAAGCTGAAAAGACAAAGCTGAAAGTAGCCCAGTATGTTGATAGATAGATAGAGATAGAGATAGATAGATAGATAGATAGATAGATAGATAGATAGATAGATAGATAGATAGATAGATAGATAGATAGATAGATAGATAGATAGATAGATAGATAGATAGATAGATAGATAGATAGATAGATAGATAGATAGATAGATAGATAGATAGATAGATAGATAGATAGATAGATAGATAGATAGATAAGCTGTCTTGGGGCCCATTGATGTGGGGTAAATAAGCAACTGCTCTAAAATTTAAATTGGGGTCCAGATATTTAGGGATAGGTAACTGTAAACACAGCCCCAGTTTGGAGAAGCAGACAGAAGCAGGTTTTATTGTGTTTATTTGTATTTTTGTTTATTCTGTTCTCTATCCTTTGAAGCACACATGGACAGCTTTTGAGTCATGACGGGAAGAAGATCTCGGACAGAAGCAGCTGATGGAGAGAGTGAAGTCTGGCTGTCCCTGCTTACACTGCTGCTCCTGCGACTCATCCCTGGACAAGCCAAAAAAGATGAACTATCGGACTTTCCCTGACCTTGCGATTACTGTCGTTATGACAACTGGGGGCGTGCCTCCTGTAGGCATCTTTTACTGTGTCAAATGTAATTACAGTTTAACCCGTAGTAATACAATAGTATAATATAATAATAGAACACCCATTAGGAAATAGTCAACTTAACGGGAGGCATCTGCCATAGCTTAGCAAGAAAAATAAAGTCAGATATAAAACCACATAATCTACATATTTTATGTGTTTCTAAACTTGACCAATATCCGTTTCTCTGTTTCCTTCCACCATTTGGTCTTCTTCATGTGTTTAATTGGCCAAATTCTTGCATTTGTTTCAAAAGTCCACACTAGATCTGACCTTGGTTTAGTTTGGTTTGGATCGAGACTTTGGTCCACTGGTACTTTCACACCTGACCTAACGGTTTGTTTGAATCTTTATTTAATATTAAAAGGTCTAGTAATGGTTCTAAATACCTCAATAAATAACCTCAATACACACCATTTATAAAGGTATTTTATAATAAGTGATAAGTGATAATGCAGAATAACTATTTGTCTTCACTGTAAATATAACCTAAATACAGTAATTGCAGATAACATTGTAGAAAGGCTAAAAGCCATGAGGCCCATGTTTCATGTTTTGTACATTTATATTAAAGCTTGTTGTCCTGACTTCCTGTTTGCACACAGCTTTAGCGAATCACACAGGGGCTGCCGACCTGCAAACATTCGACTTGAACCATGTTTTTTTTATCAGCACACTGGAGGCCCAGGGTCAAAGGTCAACTGTCACAGAAGCCACAGAGGATCCTCCTGGGTGGAGATCTCGGAGACTTCTCCCTTAAACCCAGACGTTATGGCCAGGTTTCACAGGTCCGCCCCGCAGCTGCCCCGGGGCTTGAATACATCTGTGTGTTTATAGAGCGTGGGGTACCACAGACCACAAAATCCCACCAGTTCACCAGGGCGGTCTCCTTGTGCTACACCGTGGTAATGTTTCAGGAGGTCTGGCGGTTTTACACCACAATCCCTACTTTAGTATCCAAAGTCTTGTCCCATTGTTGCTCTGATTCATCCTTTAAATATTAAACCAATTAAAATATATGTATTTAGCAACAATTTTTAAAAAAATATACAATAATATAGGTAAGCATTTTTTATAAAAATCCAGCCACTAGGGGTGAGAAGCCAGTGTACCCTTATGTCAGTCACAAGCCTGGATAAACGAACAGGGTTGCGTCAGAAACAGTTGCATCTGTAACAATTTAGTAAATGTTTTATAGATAAGTCTTATTTTGCCTGCATTGATACACTTTTGCCTAAATGGTGTATGATGTTATGAGTAATAATCAGTGTTAGGCACGTTACTTAAAAAAAAAGTAATAAGTTATAGTTACTTCTCTCAAATAGTAATTGAGTTAATAACTGAGTCATTATAAAAGTAACTAATTACCAGGGAAAGTAAATATTTATTTAAACATGTCACAATAACTTTGTTGTTCTCTCCTTCTCCTCTCCCTCCGTCCTCTTCAGAGCACCCGCCCTTCTCTGTTTAATGGTATGATCCATGTCTATTCTCACGTGATTGGTTACACAGCAGCACGTGACATTCAGTCGACTCACTGCAGGAAGCACCTGTAGTGTCGAGATCATGCCTAAAGGCTCTTTCCTCAAACACAAATGTTAGACTGATACTCTGTTTCTTATATTTTTCCTCAAAAAGCTCCTGCCCTTTTTCACTAAGCGCTAGTAACCCATTCCATAAGTTTGGCATTGGTGGTGAGCTTGTGCTGTTTGTATTTCACAATGTGCCCTCCTGTATCTTCCCATGTAATAGACAGTCTTGGTCTCCAGCCATGACTTGGCCTTGTGGGCTTATCTACACTATAGTACAGTAATGCAACTTCTGTCGCCTCTAAAACTTTACCGCAGGTTTTATAGTCTAACTGCAGGGTGTTACGTTGGGATCAGAAAAGATATTACCCATCCTCTGTTGGACTTAATGCTGGAACAGTAGGCCCCAGATCCTGTGCTAAATGAGATTCTGCACATTTGCATCTCATCCAGAGCGTACAGTAAGCACTGATTGGGAACCTACTCAGCCAGAACTAAACTGTGTTTGCTCTATCCACAGTGGAAAAAAAAATCATATTAGCAAAAATAAATGTTGGTGGGTTGTTAGAGAGTCTGATTATGTGTGTCTCAGGCAAATTGGCGGTAATGAGTCAAGAGACTGCGATCGTTCACATACATTAAAACAGCGATCATTAGAAAATTAGGGCCTAGATTAATCCTGTTAATGACACGCTGGTGCTCATGGGAAAACGCAGCCCCAGATGTCGGGGATGCGGCGGCGTGATGAAGCATCAACAGTGTACGACGGCTGGCGCTGTTGCCTCTCTCGCTTCTCCTGTGACGGTACGAGGCGGGCCGCCACTTGAAATGCAAACGAGCGGGGGGGCCTCAGTCGACTGCTAATGAGAGCAGAGCCCGGCGATGAAGAGCGAGGGGGAGACACAGGAAGAAGGGGGAGAAGAGAAAGTGAATAAATTAACAAATAAAAAAGGGAGCGATCTGAAACCGTGGATAAGAAGCAGCAGCAGGAACTCTGATGTCCCCAATTAGGAGGGATGTCACCCCCCGTCTGGGCCGCCGTAATAAAGCCCTCACTCGGTATTCGCAATCACATGGCTCCAACACTGTTAACATTCTAATATCTTGGGCGTGCATGGTAACATTAATTACTTGGCCATTTGGATTGTGCTCCTGGATCCCCTTAATGTTTGCCTCCAAATGGAAATCTGAGCCGGGGCTTAGGAGCGTTACATTAGAAAATAATAAGTAATATTTACTCAAGCGACAAGCAGTCAGGGCCCACGCCGCCACCAGTTTCTCCTATTGACTGTTTGGATATAGCGTCCTATACAAAGACAATTACTCTGTGAATTTTAACATGAAGCAACGGTTCCTCCCCCGCGGTTTGAGACTTGTCAGACCACATTTAGATTAATTACAGGTGTTTGAAATCTATGCAAATCTCTCCATTCAATTCCTATCAGGCAAAGACCAATATGAGAGAGAGTCTTCCCAAACACTGCCTGCGACTAAAGTCATGGTCACCTTCAAGAGCATTGGTTGAAGTTCCACAAGTTTTGGTCCACATTATTATCCTATGAGTAGAAAAAAATGTATTATCGACAAATATGTTAGATTTAACACTAAGCCATTTCCATTATATCCACTCAATCAAAATTCAGTTGTTTCAGACCTCATCTTCCGCAGATTGATTGATGGCACCGTTTTATTGCAGACGGGAAGGAGTTCTTGAGGCTTGTTGTCCTGCAGCTCACTGATCTCAGACGTCTACTGGCTCTCTGTTGTTCAAAAGCCCAATGTAGGAGATGGTCCATGTTGTTCAGTAAAGCATCCATTCTGTTGTGTGTCCAAAACTAAAAAAGGGAGCTTGGCTATTGAACTCACATTATTTCATTCTTCTAATATTAAAAGTGTACAACATGACTTCGAAAGTTTGGAAAATCAGGTTTGTTGGCTATTTCTTGGATCGACAAAATGTGAGAAACAAATCCCCCTCAGGACAGGATGGCCACTCTTGCTTAAGATATACATTATTAAAAACCTCCTCCAGTGTTGCCATGTTTGTTCTAGTTTATCTTGTTATTTGCTAAAATCTTTGACTCCATCTATCGACCCTTAAAAGTTGCTGAACACAAGACTGTAGTTGACGTAGCTAACGCTAGGAAGTAAAGGCTGAGACAATAACATTTGTAATGGATGAATTTAATTGCGTTCATAGTTGGAGCATTAATGAGCCTTTAGTGTGTCTCCACGCAGCTTTTGGACAACACAAAATACCTCAAGTTTTTAAAAAAAATTTGTAATACTGCATCTCATAATCAATATTACATCAAGCCGCTCGCAGTAAGGCTCATGTCACTTTCCCCAAATAATTGTGTGGATATTGTATTCCCCTTTATAAAACCATTCTGTAAAACAATATGAACCCCAAAATAATTTCCTCCCATAGATTAATCACAGGTGTTGAAATCTATGCAAGTATCTCCAATCTATTTCTTTCAGGCATGACCAAACATGGAGGGAGACTTGCTGCTGTTGTGAAGCTAAATTTACATTTCTGTTAATAATTTTTATTTTTTTCAATTAACAAAATCAGCATTTCTTTGGTGCCAGGTTATTGACTCTATAGAAACTCTGAAGTAAAGCAAACGCTATGCTTTGAAACGTTACGCTGTATTCACCTGTATGCATACATTTGAACTGGTCATTTGGCAACTGTCATAAGATTCTAGGCAGTCCAGTCTAAAGACGATTATTGCCGAATATGATCTCTGAAATGCAATCTCCTTGGACTCCTTGCCTCGGTACACTTAGATTAATTGCAGGTGTTTGGAATCTATGCTAATCTCCCCATTCGATTCCTCTCTGGGAAGACCAATAATAGAAGGGAGTCTTCCCAAACACTTCCCGCTACCATTAAAATTCATGGTCACCTTGAAGAGACTGTCGGCACGCACTCACTTCGCCGTCTCAGAAACAAACACTCTCGTACTTCACTTGCTTCAATCTCTCAGACGGAGATACGGAATAGGACCGCAATGAGAATTCTTCTGTCTGTGCCTCCAAATGGTCAACTTTCATCTGCTGGAAGCCGTATAGTGTATTGTTTTCAAAGTGTAGTGAACCCAAAAGAGATGGGGTAAAGCCATTTTGGTGTGTGTGCATACAGCGGGAATGTGTTCGATATAAGAGGAGCCCCGGATAAAGGAGAAAAGAGATTACTATTTTCCCCCCGTGTTGTGGTGGCGGAGCTGCCAGTGAGAGGCTGAGGGGAGCAGCCAATGTAATGGTTGTATTACTGCACTCGACGATGCATTATTAATGCAAACGTGATCAAGGCAGGTGGACAAGCCCAAGAGAGATAGCGCTGCTTAATGAACAGCCCCCGCACTGTCGGCAGAACACGGCCTGGCAGCTGTTAGTGTTGCACTGCGAGGTGTGAGCGCCGGTACCTTTGTGCTTAAGGTAGCCCCTATTTAATTAACAAATAATCGGCAGACGCTCTGAACTGACTCTGCTTGTACAGCGGTGCATGTGTCACGGTCGTGTCCAATGTGTTTCAAACAAGACCAAAAACAGGTTTCCTCTTGTCTACTAAAAATTCAACCTTATTTTATTTCTCTGTTCTTGAATACAGCCAATACACTTAAGAAAAAAATTACAATTGGATTAATCTGAGTCAATTACTTTTTGCCCCAGCAAAAAATAAATAAATAGATGCACACTGACCCATATGAATGTATATGTATCTATATGAATATTGTTTTCTATAGGTAAAGAGACATGCAATATGCACGCAATGTAATATAATAATTGACATACTCAATAGGAAAAAAAACATCTTTCCACCTGTCAATTAGTCATTATTTGAAAAAAAGTAATTGTATTTTATTAGACATAAATCTATAAACTACACTTTTTTCAGTCGGTACTGTTTACTATGTCTATCACTTTTGGATCTGAAAACTCTGCTGAATGAAAATTTATAAAAAAAAATATATCATACGCGTAATTAGATATGCAATAGTCACGCATAACGAGTCACATGGACAAGGAAAATCAGTTACATTTGAATGAAGTAACTTTGGGAACAAAATGTGACAAATATATATATATATATATATATATATATATATATATATATATATATATATATATATATATATATATATATATATATATATGGGCAAATAAAGATGCATTATTCAGACATGTTATAATGATGTGTCACAGAGACTAGGACACAAAAACATGTTGTTTATTATTTAAAAAAATACTATTTGAATTATTATTACTGCTAGTATCTATTACAACAAAATTAATATAATGAGTCATATAGACGCATAAAACATGTTTCCTATTGTGTATTATTACAGAATACAGCAATTCAATTTCTGGCTCAATTACTTTTGGCACAATTAACAATGACTGCAAAATATAAGAAAAAAAGTAAAAAAATGTACATTATCTCATAAATGTATATAGTCATGCCAAAATGCACACAATGTAATAAAATGGGTCACACTAAAAAAAATATGCCAGTTCCATGTAATAATAAAATTAATTCATTTACATTTTTCTACTGCACCTACACATACTGTGTGTTCTCCAAATTTCCAAGATTAAAAAAGAAAAAGATCCGTAAATGTGTTATATAAAACTAACTTGCCACTAATGATGCTAACATACTCTGTGCCATATTGAATTTCTATAAACTGCCTGTGTCGCAGCTTAATTGCATTATTATTAT
Source organism: Perccottus glenii (assembly GCA_024416835.2). Taxonomy (NCBI): domain Eukaryota; kingdom Metazoa; phylum Chordata; class Actinopteri; order Gobiiformes; family Odontobutidae; genus Perccottus; species Perccottus glenii. Next base: position 8,148,162 of record CM044559.2, read on the forward strand.
TATTATTTAGAAGCTGTTGAATTCACTCAGCGTTGAAATTGCTGAATGTTGCTGATGTGTGCTCTGAGGACGGCTTTCAAAGAGGATCACATCAATTTGACTTTAAATTTTCATTAATTTTTTTTGAGCGCTCACCAGGGTCTGTCAAACCACTGGCTCCCGCTGCTTAGGTTTTTGGTCACACACTGCCCCCTAGTGCGGGTTTTGAGAATTGCGGCTGTAAATCACTGCTTTTCTATGCTTTGGTCTGAACCTGTGGGACAAATTGCTAAACAGATAGATCTCAATAAGTGCATAATTATCCAAAATGCCTTCTTTAATAGCTTTTAGGAAAATATTTGCAGAATATTATTGGATTTACTTGAGTGGCTGGTTTATTTAGGATCAAAACTAGGAACCCTTTCATTCCTTGATAGTAAAAAAACCCAAACATACTGCCCTCTGACTAAGCCATAGAATGTTATACCTAGATGTAAGTTATCTTCATGTTTCCCTTTATGCAATTGTTGATTTATGCATATGTCTAGACGCTGCACACAGCATTGTTTGTCATGTGCTCCTCTCTTCTCAAACCCCTCAGGTGATCGCGGCTTTGCGCAGGTGAGATCCCCTCCTCAACAACCCCCACAACGCTGCCTGGGACCCCATGCTGTTCTGCAGGGTGCCACATCACACGCGCCCTAAAGAAGAGACACTTCACCGGCTCAGCACTGATGAGGTACGACGGAGGATTAGGGACACTCTTGAAATGGAAAAAATGTACAGTAAATTATAAATACACAGATAGATGTAAGTCATGATCATAAAAGATTTGTGTTGGAGTATTTTGAGATTAAAGCAGGGTTATTTATATACTGTAAAATGCACTATTTTGAAACATTTGTTTATTAATATGAATCCCCATTAGTGAAAGATTTAGCAATATGCTTGTCTTTTTCGGGCTGCATGATGTGATATGTAATTTTGTTTGTCCTTTATGTATACATGTCTATGATCCACATGAACTGAATTTCCCCTTGGGGATCAATAAAGTTCTTCTAATCTAATCTAATCTAATCTAATCTAATCTTTCTCAGACCCCGACAAAAAAGTAAACCTCTCATCATCACTCATCTTCCATAATTACTTATAATGTTTAAATGAGACATCACACCAATATGACTAGACATAATTATTTACAATACACACATTTTAATTAGCAACTTTACTTTAGTCATAGCGTAATAAGCACAGATATTGTTGACCTTGTAAAATTTTATATTATGTGTTCCAAGCAACAAACTATTAGAGGTTTTACTGAAGCACAAGAATGTCTAGGGTTTAATGCAATTTTGAACAAATACATTATTCACAGAAGTGACAATAAACTGACTCATCAATTGGTGCAGTCAGTAAACATTCCTTTTACCTACCTTTTCATAATTATATACAAACCCATTAATCTCTACAGTATGTCTGACCTGACCAACCTGCTACGTTTGCTCTGTTTAGTGCTTTATGTCACATACACAACAGTCTCTCAAAACAGTATCACCATATCTTATAAATATTTACTTTAACTTAAATTGTGTAACCTTGTAACATTGTTGTGAAAACATTGCAATTTTAACTTACTAAATATTGGACCATAAGATTTCAAGATAAGGCTATGTGTCCAGTCGTGTCCAAATGCGACAGGATGGGATGATTAAAAACCTTAACAGATATAACCATCAGAGTGTCTTAAGAGTGAAGTAATTATGAATGAATACACCACCCACTGTCATGGCTGTCCACTGATCAATCTGTCCAATAATGACCATTACTTTGACATTCTTTGACTCTTTCTTTTTGCATTCTGACCCATTACTGTCATTATTCCCGTTACTTATGTTTTGTCCTGTAAGTTAACTATTAATAGTGGTTTATTGGTTAATAGGTTAATTTTAAATAAAACTACTAATTTTAATCTTGAAATAGTAAGACGATACCTCACGTTATGACTTAAGTCTCCTAATAGTCATACTCTGTTTCCAAAGATTGTGATCTTATTCTTCTAAACATGTGATATTGTTAAAAGTGCTTTTTTAATCTTGAAATATAGAGTAACAATATTTAATGAAAAGGCTATGTCCAGCCAATCCAGATAGCTATTACTAAACTACCTTTGTATACTATTGCTAATAATAGTATACAAAGTTTATAATAACATTAACATTTAATTTTTAATTCTCATTGTGTATTGCTTTCATGCTATGTTTACCACAGTTACTTATTTGTTTCATGTAATGACATTTTTTTTTAATGAGATCAAGCTATGTCCATCCAAGTCCATATAACTTTTATTAAGCTATTATTGAATGCTATTATTATGACTAAATAGCTGAGAACCCAAACCTTAAAGAGGCACATTTTTTTTTCAGACACCACTCACCCCAAAAGCAGGACCTTTCCTGCTTTTCTTTTTACTAAAAAAGTAAAACCAAACCATTTTTTTCTCCACAAATACTAACTCATTACACCAAACTGAAGTTTAGAGCTTACCATAAACATTTAGCTCCAACTTCAGTGTCAGAACGTCAGTTTTAGTTTTTTTGTTTTTGTTTTTATTGTTAGATATTGCAACATATCTAGGGACAGGGTGGCTGGGCTGGCAGAACCACAGAGCAGATATGCTTGAATACATATTAACATAGTCAAAGCACAAAGCGCATTCTATACGCTACTCATTGGTTTAGCCACGTTCAGTTCTTCAGACAGGTACAACTAAGGTTAATAGAATACTTAAAGATGTAGTGAGTGCTACTTTTTGTGGGGACAGAGGTGGGATTTGGTCTCGGTGAAGCCCCTGCTCGACTGCTTTAAGTGCATGTCAGGCTAGATGGAGCGGGTACCGTGGTTTATAAATCACATTGGACGGACACAACTCATACATTCTGACCTTTATATTTTTGAAAAGATTTGGTCATGGAACAGTTATTTATGACTCCCGATATGGACTGACTATAGGGAAATGATTCTGGGATTATATATATGACGCCTGAACGCCATCAGTGTTTGGAATCTAAATGAGATGATAATATTTGGGAATGTGACGGGGCATGGTTTCGATAGAGGAGGGATAGAGCGGTAATATGTTCCAGCTGTTAGATCTGACACGGCGGATTTGGGATGTGGAGTGATTTGAATTGTTGAAATTGCTTGGCGTTAGCAGATTGTTATGCATGGTCTCATTTCAAAAAATAGGCTAAAGAAAATCCCCTGTATTTCCTGTTTGGTAAGGACGGGCAAATTCTTCTGTAAAGGATTGGTGTTTAGAATTGATCAGCTCTGAAGTCATCCTCCAACCAAGGTAAATCTAAGCAAGGCTCAGTAATACCAGCCCGAGCCAAGGGTACAATTGCATCTTCGAACAACTTGTCATTACATCGTAGCCGGGCAAAAATAAACATTTGGATACGGTGAAGCCAAAAATTGATTGTGGCTTTGGGGAGGGTAACATTGTAGCCTGTGTAGCTTTGCCTGAGGCTTAAGCTTACCAGTGCTTTTATACATAGTTTATTCCTACCTGTTCTCTCTCCATGTCTTGGACCTGTATGAGAGTATCTGTTTCAATTCCCCAGTCTGAGCAATCTGTTTGAATCCACAAGGTTGTGAATAAAACAAACCTGCTCTCCTGCTCGACTTAGTGTATAATTCAGGACCTCGCCATTGGTCATGAATTGACAAAGTCCACATAGAGCTATATCCCGCGCCCTCACCTGCTGGAAATAGCCATAGAGCCGATATGCTCCTATCAAGAAATGAGGTGGGAGGAATTGGACGGCGGCTTCTCGTCGGAGAAAAGCGTCGGTGAAGATGAGCAGAAAATGGCAGCATTATGTTCGGAGGGAGTGAACTCGTGCGAGGACCCCCCCTCAAGACCGAGCTGTTCAAGGAACAGGGTGGACATTAGGCCGGAGTAGAGCAGGGTGAGGTGAGCTAACAAAGCCACAGCCACCAGCCTGGTCTCAGGGAAGCACTAATCCTGAATATTTCATGGCTCCTCCAAGCACAAAAAGACTACAAAACTGGGCCGGGCTCATTTGGAGATGTGTGCTCGGTGAAGGTCAGGACCCAAAAACTAGAGTGAGGCAGGGGCGAAAGACTGGAAAGTCCAAGTATGATCCATATCTCTGACTAAATAATATGGCTTCACTTTTGCATAGTGGTTGTAAACTTAAATTGAGAGTTTTTTTGCATGTTAAAAACAATACTCAATCATAAAGCACGGTTAATGGAGCCTAAGCTGTGTGGGATACTGTACATACCAGTCCAGAAGGAGGGGGTAAAGTAGTCATATTTTTATCAACAGATATTTTTATCACATTTTCTTTGTTCTGAAAGTTTGCATCGGTGTATTAACAAACAGAGTGACGTGCAGATCAGGGAATGACAACTTCAACATACTTCTTTCCGGGAACCTTGGTTGGTTACCATACTCGGGTAACTTGGGAATGATTCTGGCTCAGGTCAATTGCCCAATGTCATTCTCCTCTCTGTCCTGTACTGACTTTCAATTAAAGGCAGAAAAATTATACATATTTTTTTAAATAATAGTTGACCATAGTTACATACTGTACATATTAGGCTACAAGCGCAGTAGCTAGCAGGCCTCTGATGCCATCAATTTTCCAAATCAGTTCCAAAAAGCTGGCCAATTGACATTATTACTTCTGTGTTACCCTGGCCAGACAGACCCATTCACTCATTTGTGAAAGTGAAGTGAGTCTGGAACCCCTCCCATTCAAACCTTTTTCCCTGAAATCCAACCTGAACAATCATAGTGGTTTATTTAAAACAGGACAGGCTTTACAATGTTTTCTGAGTGGTTGACTGTGAAGCACTTTATTCTGCACATGTTGGTACTGCCCATGAATTCTGATTAGTTGTATGTCTATCTTGTGTCCAGAAGTACTTTAATCTAATTTGCTAATTTCTAATCAACAGAAATTAAACATTAAAAGAAAAACTATCAAAAAAGAACTTGAATGGAAAGGCTACTGCTATGTAGCAATATGTGTTGGCCCATTATGCTCTGACACAATCAGTGCCCCATGTTTTAATATGTGGTTTGGACCAAAAATAACAAGAATCATGGCATTTGTAAAAGACTGCGATTTGCAAAACATAGAGTGTCAACAAACTCTATTTTACCATTCTTCATATGAGTCTCATTAGTAACTGAGACTCATATGAAGATGTTAAAAATAAATTAAAATAAATGTTTGAAGAAGCTGTTCCATAAAGTCTTGAGTCAACAATTCCACAGCTTCAGCAAAATAACATCAAATACTTTCATCCAAATAAAGTACAGATAAAAATGCATTTTGCAGTACAGATTCAAATTTGCAAAGGGCCACATTTGGCCCCCGGGCCTTGGATTTGACACATCTGCCTAAGAAGATGAAGAACATGGATTACTTTCAAACGGCACAACACCCGAGACCGTTTCTCTCCAGAGCCACGGGTTCATTAGATTGATGTATTTTCTTACTTGAAAATGCACAAAGTTGCTCTTTATGTTAGAAGGCCTTGACGAGGTGCGTGTAATATTCTCTTAACAACACAAAAGAGAAAACAATGGCACGGTTAATACCCCACAGACCCTGAAGGAAGGCGTTTAGCTCCATGCGACTTTCTGTGCAAAGCGACCCAAACTCCCAGCGCCGGCGCACGGTGGAGAACAACAGTAAGAAACTCAGAGACTGTCTCTGACAAAAGGGAGCAGGGTAGCGGTGTCTCAAACCCCCGTGTACCTCTTCTCCAATTCCCTCCCTAATCAATATCAAAAGCAGCAAAAACACCGGCGCTGGGAAGACGCACTCACTCAAACATTGGGCAAAGCAAACAAATGCCTGTTCAGTGGGGGGAGCGAATTCTTTACCTGTCATTATCTGCTTTAGCTCCTAATGAGTGCTCCTCTACACTTGGTCACATCACATTTGTTTTATACAAGTCCCTTTGAACAGCTGAGAGATATTGAGATGCCTTTGATCACCGAATCCGTCTGAATTTCAAATCAGATATGAACCTCCCACCCCGCATTTCTGCAGCTAAGTCGTTTTATTTGTTTATACTCCAGTCAAAGCAAGAGAAACAGAGATTTTGAAATCAACATTGAAACAAAAAAAGTGGTCTTGGAGTGGGTAATATACATTTTGTTGATTATTGTTTATGAATTTTACAAAGACAAGACATTAAATATAGGCATGAACTTCATTATCCCCTTTCATGAGACTGCATAGGCCCCTAAGTCTAATGAATTGTGTCTACTGTATGAGGAGCAGCAAACTATTTTCTGATTGCCTTAGTGTCATGTTGTCATTTTAACATCAAATTATTTTTGATGCCATTAAAGCCCTAGTTTCTCTAAAACCTGTAATATTAGCAGTGGCATAATGGTTTTTGAAATTCACATATTGATGACATTACACACACCCACAAACATCAGGAATTGTTAATAGAACACTAAGAGTACAAAACCATGATCTAAATGACCAAAATAGCCTTGAGCAAAAACTTTAGGGGACCAAGGCCCAATCTCAATTCTTACCCCTGAGCCCTCGTTTACGCGTTCAAAGGGCTGTCCCAATATTCATTTGGATCAAAAGGAAGGGTAAAGGCTGTTCACCTTTTCTTTTAATCTTAAACATTTATATGTACTTATCTGTTTTCTCCTCGAAAAGTTTTATTAAAAGCTAATATTAGCTTACAAAACTTTTTATTAGCTAATGCATAACTTTTTGTTATATATTATAATATATGTTATAAACTATATGAGACTATATTACGAAAACATTATGTTATGAATTTATGTTATATGACATATTTTATTGACCATATATTGTTATACAGGTGAAGTGGTGACTTACTTCTTAGGGATATAATCTTAGCCCTTCCCCTTACCACTTCCTTTGGAGGCCCAAGGGGTCGGGCTAAGAGGAAGGGGTAGGGGTAAGTTAGAGAACTGGGATTGGGCCAAAACCTATTATTAAAAATGACCAGAAGAGGAAGTAGGATCACAAATCTTTTGTGACCACTGTTAACCACTGATTTATTGTAATATTTGTTTATTCATCAGATATACAAATTCATACAAAGTAGTAAAGAATAAATTGCCTATTGAAAGCAACAATTGCATTTCTCAGAGCAGGACTACACAAAATGAAGATGTATGTCACTGTTTTTACTGTAGTTATCATCTCATATACATCTCACACGTCTTCTCACATACAAACAGATTTTAGTGAAGTTGCTTTAGCTTACAGACCTGCTAAATGTTATTATTGGTTATGAGTATCTTTCAGTCTGTCTTTAGAGCTGAGATGAATCAGAGTAAAAGATAGGCTGGAGACACTCTAGCTGTCCAAAGCCAGAGAAGTATATTACCCGTAGGATCTGGTGAACACCCACATGAGCACCACTATGCTTCTGTAGAGAAAAGGTTATAAAGCCTTAAATGCTGTTACAATGGAAGTATGGCCGCTGATGTTTACCCCATTTGGGGAAGGCTTGGAGTCAAGTTATGCATAAAAAAGTGAAGTTCATTGTGCAAGAAATAGTTTTGGTGTTGGCACAACCTTGGTGAGAGAGGACTGGAGGCAGCTCTTAGAGTATAAAGTATAAGCATAAGCTGACAATTATGTTTGTACAGCTACAGTATGTTGTGCAGCTTCCAACACTAGCATTTTCTTTAGGACAATTAAAGATTAGCGATATACCCTATGTTAAAAATTACCCTTTCAAATCATGCATTGTCTTGCATGACTCTGATTAAATGATCAACTGATTAGCCTTTTATGCTAGCTATATGTTTCAACTTTAACTTGTTATATCCATTTGATTCCACATTGTAGGATGATATAGGCTTTGCAACAAGCAAGTGGTAAGGAGCCTCAGTGTGAACAGATTCATAATTAACATTTATTATGTACTAAACATTTACAGTGTATATGGGCTACCCAGGTACCTGCTCCTTGTGGTCCCCAGAGATTCTAAAAATGCCAGTAGGCCTACCAAGGATTTACATATTCAATACTTTAATACTAGAAAATAAGGTTAATTTTAGGAATGTTGTGCTTTGGTATAGATGTATATACTATCTACTTAACAGAATTTGTGTAACTTTCGGTAGCTAGCCGCAAAGTGAAAAAGTGGGTTGTTTTATTTTCTCTCATTAATCTTTCTGAATTTCACAAAGACGTAATAAAAAAATAAAATAAAAAACATTGCCACAAGACGCAGCGCTCTGTTTTCATGTTGTGTTTTTTGAAGGCAGCTTCTTTATAATGATGACCTATGGCGTGCTGTGGCACCTGGGACCTCCCCTAGTGCGCGGCCGGGCTGATGAAAATTAACCCATTCACATTTCAAACAGAATTCGGCCTGGCCCCTGATCACAGTGAGTACAGACCCCCCCCCCTTCCCTCCTACACTGCACGGTCCTGCCGAGAAAACACGCACCACCAGCAGAAAGCCTACGTGGCCAGAGCCTGTCCCCTGGCGATGGTTGCGGGAACACATGGTGACACGGTGGGACGCGAGGGGTCTGGATGTACTCCGGCTGTTATTCCCTGTTAAAAGATTTAAACCACTGGGGTATGATAGGTCCCTTTGATGTTTGATAAGCATAGAGCGAGGGAGAAAGGGGAGCGAGAAGATGGGAGGACGGGGAATGGGGAAGAGGTGGGGTGAGGTAGCAGTGATGCGGGGCAGGGTCTTGTTACTCAAAGGCAATCGTCTTTTTTTTTTCGAAGGAGCCCCACCAGAGGAGGGAGGAGATGTGTCGGAGCGCTGTTTCGATGCAGCCACGCCAACAAAGGCAAGATAAAAGACAAGAGGTTGAAGCCAGGGCCAAGACTGTGAAGCTAAGATTACTGCCGGTGCCAAAGTTTGGGCTCTTTCACCACTCAGGCAACTTCAACGTTGATAATTGCCCCATTCTGGATCCCAGTTAACGGGGGAGGACAGGGAGTGTGGCTTATAGTCTTATTCAAATTATGTTTTATTATTAAACAGGCTGCTGTGTCATTGGGAATTACTGGACACAGGGGGATGCATTAGGGTCTTATTGTCATATACTGTAACTATATTATTACAAGGTAACTATGGGCTGATATAATGTTTAATTTTTGTTTTATAAATTTTATTTGTGAGTTAAAACAACCGAAACTTGTTAAGCAACCTTTTTGCTCTCTACCTGGACTCCTCTCTTTGTCTTAGTTTACATGAACAGGAAAAATAAAATAAAAACTATCAAGTCCACAGCTCAGACTAATGCTGCTGTCACGAGGTCTAGCCTTTCTTAAAAATAGAAATGAAACTAACGTTATACCCATTCCTATTGAACTGTGTGTTTGCATGGGCACGTGAACACATCATAACCTAGGATAGACATTTTTTCCCTCTTAAACTCTTCATGTAAGACAGTTCAACAAGTTTTGCCAGCAACAGAGCGAGACCAAAATATGTCTTCGTCTGTCAGCCCAATAGTGAGCTTCACTTTATACACTAGTCTTCATGTTTCTTTTTTTCTTTCTTTACTTGTGCTACTACTATGTGCTACTCTGCGGCTCCCTTAAGGCTAATTTATTCTCTATGTTAGATGCACATTCAGATACGAACGGGGCTTTCTGACTGTACTCTGCGTTCATTTGGTTCATACTTTGGTCCGTTTTCTCAAAGCGGATACGAACCAATGGAGCAGTACCTCCGGTGGCTGTAGGGGGCAGCTCTACTCAAGTTGTTAAATGCCCACTGGGACTCTTGAAAGTTCATCGTCAATTTTTTGCATCAGCAGAATGAGAGAAACAAACTTCCCTCAAGATGTGATGCATTTAAAGGCCGCTCAGACCAATGCTGTTCTATGTATAATAATGTATGATATGCGTTATTAAAAACCTTCTCCAGTGTTTGTCGTTGTTCTAGTTTGTCTTGTTCTTCTTATTTGCTAAAATATTTGATTCTGTTGCCTTCTACAGGTTGTTTAACATAAGACCAAAGCTGACGTAGATAATGGTTCGAAGTATAAAGACTCAGATAATAAAGATGTTCGGAATCTAATTGGGTACGTAATGGGAGTATAGATCAGTCTGAGTGAGCTGTATACATGGCATGGTAGCCCTGCAGGGACATGCTGTAGTCCCTGAACAAACCTAGAACAAATAGGTCTGATGGTGATTGATAAAAAAATGCCCTTAACATTCAACAAAAAATATCCTCAAAAATAAAACTGTGTGCTTCTACTCCAGCAATGCTCAGTTTGTATGTTCTGGGCCCTTGTTCTAACAGGAAGTAATGGAACTAACATGGCTCCTTCCTCTGGGTTTTATGGAGCTTTACATGTTTATTTGCAAAGATAGACAAATGCAAAGAGTGTTATTTTGAGGTAAATGATATTGTATTTATTCCTAATATTGGTTAAAGTTTAGGGCAGCTGCCTTGACTGTTTTACTACTTAGACATAAACCAACGCAAACTTGAAGTTTGTCTTTTGATCTCAACCACATTGAACCATCTCCGAGAAGAAAAGACAGAGTAGAACTTTGATTTGACTCTCTAAAGGGTGATTAGTCCATTGTTGCAGCCGTGTTTGTGTGTGGGTGTTTCATTGCCTTTCATGGTACAGCGTTCGGGAGACAGATGGAAGACGGTCTCAGTAAAGGGAATACTAAAGATCTGAAAGCGTTTTAGAAACAATTAAAATCTTTGATGGTTTAATCTGTTCACATCAAAAGCAACAATCCCTCTGTTTGATTTTCTTTTGATGACAGAGTCAAAAATGGATCTAGCCAACTGTTGTAAACACTCCAATTGTAGCCTACAGACACGAGTGCTATACTGCGGCGTGTAATCATACTGCGTGACCATAATTAATCAAGATTGGAAACACACAGTGAGTACACGTTTATGAAACATGGATGGATGTAGGCAGAAGTCTGATGTTGAAATTCTCTAGCTTTTTATTTTCATCAAAACACAGGCATCTTACAGTATATCTAAAAACTTTCTGTGGGAGGCTTTAGTTGTATTTGTGCTATATGAGGTTATAAAAAGTACAGGTTAGAGGTCAAACCATTTAAGGGATATTACATTTACATTTAGTCATTTAGCAGACGCTTTTATCCAAAGCAACTTACAAGTGAGAAAACAATGGAAGCAATTTTAACAACCAATTAGATGGCCTATAGCACTTGACAGTTGACATTGGCTTAGGGACGAGTGATGGTAATGGGACAGTGATGAAAGAAGTTAGTCAGGAGCCCTGACTTGTGAAATAATAAAAGGGCACTTGTTCACTTCTAATTTGGGGCACTTCTAAGAAAATTGTGACAAAATCGAATCGTGAGATCAGAATCGACAGTCGAATTGTGAATGGAGTGAATTGTTACATCAACATTTTCTGAACAACATCTATAAATTAAGCTTTTGACACCACTTTCAAAAGTATATTAATACACATGAAAAATGATGACACCATTACAACATGGTCCTTTACAGTGGACTGCATAGCGTTTTGCTTCTTGACTTTTTTTCCAAATCTGATTAGCACCTAACATGACATACCCAAAATAATGATTATCATCTTTGCAGCTAGCCATGTTATTTTGCAATCTATGTTCATGGCATTGCTTCGAAACCTAGTGATAAGTCATAATACTTCTGAGCTACTGTATTTTACCTGGTGTTTTACTCATAATTTATAAAAATGTATTGATATTCTCAGAAGCCATTCATTCTCTAGGGAAAGAATCCATTTACTTTAAGAAAATCCCCCAAAATATTTTGTTTGTTACAAAATACAAATGCTTTCCCCTAGTCTACCTCGATCAAATTATAATTTTCATCAGATTTTTTTGTACTAGTAGAGTGTTTTCACAGCTATTGTTTTCCAAATTTACTTTCCATGAAACATATCTGTGGCTCTTATTTACACATGCTTTAGTGGAAGTCAGCGCACACAGCTGCTGCGCGCGTCTGGTGACCTCACACTTCTGAGATTTGCACTTGTGCGTCACGCTCGGTGTGTTTACATTTGTCTAAAAGCGGTGTAAATTGAATTCCACTGTATGTTCCCGACAGTGACTACAAGTGTAAAGTGGCGTGTACAGAGTTGTACATAGGCCTCCTCTGGGGCCCAACCCTCCCTCATTGTTCCATCAAGGCTCAGAATGATGGCTCTGAGAGCGCCGGGAAAATAATCAATATCTCACATGGCACGATGCATCCTGGAACATTCCGCTGTAAATTAACTTGACAACAGGGATGAAAAAGGAGAGAAAGCTCCTCTGGATATCTGTTTGTCTGCTCTTTTTTCCCTCCCCAGAAGTAGCAAACGGGGAACAATTGAATGCAAAGTGCTCGTTTTCTGCAAGCGAAGCCTACCCCCCGACCCCTTGAGGCGCGACCAGCAGAAACCGGCGTCAGATCAGAAGGTGACATATCAAAAACTGTGTCACAAAAAGGCAGTAATGGTTGCCAAAGATGTGGCAGCAGTTCTAGTTTTCCACTGGGCTCTTTCGATTGCTCCCCAGTCTGTTGGGGCTGGTATGGTATCAGAGGGAAGCGCACTCTCTCAGGCCCGCCGCGCAGACAAGGGATTTGATCTTGATGGCTTTGTGACAGTTTGGGATGAGGGATAGCGGTTAGTGCTGAACAAGAGACTCGCGGAGTTGATCAATGGGACCTTTCAGACAGCCCTATGAGCAGAGAAGTTATGGGATGGTAGCTCTGTGCCGCTCAAAGCTGCCGCTTCACTTTCTCAATTCTCGATAACAGACACTCCTCACTTTTATTGCACATCCAATGCTGGAGATGACAACTTACAATAGTGACCTGCCGTCCAATTACACATGTTCAGCAAGTATTTAATGCTGTAATTGATTGTCAAAATAGGTCTTATAATAAAAAATGTTAGTGGGAGAGTGAGTGGAACATGTGAGTAGCTATAAAAGCATCAGGAAACCATGTAATCTCAGGTAATGTGCAATAATTTGTTGTATAAAATTGAACAAAATATAGTCAAGTGTATAATCGCTTAAAAATAACACTCCTTGCATTTATATGTCTTGGAAAATAGACATTTAAAGGTCTGTAGAAACCAGTTTTAGTTCTGATCAGGGCAGACAAACTGAGCACTGCTGGAGAAGAAGCACACACATGTTTCTTTAGTTGCAATGTTACACATAGGCTTAGTGTTTTGGAACAAATTTGATTTTGTTTGTACATTTTAAAGTAAACTCATCATCTGACCTTTTTCCAATGGCTTTGTTCATACAATTTAGCAAGTCCCTGCAGGGCCACCGTAGATACTCACTGGCTGTAGAAAAGAGGGACTGGTGTGGAACTGCAATCTGCAACATTACCACAGCCTCAAACCTTATACAGTAATTTATAACACATTCACAATATTACATAATTGGTTATTACTACAATATAATTTTTAATGAATAATGTTACATATAACCAATGTAATATGGATATAGTTATGTCTCCATTAAAATATACAGAGATAGTGAATGCAGTCTTTTAAAAGAATCTTTGCAACTAAACAAAAAACAATAAAAGAATATTTATAAAAGAATGAATGACTGTAAGTACAAAGTTCTACTTTTTTAACTCCACTTTGCTGCCATCAAAATGTTTTTGATAAGCAGAGACCGTTAGATTGTTTTATCTGCATTATTGTAGGATTATGGAAATCCGCCCACATCCCACATGTCAGGTATGGTAAATGTGAGAGGCCACACCAGACGGGCGTTCTTTGCACTTCCTACAAACTGTGTTTGAACGAGGTTTAGATTAAATTGCGTTATTAATGGACTGCATTCAGTTAAAACTAAAATAGAAGCCTTTTTACCGATGCAGTAGGACACTGTAAATTTCAATGTTCCCCCTTGAAGAACTTCTGATCTAAATCTTGTTACAGGGTAGAGTGTGAACAGTGTAAGAAAGTTAAAATACAACCTTTTCAGGCTAAAAGTTCTTGAGGACGTGGATCACTGACATCGCTGTCTGTCGTCAACAGAAGCTGAAGCAGCAAAACTGTCAGCTCACCTTTCAGAAATGTTAGTGGAATCTGAAAAGCTCGTAAAAAATGAATTACCAGGTCACACCTACAACCTGGTGTGGTTTTAATGAATGTAATGCGTACTATTGACAGGTAAGTGAAGTATGAAATGCATAAGGGATGAAAATAGCATTCCAGACCAGTGTGATACTGACAGTTTTTCAAATACAACTAACATTTCTGAAGGCGACTGACAGTTTGCCTGCTTCTGCTAACAGAATGATTCCAACGCAAGAATGTAACATGTATTTAAAAAATGTCATTCTGTATTTTCTTTCATTTTGTCTGATCTTGAGTTTCATGGTTAATCTCCAAAAGCTATCTTAACTCCAGAGTTATAATATGATAATTTCAATAAGTTAAAGCAATTTTTTGAAGTTTATGAACAAAAGGTTACTATATAAGATGTATTGTACCAACTCAATGCTAACCTTACCCTGTTGTGTGACTAAACCAATTCTTTAGCCTTTGGCACACTGTGTGATTTTTATAATCACTGTATTACTTTTACATTTACACAATAGAAACTAAATTGTCTAAGACCAACAGCTGCTAAATGTGTGCAATTCAGCTCTGGTCAGAAACTGGTTAGGACAAGTGTGCTATTATTAGCATTTTTTTCCCCTTTTTTTTTATATAGCTACATTTACATTTACATTTATTCATTTAGCAGACGCTTTTATCCAAAGCGACTTACATTACATTACCAGTGTTACAGTCACTGGAGGCAAGGTGGGTTAAGTGTCTTGCCCAAGGACACAACGACAGTATGAACTGTGGGGCGAGCGGGAATCGATCCTACTACCTTCCGGTTGAAGGACGGCCGCTCTACCCACTGAGCTACTGCCGCCCCTATAGCTATAAAGTTAACCACAACAAAATTAGGTAATTATATATATTTTAATGGTCATAGAAGCCTTTTACAAGTGTGCCATATTAGATACACTTTAGTGCCAGAAAAGGGGCCACAACCTCTTTTATCTGCAGAGGCCGCCAGACTGACCTCCAAAAGTTATGCATAAAACTATCTTGCAGAATTGTTACATATTAAAAATAAATTTGCTTTGGGAGATAGGGCGATGTCTGAGCGTATAAATTTAAACAACAGTGTAATTGCTGTCACCAACATCGAGACTAAAACTGCAATGATATTTCTCTAATTAAATCTTTGACCCAAACTGATCCCGTCAACATTTTTAGTCCCTTTGAATCATATTGAGGTTAGTTTTTCACATTAGGTCAGGGTTTTGATGTAAGATGTGTCTTAAAGGTCCCTCCTACCCGTTCACTGAGCCCTATCAAAGTGCGCCAGATGAGACATGGAGGGAAGAACGAACGAGGGCGAACTTGTGCACGCAAGTACCGAGCGACAATGGCAGGTTCCCTAGGGTGTCCTGGTCACAAAAAGAGGAAACGCGCTAAGGATCAAATGCCAGCAAGTGCAGCGAATCAAAGGCAAAGACATACAGCCGTGCACCTTTTACCATTTAGAGGCAGCTGTAGAGCATGCCCGACTTTCATTATGGATGTAATGGAGAGCTGGCCAAGGTCAGAAAGCAATCATTGTCCTGACACCTCGCCCAGCAGGCAGCACGGCTCCTCACAGCATCGCCACGCCAGAGGAGCTGTCTTATACATAACAACAAGAGGCGAGAGAGGCCAAAGGCAATGTCACAGGCCACCTCTCCATCGATAATGGCGCAAAGGAGCCGTAACGGAGCTTTCTCAAGGCACAAAATAGAGGCTGTCAGAGCCCAGCCTTCTAGGGGTCTCCAGACAGTGAGCTGACATGTGTCGAAAAGAGGATAGAGACATACAAGACACGTGTAAGGATAGGAATCACAAAAGAAGCTGAGAAACTGATAATATGATGCGATGATATCCCAATGCAGCATATTTGTGATGCATTGAAACACAGTCAACTATGATATATGACATTTTCTATTACATACTGCAATTAAATTTTCTTTTTAGGGGGCAGTACCAAGGAATGCACCATAAACACAATTAGACATAAAGCTAATCAGAGAAATCAAGCATTGCATATATCCTCCCCCATTTTAGATAAACGATTATGATTGTTCAGGAATTTTAGCATGTTGAAATTGCTGTGAAGGGTAGAATTTCCAAACCCATTACATCTTGTGTTGTGAATGGGTATGGATGGCCGTTTAACTGCCACCAAAAAAAGGGAAATTAGCTGAGCCATCCTGAACTGGTGATCTAACTGGGTCATTGTGTGTTACATGTTTAAGCAGATACATTTTTTTTTTTAAAGCAGCCCTGAATAACTTTGATGGTTCTTAGACACAAGATCTCACTGACACAGCCCCTTAACAGCATATGGCATGGGATAATGTGAGCGACTCTCTACCACGCAATAATTATAACATGTCAGTGTATTGGTCAAAATAGGCACTGGACCCAGTCAGAGTCCTACACAAAAATGTCCCTACTGTTTCAGAAAGTAAGTATTCTAATCAGAAACATCAGCTTACAGCGGCTAGTTAAAAGATTAAGACAAAGCCATCTAGACATAGTTTAAAATGTTAAAATGTATTTGGTTAAACTTCATTGGCTATTGACCAATGACAGTGGACATCAGGTAAAATTATTCCTTCTGATGGGATATAAACTCAGCACTTTAAACATTTTACTTTAGGAGTGACATTTTAATCATTTGATGACTAAAGAATCTGCATTTGAATCTATTGTGGCTACTTACTTTGATAAAAACCCTAATAATTTGCAACTGTATTCATAATTTATAAATACTGGAAATTATATGGTACCAATAATTTGTCCTCAACCCAGCCCAGATGAATTTTGGAGGTAACAGAAGCTCAGGGAAACTAGTTCAGTAAAGACAGGAGGCAAAGGAGCACGAGGCCGGTCCGATGCAGGATCTGCCATCCCCATAGAGCAGCCCTGTAATTAGCAAGGCTAATGAAGAACCGGGCTGAGACTAATGTCCCCGCTGACCTCGCTGCCCTCTTGACAGTGTGAGAGGCTGGACTTCAACAGAGCTTAACATGATTCTGCGCTACAGCCATTAACCCTGACCCGCTGCTCCTCTCAGGCTTACATCTGGTGCAGGACTGGACCGGTACCAAGTCTCAGTGGGCAGCAAGACTGAATACCTGGGTCCACAGCTAATGAATGGCCTGATAGGCCCCATTATCTCTCACCTACCCCCACTGTAGCTTCAACCTTCAGCACACAGTGAACTATTAAAACCTATCCAAAATATCCAACACTATTTATATTTATGTAATGCATGCATCTACACTGGCCGTGTCTGTGTTTCAGTCCATCTTTGCCTTAACTTCCTGAATTCATCATTTTTTATGCTATAAAAATAATCTGGTATGATTAAATATTCTGTATTCTAAGTCCCATGGTTATTACAGCATGTAGAGGAACGTACATGTTGTTTAGTAAAGCAGGGTGTCAAACTCTTATCAGTTCAGGGGCCATATACAGTCCAATTTGACGAAGCGGGCCGAACCTGTAAAATAACAGCTTAATAACCTATAAAATTCTCTTTGCTTTAAAGCAAAGAAGTTACATTATAATGTCAGTGCTCTCATCAATCACAACCAAAATGTTTTTTATTGGCAAAAACTTAGGCATGTATGTTTTCACCAACCCACCCTCACAATATGTCTTTGATGCTAATGCTATTTTGGTACTCTCACTGCAGCATCACTAAGTGATGACACAGGTAAAAATCAGACAATTTATTATACACCAAACACACAGGTTTCCCATTCTCCTCAGTAAATAAAGTAAAGTAGTGCACTACACTATGTCCACTTTTCTCCTTTATATGTATTTTCGATGAGAGATGTAATCATCCCACTTTCCAAATTCATTCCATCGGCCAGATTGTGTGTTTGAAACCTGTGTTGTAAAGCTTTCTTAAAGACTCTCTAAACTAGTGCTTAGTGAAATTGAAACTAAAATGTGCATGTCTAATTATCATAAATCAGTACTATGTTGTATGTCACAACTTGAGCTATGCATAAAGTTAAAGTAGCTAATGTTACTGCCGCCTGTGACACTGTAGACAGTGCCGGCTGGTCAGTGGGGGAGCAGGGGTGCTGACCTGGTCAGGATTGAAGAATGCCAATGAGGCATACAGTATAATTCAAATCATGTTTTCTTATAATATGCCTGGTTGGTAGCCTCTGTTTATTTTTTTTTAATTTAACATTTTATTTGGTTTATTACTGATATTAATTGTGCACTTCCTGATTTGCAGGTCACCGGTCAAATGGATGTTAATGGGGCTGATGATACATTTGACAAACAGGTGACCTGAGGCCCCTGTCCGCAACGAGCAGTAAGGCCAATCAGACAATTTGGTCACGCCAATGTATTCTTTGTGACTGGTTCTTTACACCTGTCAATCAAAATCACAGCCTGTCCATCAACTGTACATGCACAAACTCATAACCATGGTGCCAAATATGTCTCTAAATTGAGTGTGGAAAGAAGGATGGGATTAAATATTAAACCCAAATACTTGTCTGTGTGCAAACTGCCAAATGAAAGAAATCCTGCTGTTCTATTGAGTGTGTATTCATATCTATACACACCTTAAAAACATTCCACACTTTGCCGCTTTAGTTATTCTGGAGTGTAGTGGCTACATGTTAAAGTGCTGGACATAGTTAATAGTTAACGCCTGTGTAACCTACTGTGGGATTGGAATGTGAGCCACTGTATTTAATAAACATAAGCCTAGTCATATGATAAGGATCAGGGGTATTGTTAAGTTTTGTGACATACATTTTAATAACTGTAACCATCTCAGAACTCAAAAACACTCTTTGGGACACAAACTGAAGGGTCTCCCATACTTCAAGGAAATGTGTGGTATGTATTGTCAAATACATATACTGTATGCCATTATATGCCGCAAACATTGTTTGTTATTGTACGTCCTGGGAAATGGTGTAGACATAAAACAGTAATGAGAATTCTCAGAGACTGGTCGTAGGTTGTGTGGATTGTTTTACTGTCTTTTGACTTTAAAAAATGCAATTCAAAAGTGCGTCGGAAGCCTTCCCAACACTTCTCGTTTCAAGTCTGCGCCGCTGTAGATATTCCATCATTAGAAGCGCTGTTGTTGTCTGTTTTGCACAGCATGGTTCCTCACACGGTGATTACATACCGGAGGAAGACACCTGTCACACGGAGCCGTTACGAGCTGTCACGGCTTCCTACAGATTGGCTGCTTCTCATATGAGCGCGTATGGTAAATGACAAACCAAATGCTTTCTTTTTGTCGACGGAAAAATACCTGTTTCACAAACAAATGGAGCATTACAGAGAGAGGAAAGTGGATTTGGATCACAGTGGCAACTGCAAATCATCGTATTTCCATGTCGTAAAGCGGAGCTGTGTTGTCACCGCTGAAGGTAATTGAAGCCTTCTGATTTTTTTACACAGGGGAAAAATGAGCATTAGATTAGATGTGATGACATATTCATACACGAGCAAAGGAAGGTGACAGTCAGCAGTCACCATTGCAGCCGATAGTCTCCCTGATTTGTGTCAAGCTCTACGTTTGAATAAAGATATGTACATCCAACTCGGACAGGCCTGAGGACAGAAATCTGAGAATGATGACCATTATCAACATTTGTCAAAAATCTGTCTCGATGGCATTCTTGACTTTTTACATGGGTGATATTCTTCTACAGAATTTCTAATATGGATAGAACTATTTATAATAAATGTGATTAATGTTTTTTAAAAAGCAGCAACAGAAAAGATAGTGGTTTATTGTGAGCTAGCCATAGTTTGTAAGCTATGCCCAAAAGAATTATACTTCAGCATTTTCCATCCATAGAGCCGTGGATGTCACGTGACTCAGTTCTTGCTGTCTGTCATATTGGCAGGAAAAGGTGAGCCAGACGTGAATTGCACAAGTGTAGACCTGAAATTCTGTTATTGAGCAGTGTCACACACTATAATAGAATCAATATCTCTGACTCTTATTATGAACTACCAAATGTTTTATACTTGGCATAAATAGTGTGTAATACATTGCATTTGCTGTATTGATTTATACTAATTAGTATTATTTGGTTTTGATTTATAGAATAGAATCAATATCTTTGAGTGTTATTATGAACCAAATGTTTTTGGAAAGAGACCAATCACTTAAACCTACGCCACACATATAAGCACTTTGCCTTGTATCTACTAAACCCCAGAGTCACTAAAACAGCAAATTATGTCAAATCTTTAGGGCTTGGATGTCTGTAAATTGACATTTTGAGATATAGACATATTTATTTAGATAGTGGGCAAGTACAACAAAAAGTCATCTCAAAGGCACTCAACAAGGTAAACCCTGCAATCACCCCTGAGCAAGAACAATGGCTACAATGGAGGGGAGAAAACTCCCTCTAGCGGGTAGAGAACTTCTGCCGACCCAGACTGAAGATGATTGGTTGTCTGTCAGGACCGGCTGGGATGTGTGGGCAGAGGAAAGACGAAGAGACATGACAGGACAGAGAGATGAGGAGCAGACACACAAGTCATCAGGGCAGTGTCCAAACCAAGGCCGTGGAAACCAGCAGAAAGACCTCTCTTCCAACTCAAAGGACAGAGAGGGACATAAGGTGACTAGCAATGAACTGGTATACATGCAAACACAATAGTTATGTTATTATGTCTATTACCTGGTCTGTGGTGGTTACACAACTGAGTTACAGTTTAATCCCATCACCCCCTTTTCTTTGGCTTGGTAATATCCAAGCAACACGGTAAAAATAAACTGTTTTTCACGTCTCTGCTAACCTGACTCTGCCAGATAGCCTGCTGCACAGAACATATTCTGTTCCAGGGTACCATCTGGGAGGGCTCAAGTTGGAAACGTTGCAAAAGGGCAGGTACAATTGATGGATTTGCGAGAATCCAGCTGCTTGGCCAGTTCTGAGTCCACCATTTCACAGAACAACAACAACAAAGACACAGAATTGCATTTGCTGTTTTGATTTATACTAATTAGCATGTGCTTTTGGTTTCAATTTCACAAAGTGCAGTTTTTGTTCATTTATTTCTTGTTATAGAAGGACATGCGCATAATATAGGCTACATACGCCGTAGAACTCAATCTCTGTTGATAATAATTCAGCTCACTAGTGGCCAGTCCAACTCGGACAGGCCTGAGGACAGAAATCTGAGAATGATCACCATTATCAACATCTGTCAAAAATCTGTCTCAACGGCATTCTTGACTTTTTACATGGGTGATATTCTTCTACAGAATTTATAATACGGATAGAACTTATAATAAATGTGATTAATGTTTTGAAGTATGTGAAACTGTTTATAAGCCTCGGCCTGTACCACCATTTTGTTATTAATTATTCAAAAAGCAGCAACAGAAAAGATAGTGGTTTATTGTGAGCTAGCCATAGTTTGTAAGCTATGCCCAAAAGAATTATACGTCAGCATTTTCCATCCATAGAGCCGTGGATGTCACGTGACTCAGTTCTTGCTGTCTGTCATATAGACCTGAAATTCTCTCAGTTCTTTCACCACTTTAATTTTGCAGTTATTGAGCAGTGTCACTTACTATAATAGAATCAATATCTGTCAATCTTATCATAAACCACCAAATGTTTTATGCTTGGCATAAATAATGTAATTTGTTGCATTTGCTGTATTGATTTATACTAATTAGCATGTGCTTTTTGGTTCTGATTTTACAAAGCACAGTTTTTGTAAATGTATTTCCCGTTATAGAAGTGCATGCGCATAATATAGGCTACATTCACTGTAGAACTCAATCTCTGTTGATAATAATTCAGCTCACTAGTGGCCAGTTGGCTCTAGATAGAAGCTATTTTTTTTCTGGATGCGTTGGTGTTACTGCATTTCCTTTGTACACGTAGAGCAATCTGCTTGATTCTTTGTAGAGATTGTTTTTAATATTGATACATGTACAGTTGTGGCACATTCCTGTCAAAGGTCTGCATTTGAAGTTGTGTGATGTCATGTCCTTCTGTTGGTACAGCAGATGTCAGAAGCAAAAATAATAGCATCCAAACCTTCTATGCTATAGAAATCTATATAAAGTCTACATTATGGAATTTGATAGGTCGGCGATAGAAACCCTCCTCAGTGTTATATACTGTATGTCTGTGTGATTAGGCCTAGTTGAGGGAAAGGACAGATAAATATTGTATAATTGAAATTATTGTGTAATGTGAGCAATCAAACTAATTACGGGGTCCACAGCTGTTGGAGGCAATGAAGGCCATGAATTTTTCAGTGCTACCACTTCTCCCTAAGATTTTACAATAAATATTTCTGGAGGTCTTGGATGAATTTTTCATGGCCGAGCGGGGGAGATGAAAGGCGGCTGAGGGATCCAGGGGACGGGCGCTGTGTGCTGCTGACACACCACAGAGAGGTGCATCGCCTCCAATCTTTATCAATGAAAGTAGGCGCCGCTATTGCTTTAATTAGCCTGCTTTGTCAGCCATTGTGCTGTCAATAAGGAGAGGCCGGGCATGTGGTCAGCTAAAGACGAGGAGGAGGGGGAGGAGGGGGAGGAGGAGGGATAAAGAGGTGATTTCATGGCTGCCTTTTTAGGGCAGGGAATAATGTAACGAGGTTGAAAAACAGTATACTCAAATCTAAAACAAGAAATTTCATCAGCAAATGTCTGTCCACCTTTCTAGACACTTTTATGTTATGTTAGCGTTAAACTCTGTCGATGTGATTATAAAAAGGTTGAAAATCTCTATTAACACTGACTGTGGTTCCAAATATTCCTCGTGAGTTTGAAGTTGGTGTGACACAGGATTCGGACAGTTTCATTTAGTTATGTGCAATCTTTGGGTAAAGGAGATACATTTTACCCAAAAGTCGCACATAACTTAAAAAATATAATCTTCAAATACAAACTGGATCAGTGGTGTCATGAAGTGGGTTAAATACTCACTGAGAAACGACTGGAGATGTAAGTGTATTCATGTGAAACAGGCCGAGGCAGCACTAAACGGTTGGGATTCATGTGAACATGAAAAATACTCAGCATAAACAGCACCACAGACCAAATAAACAGCACATACACACCAGGGGAAAAAAGCAACAACTAAAAAGAAGAGTGGAGCAGCAGAAAAGCCACTTATAACTTTATAACCACTATCGGCAGTGCGGATACTTTTGCCTCAATTTGACTATGTTCATTTGGTGACGGAACCACAACACTGCTAACAGTGACAGTGAATTGACTCTTGTTAACTTGACCCTGCACAAAACATTAATAAGACATTGTACTTCCTCGTTGCTCCACATTTGGCTGCCACTTATTCTCTTTTTAACACAATTGCAAGTAATGCAGTATAAAAATCCCAATAAACTCCTTCAAAGTAGCATTAGGATATTTCACGTTTACTTCTATACCATAACATTGCCAGCCAAAAAAAATTACAAAAAAAAAGCTAAGTTACGCCAATTTGTGGTGCAACCAAATGTAAACTCTAGTGGGACAATTGGTTAGTTCTGAAATTGTATCTAATTCAGCTTTTATTACGACGAAGGGACATTCAAATTGTGCAGCCCTATTGTTGGGAAACCATGGAGCAGCTTGAGGTTTAGTGACAGGCGACATAGTTCTTTGTAAGTACATTGGCGACATACACTGTTTACATTGAACATAAAACATAGCATTATGGATATACTTTTCAATCCCATCCAAGAAACGTCTTGATTTTTGAATGAAGAGTAGTTGATGATCGGTTAAAACACTTGCAAATAGCCTCTACATACGCTAGTAACCCGGCTCATTTGTTTTTTGCGCTCATGTTGCAAATTCCTCATATCCATCGATCTCTCAGCACAGCTCTGGCGTCAAAACAACTTTTAATTCAAGGTCGTATCATTTATTTACCTGTGATATCCTTGAGTAGACAGATAAATAAAACAGGGATCGCCCATTAGTCAGCTTTATTCTTTCAACAAAGACATAAACGCCTTCTCACCGTCATTTTCATATTCAATTCCTCGGCGTTAACCCTGAGCTGAGTGAACCCTTTTCCCGGATTGTGCGCTCGTTGTTTGTTTGCCTGATTTGGTATTCAGGGAGGATGCTGCGGTAACTAATTCAGGAGAGACATCTGTTTGGTGGGCAATACACCAGCAATATTCCACCTGGGACAGCATCCATAAACAGCAGGCCTTCTGACGGAGCGCGCCGGAGCAGAGAGCAGGCCGGCTAATGATGGGGGTTAGCCGTGTTTGTACAGGATCTCATGTTTTTAACACCAATTATTCCAGCTTCTAAACAGCAGCAGTGATCTTGAACATCTGTACAAGAGTCTGTCTTTTTTTCTAAGAAATGCTACGGAATGTTTCACCAGTGTTGTCTTGTCAGCCGTTTGGATGGAACCATAATTTATTGGCATATTTAAATTTTGTTTGTAGTTTGAGGAGACCATACACATATGTATTACTTAGAAAGATCGTATTAGAGCCGTTACAAAGGTGTTTAGTGGTCAATTTGTGGAACATGTCTCATTGAGAAAACTTTGTCATGGTGCATACAAAATCAATCTTTTTTTTGGTGTTTGCTAGTTTCATAGTGCACAACTGAGGGCATACGTTTGTTTTGCACTAGAGCCAAGAAGTTGTGAAGACACTGTGTGACAGTCCCCTCAAACATCTCTAATGTCTGTCTTGTGTGTAGATGCAGAGCTCGTCGAGATGCATCAGGGCCCATTGATCCCATCGCCTATAAAGCCAATCTGCTGCCCGCGGCTTTTTCTCTCTGCTCTGGCCGGCCTGACCGCTTGCCGCCTCATGTACCCAACTGTTTTATTTTGTTTTCTTCCACTTCAATTCTGCACAATACTGCAAATCACCCCAGATCCATATCCATCCATACAACTACATTAGATAACATACCTCGATACCTTAACATATTTTTATACTTTAATAACTTAAGTACTTTTTATGTACTACAGATTATGTCAACCGTGTTAGAGCTGTCATAACCAGGTCATAACACACTGCTAGAAAAGGATTGGCATCTATTAATAATAGAATGGAATAATACTGTATGTAAATGAAAAGTTGTCAGCCATTATGTTTAAGCAATTGGTTAAAGATACAAAAAGTCAGCATGTCCTTTCCATGCTACAGTGTGTCCTTCCTCACACCTTCCAAAAAGATGTCAATCGTTATCTATAATTGTGTTTGTCACCAAGTGTTAGCCCTGCGATTAACTGGTGATTGTCCAGAGTGTATCTAACCTCATAAAGCAGGGAAAGGTTCCTGCCTCATGACCGGTAAAAGGATAAGTGGTAGAAAGATAAATAAATGTTTATGTTGATAGAGAGGCGTTGCGTTAATATTGTTTAACTTCAATCATTAGCTGCTACGTAGAGATGAAATCTGTTCAAACAAGTTTATGTTTAATTAAAAGACAAGCATATTTGTTGCAATTAAAGGGAAGGACACAAATTAGGGAGTTGCTGTTCTGAACTCTGACCTTTTAAAGTGTGCTTATCAGTTAATTTCCTATCGTCTCTTATAAGTTTATTTAGATTTTTATTTTGTTTGTTGGTAGTGTATTTTCCTACAGTCTATCATGTTAAACTCTATATTTGTGCTTGTGGCTAAAATAATGTATTATGTATTTTTAATTAAAGTTCCATTAGATTAACAAGTTTGTGATGCTGACCAGCAGAATGAGCGGGGCATCTTGTTGTTGATCTAAAGGCTTTATCATATATGGTGGCAATGTTATTAGCACTGTCGCCTCACAACAAGAAGGTCCTGAGTTCAACTACTGGGCTGGTGGTTTTTACCAGGTACTTCAGTTTTCCCCACCAACATCAAAAACATGCACTGTAGTCTCTGATTAGTAATATGACCAATTACTGATGCAAGATCTGGAAAGGGTTTCAGGGCGCCCCTTGAGCAGCTTCCCACTGCTCCACTGGATAGGTTAAATGCAGAGAATAATTTTCCGCACAGGGGAAATAAAGGAAAATTTAACTCAAAGTCTTACGCAGGATGTCAGTAGAATAATCCTTTCTCCTGATATTTGTGTTCATATCAAGAGAATGTCCACAGGATATGTCCTGGAGAAAGGCTGGCTGGTTTTTACCATAGATTGTATAAATATGGATGATATCCGCCCATTGGTCCCCTATTCACCAATATTGTCATTACGAATGGGCAATAAAATGGCCGTTACATCCGGGCTTTTTCCATAGTAAAACAATAGTTTTTAGATAGCATAAACAAACATATTAATCAAAAATTCAAACATGAGTTTTACTCTTGTAAAGTCGCCATTGGGTTTCTCCTTATATTTCCGCTTTTGGAGCCTGCCCTCTGGTGGACGGAGGTATATCGCTGTATTTCACTGTAAAATCACCGTACGGCGGCGCCCTTACACAACGACAACCATTTAAGAGGTACCATGGGAGAGGCTTGGTTTTTACTGAGGGGCAAGTGGTGGGTATGACAACAGCCAAAATCTCTCTTTGCAACAATCGTTATTATTGCACCAACATTTCAACTAAATGTGTTCCAAAGTGCTTTTGACCATAAAAACAATATAAATGTTACATCTACACACTACACACTTTCTCTTGGTGCTTTTCTGGAAGATATGCAGAGACATCACTAACGTTAAACCACTTAACCTGAAAAGTTAGAGAGAAATAAGTATAAATGTTATCATCTTAATCCCTTGTCAAGTCATTTCATTTACATTTCACAAGTGCCCATATACAATTGAGCTCATAGGTTTACCCTGCCAAAATTTGGGATTTATTTTGGCCATTTTTCAGAGAATACGAATGGTAACACAAAATCTTTTCTTTCAAGCATAATTAGTGGTTGGGTGAAGCCATTTATTGTCAAACAATTGTGTATTGTAATCAGTGTGTGTATAAAAGCTCAGTGAGTTTTTGGCCTCGTGACAGACCCTTGCATCTTTCTTTCAGTGCTGCACTGATGTTTCTGTTTCTGAGTCATGGAAGTAGCAAAAGAATTGTCAAAGAATATGTGGGAAAAGGTAATTGAACTGTATAAAACAGGAAAGTGATATTAAAAAGAGATATTCAAGAGAGACATTCATTGAGAATTCCAATCAGCAGTCTTCAAAACAGGTAGACCAACCAAAATTTTTGGGATGCAAAGAAAAACTAGGGCTCTCTAAAAAAAGTGTAAAAGTGGTGTGGTTATTTCAAGATGCACAATAAGGAGTCACTCCTTGAAAAAAAAAGAAAAATTGGCTGCATGGTAGTTGTTTAAAAATTGTAAACACAATTGTATGACAACAAATGGCTTCACCCAACCACTAACTATGAGTAAAAAAAGTTTTTCTCTGAAATTCTCTGAAAAATGGACCAAAATATCACAAATTGTGCCAGGGTATGTAAACTTGTGAATTCATTGTTGTTGCCTGCAAATAACTCAAGCTCACTAACAGCTGAGCCCCATTTAGGACAACCGATAGATAGTTTAATTCTTTTCTATTCTCACCAATCAATGCTCTGACTTCAAAGCCATGGGAAACGCCTGCATCCCAAGCCGATTGATCAGTTCTAATACAAGTCATTAACATACAAGCTGTTAACAAGTCAGACCTCTGTACACTGTCTCGGAATCAAGAGAGCCATCAATACGGCCAATTTAGGACTTTTAATGTCTTAAAACCGCCAGAACTCACTCCTCCCATCCAAACGGGATCAACTGGCACTAAACTGCTTTCAGACTCTCTTCCTGTGTGTGTGTGTGTGTGTGTGTGTGTGTGTGTGTGTGTGTGTGTGGTTTTTTCCCACTCTATTTTTTTTTTATCTTTGCTCCATTCTTCACTCAGACCCCAACCACTTAGCTTGAATCCTGTACTCAGGCATGAGACCAGCGGTGTACTTTACTGATGATATATTTATAAGGCAAACTGAGGGGAAAGTATTCGACAACCTTGTGAATAGCCCAGGTTCACTTTAAGCGAGGCGGCGTATCCTTTTCATCAACCAAAATAACTCTTCAAAGGCAGTAAAAGCATGGTTAGAAGGTATAAAAGGCCATTTTAGCAGAGCGAGAAGCCCCTCCCTCCCCTTGCCAGCTGTAGCCCCACGTCTGGACACGCTACCTAAAACATGATGCACAGTCCTGCCCCTTTAAAAAAAAAAGCAAAATCAGAGCCATTGAAAACATACAGTGGTGTTAATAATTCAGGCGCTGTTGGGTTTGAATAGCCTCTTTAGCGCAGGAATATACAGTCTCCTGATATAAGATTGCTCCCTCTGGGGGCTCCCTCTACTGCTCCTGAGGCGTGGACCACTGCTTAGTATGCCACTAGCACCGTCTGGTTACATTAGCAGGAGGTACTGGGTGTATACCAAGGGTATACCCCAATGTTAGATAAAAAAAAAATTCAATTAAAAATGGTGGTTCTAAATAAAATACAAAAATAATAAATAAAGTACAAGATGTTAAGATGTGTAATTAGTAAGATATACAATACAAAACAAAAATGGCAAATAGATGTATAGAGTCCTTTGTCATCTGTAAACAACATTAACTGTGTGCCTGCTGGTAATGGAGTTTAAACTGGAAAATTGAAAACTTGACAAAAACTGAAAATTGCAAGTTTTGCATAAACAAGATAAGTTTGCCAAATGGAAACCAACCGACCAGATTTGTGTGCTGTCGGTGAGTGGGTAGAGAGCATTAACAAGAGGCTTCTTATCTAATAATTTATTATAATAATGTTTGCGTTATTTTTATCAATTTATTAAGTGCAGATTAAGCAACAATAGCTAGCAACTTGGCTAAAACTTGTCACGTGCCACATCAATATAATATGGAACAAACCTAAATTTTTATAATTGTTGATCATGAAAGTGACTTAATTTTTGTTAAATGGTATGCATTTATACAGTGCGTTTTTGTACCCTTATCAGGCAACCAAAGAGCTTTACATGATGCTTCCATTCACTCCATTCCCACACATTCACACCTGCCATGGGGGTGGGGGTGGGGGGGGGGGCTGCCATACACAGGGGCTAATAGCCCTCTCACCAAACACACCTCTACACTCATACCTTCAAACACCAGAGCTGTGGCACTGGAGGCAAGGTGGGTGAAGTGTCTTGTCCAAGGACACAACGACAGTATGAACTGGGGAGAGCGGAAATTGAACTGCCAACCCGCCAACCCGCCAACCATCCAACCGATTTTTAACATTAAACCTCACACTTCTGACACCATTTGTGGTTATACCTTTACTAATGTTACAAAGTAGTAAAATAATAATGAGTCTGCATATGTATGTAGTATAAGTTGCAGGAAATGGTTGAAAATAGACCTGCAACTGTTTGAATGTGATATAAGGGGATGTTCATATGAACCCAGTCTCACACATATGCAACAGTCTGTGGCATTTATTGGGTTACAATAAATATACTGTTACATAAACACAACAGTTTCTATAATATATATTTTTAATGGCCCTGTTTGGGAAAAAAGAGAGAGTGAACTTGTATAACACCAAATCCATAAATCAAGTGCAAAGTTTTGCTGAGAAACAATTATTGCAGTTGACTAGCGTCTTTACTGGGGTTGTGGACTAACACTGGATTGTAAATATTTAACTATCTTTGCACCCAATGCGCATCTATATTTCATCAGGTTTCTTGCAGTTTATTCTCAAAGCAAAGTGTTGGACTGCATAATTATTTCAGTTTAGCATTTTTTTTTCTCCAACCTATTACTTCCATAAATACAGGAATTTGAGTTATAGCTCCTCAGAGGGCTAATTTAAGAAAAGCTTGCATTAATTAATACAACCTAGATGGAAAGGATGAAATCCCTAAGTAAGTGAGCTGTTGGCACATATCAAGGATGATTTGGGCCTTCAAAGGAAATGGGGGTGGATTTGAGCGGATGCAGCAGTTGAATCAATACCGTTGACTCTTGAGGTCAGCAGGTACGGATCTCTCGGCGTACAGGAAGAAAATCTCGGCGAGCCCACTCCGGATACGTGCTTGCAGCTTCCCAAGACCCTCATTGGAAGTGTTTAATCATAGCTAATTCCCTCTTTTTTCTGTTGAAAGTGCCACCTCTGTTGCACTATCCACCGAGGGGTTTCTTTGTCTTTACTTGAAGCCGTTAAGTGTAGCTTTAAAACCCTTTGTTGTGTTCTTCCATCTCTGTGTACATCCATTCTCACATCCAATGTGTGGAATAATGAAATAAATATCGAACTCGTAAATATTTTAGTGCATTCGAGGAGTAAAGTGGAAGTGTTTTTCTGACAGACTATGTTTTTTTTTTCTTCTCTACTCACCCCCTGTCCCAGTGTTTTCACAAATGCATTGTGCGCGCTGGCCGGCCCAATCCATCACTGGGCGTCTGGCGGGAGAAAAAGCACTTTCCCAGGGTGGCTGTTTTTTTTTGTTTTTTTTGCGTTCTGCCAGCACTGCTGTTTCAGTGGGCACCCGGGAGACCAGGCTGATGGACACTCTGGTCATCACTGGCAAGGAGCCCAGGGACCCCACTTCTTCCACTACCCCCTCCTTCACTCCACCTCAGCTTGTTCCACTCACCTCTTGTTTTCACCAGCACCTTCCTTTGTCCCAGCAGTCCTGTGCACTGCTTTTTGACAATGATGACTACTGCGCGCCTGGATTCTTCTTCGCATAGTGCAGCGATGTTCCGAGGGCAGGCTCGCTCTAGGTGTGCATTGGCTTGGGCCTCCTAGGGCCTGGTTGCATAGGGAGAATACAATTGTCACAGAGAAATTCGCTACAGTCAGTACAGTTTGTTACTTACTATTATTTTAAGGAAACAGTTTGGTTAAGTCATATACTAAAATGTTATTTCAAGTTCATAGTAAACAGGTATGACTGCATAATAAGGCTCATAGATTCAAGATTCAAGATTCAAAGTGTTTATTGTCATGTGTACAGACAGAAAGCATGTTTCCCTATACAATGAAATTCTTACTTTGCCGTCCACAGTAAAATGTCACACAATTAAGTAAAAATTAAAAATAAAAAAATAAGACAAATATACAAGTAATAATAATGGAAGTATACCAAAAAAAAAAATACAAATATACAAAAAGTGTAAAGTGTAGTAAGGTGAGGTAGTGCAGTTGTGATGGTGTAAAGTGACGTGTAAAGTAAAGTGACGGTGTAAAGTAAAGTGAGGTAGTGCAGTAGGTAATATACGTTCAAGAATAAACTAATAGAAAGTATAGTCATATAGTATGCTTTAAAACACTAAAATTGGAATTGCCTACAAGATTGTTTTTAGTAATGTTAATCCAAGGACTAACATTGTCTGACATCATCCATTGTGTTAAGCGTTAGTGGAAAAGATCCTACACATCCAACTTTTGCAAAATCTGATATGAAAGTATGTATGTTATTGTCTCTCAGTGACTTAGACTCAGTAGTTTGATTTGTGTACACTCAGACAACGCTGTAAACCTTGCGCTGCAGCTGGATTCTCACAAGATTTAAGAGTTTCCAAACTTGGGTAAATCCATCTTGTATCAAGTCAACTGCTTGAGTCAAATCATGGACTCACAAGCCTCTTGTGACCAATGATGTGGCAGCACGAACAAGAAGAGACAGGTTTTTAATTTGACAAATGCAACAAGCGCTCTCTTATTCTCTTTGTTATGAACATGGCTAAGCGGAAAAACATTAGTGTTGATGCTAACTTTATTTGCTAACGCTAAAATATGTGGCACTAAAGGATTTTCTGGAAGAAAAAGATGTTTGTGCTCTATTCCTACTGGCTTTGTTATATCCTAGAAGCTGTTCTCATCGACCAACGTCCTTGTTTCATTTACCAATTTAGTGTTAGTTATTGTTTCTTTTATTCGCAGATTCACTTTTTCAAAAACTGTTCCTGTTACTGTTGTTTCTTTATATCTGCAGTTGTCTGGTTACGTCAAATAAATTGTTGCTATGACTGGCAAAAACTAATCTCATGGTAGGCGGATACTATTTGGTGCTTTATTGAATCACCTAACAAGTTTCTGACAGAAGGCGCCTCCCGTTTGATACGGACCCAGAATGTTTTTGTTGAACAATTGTTCTGTGAGCAGTTCTATCTGGCGGAGTCAGGTTACAAAGCTGTACTGAATGTCTTTGATTGGTTAGATTGTTAGACAGCTAGAAAATCAGTTAGCAACATCATTGGGTTAGCCTATAATAAAATTTACTCCATTGTTGTAGATGGTCTGCTTAACTATGTACATTAACTACAGTCATGGTAGGGTAGGGTCTTCTATATGCTATCGGGTGGTATCATTCCTAAACACTATTTATCACCAATAGTTGACTGGCCTGACAATTTCTTTAAAAATATTGGAAATTAAGCTATAGTAGTTATAATCTATTTCCAAAGTTCTTGCTTCCCGATGTCCAGGAATGATATCCTAGCTGCTTGCATATACAGTATATTCAATCAAGTAATCCAGCTAATATGTTGATGAGAGAACTACAGTGGCCCAGAGAGCTCAACAAAATACAAAAGCCAAAAAAACACACAAATGAAACTGATATAGGCAATTACAATAACATTAACCATACAGCGTTACAAAAACATTTGTCCTGCACCGGAACATACATCACTGGATGGTCTATAGCCATTAACCATTAACCACATTAACCACAGTTTATTAAAGACACTGCTCTAGAGCCACTGACTTTTTATTGTTCACTGTTGATGCTTGCCGCTGTAAAACACTTTAAACACCAATAAATGGAAAGGGGCGGCAGTGGCTCAGTGATAGAGCGGTCTTCCTTCAACCGGAAGGTTGGCGGTTCGATTCCCGCTCTCCCCACAGTTTATACTGTCGTTGTGTCCTTGGGCAAGACACTTACCCCACCTTGCCTCCAGTGGTGTTCCAGCTGTAACACTGATGAATGGAACCTTAATGTAAGTCGCTTTAAAAGGAAAGCGTCAAGTAAAAGTGTAAATGTAACACTGTTGAATGTAAGTTGCTTTGGATAAAAGTGTCTGCTAAATGACTTGGCTTTGGTGGCCAGACCAGGACTATGGGTGGATTACAGCTGTTGAGCATGTTGCTGTCAGTGAGTATTTTCTGTACTGAATAGGCTACATGCAAACATTCGCTCAAGAAAATGATTTTGTAATGTCGTGTGGTTATTGTTGTAATTTCTTTTGTCAGTTTCTTTTTATGAAGCGTGTTTCCGCTTTTGTATTTTGTTGAGCTCTTTGAGCCACCGTATAATCAAATTGCTACAAGTATTCACCTTACCAAAAGTCCATTCCAAAATCCATGTAGCCTACCATATCAGTTCAAATTATGGCGCTTTACATTTGCACTGTCGACAGCAGTGCCAGGGAGGAGCTCTGAGACTGCCGTTCCCCCCTTAAGCCTCACTTTGCGTCACCACCACCACCACAGAAAGCATACAAGAGTGCTCGCCGCATGTATGTGCTCAGAACAATTACGTCGCCATAAATCTATTCAAACTGATGTCTGCTCCCATTTTACACCGACAAACTGAGATTTGATTTCCAAAATGCTCGCTCCTCTTTTCTTACACAAAGAAGCCGGGAGCGGGGAGAGGGTGCAATCGCTGAAGAGAAGTGGGCTGGAAGGCAAATCTAGGTGATGCGTATGTTCTTGGAGTGCCCCTGGGTCTTCCATGGGTAGGTAGGATCTGACAAAAGAGATCGGTACGGCAAAAAAATCCTCCACTCTGCTTGAGCATTGGAAATTAAGCCCAGATAAAGAGTCTCCTTAAAACATACGCTCACCTTTTTTCTTCTCCCTCTACAGTGGCAAGAGAAATTACCCATTGTAGCATTAGATAAACCCAAACAGCCCTCTCCGTAAGACCTCTAGTTTCTTGTGCAGTCCCAGCTTAGCATCCCTCGGGTGTTTGTTCAAAAGGAAAACTCATCGCTGCCTCCGGGGGATGTTTAACTCATTGCAATGGCAAGTATTTAGAGAAAACTCAACAAGTTTGAGGCTGTCAAATCTGGAATCCAACTGTCAGGCCGAATTACGTCTCAGAGGCGTCTGACGCGAGGTAATGACCGATTGCATCATTCCGACAAACCCCACCATCGATGAGAACCAGAGAACCAGGGCGGATCACTTTTACACAAGTGTTTGGATTTGAAACAGTGCAGCTAAGTGCATTAAATGGTGCTGATTAGCAAAGATTATGGCTGCGGCAAGATTTCTGTTTTGATACAGAGCATAAATTGAGGCAGAGCAAACAGTTTTTTTGAGTGGTACATGAATAATTGAAAGTCAGCAGAGGCTACATCAATAAAGTGGTAATGAAGCATATCTGAGTGAGATTCAGAAATCGCTGTTGCTCTGCTAGCACTCTGCAACATCTGGTGTTGTGGTAAAAATTGCTGTATATAAATTTAAAAAAGCCACTTAATCCAATGCTATCTAATAATTCAACAATAAAAATAATACAAGATACGGCAGCCATAAAACAATGCAGCCAACAACTAAAGTTCCATTAAATATGGCTTCCTAAATTATTTGCTGGAATAATAATTTTTATGTCAACATAAATGCATTTTTATTTTATTTTGGAATAAAGAAAAAACATACACAGATAGATTTGAGCCTTACAGCTGTGGAGTTCAAACGCCACTGTTTCAAAACTAAGGCTTTGACGCCCTCTGCTGTTAAGTCAAATTATTGTAAAAAGCCAATCATCAAAAACAGCCTTAAAACAAACAAAAGTCCTTAAAAAATATTAATGAAAAAAAATTGTAAATACATAAATAAATGTATTCTTTTATTCATTAATTTTCATTCGATTAGCCCTGATAGGGGTCACAGGTGACATGCCTATCCCAGCAACTTTGGGCCTTAGGCAAGCTACACCCTGGATAGTGGCCAGCAGGTTAAAACAATGTTTTATTTATTTTGCACGTTACCATTTAACTGTGAATTGTTTAGCCTTCCATAATTATTTTTTTATGGAATGTTGTATTGGTCTGTATGTTGATGTTGGAACATATCTCTGTACTGTTTAATGAAGAAATAAAATTTGCATTAATAAATGTTTAGTTAATGATAAATTTATAAATAATCTTTAGCTGCTGAAATATAATTTGTTTATATAACTAGATGTGATCTTGTGAACATTAATAACAATGTATATAACTTAAAAGTGCGTATTGTTTTAAAGGATTAATTAAGTCATTACAAATACTCAACTTATGCTTAATAGTGTGTAGTTATTATAGTGTTACCAAAGAATTGTATAGACAAAAATATAATTGATAAAATCTCTGTCAAGTTATTCAACTTTATATTACAATATTTCAGTGCATACAGTTTTTGTTAGCATTTTTTTTATAGTTTTGATCTTCCTCTATACCCATCCTTGGTTTAACATGCCATATTCACAGTCATCTGACGTTTTTACAAAGTTTTCTGATAATTCCTATAGCAGATTCCTATCTCTGTTGATCTATAATTTTGAGTAATGTAGTATTCTGCCATGTTTAAATATAATCTTAATCCTAATACCGGGATGAAGTGTTTTCATCTAATTCCATTTGTTTCAAAGTCTGTGCGTCACTTTGATTTTTTATTTACCAGCGAGTCCACAGGTCACTGTCTTTGGAGTAAAACTGTTCCTTTGTTCTGCCTTTTTCTAACACAGTTGTGGCATGTTGTGTCCACCTGGACCAGCGCTGACCTTCTGCCAGGCAGCTACCTAGTTAAAGAAGTCCATTTTCAAGGCTGTTCTTGCTCATATCAAAACTCCATTATAGATTTTACCTCCAGGGGAACCCAGGGCTCACAAGGTCCTTGGCAATTTTACCTGAGGAAGAAGCTAAAAGGATTTGAATCTCAGAGGACGGCTGAAGAAGGGAGGGAAGGGAGGGTGAGTGTGAGAGGTAGAGAGTGGGAGAGGGTGGGAGACACACCCCAAGACCCCAACCCTAATCTTTCAGTGCCAAGCAGAGAGTAAAAAAAATGGAGATTTGCAGCTGGTTCAATGGCAGTGAACCCGGAGCATCAGGGCCTGCAGATGTGGTGCTGGAAGAAGCTGAAAAACAAGAGCTTGTTGTGGAGATTGTCAGGGGAGCTTGTCTCGGCACAGACAAAATAAGAGCTTCTGAGACATGTAACATCCACCCAGTCTCCCACCTGAAATGTGGCATACAATATTTCTTAAAAAGTATAATATTGACATTCCAAAAACATGCATTAACATGCACTACTTTTTACTTTTGCAAAGGGTATGCATTTTTTTCTTGTACTTGAGGAAAACCAGTCAATCACCTAAAACCGTAAGCTTTACTATCAGGACTTGAATTGATGAGATATTCAGCACATACCTATGGCTGTTGCCAGTCACATGTTGCATAGAAGGTGGTCTTGCTCCCATTGGCTTGTCAACATTGAATCAATGGCTGTCAAAAAAAGAAAGCATCTATTTCAGCACTGACTATGTCTACTTAAACAAAGAAAACAGGACAAATAAAAGCATAGCTGTGAGCTCATCTTAAATGAGCTCACAGCTACAACCAAGAACTTGTTGTCATATTGTAACAGTAAGTAGTAGTATATATGATTATGTTCAAATTGATTTAGTGGGTTGTCATGAGCTCCTTTTTTACCACTATTTTTAAGAGCGTGATAATTTTCTCAATCACCTCTAAACCATTGGGCTCGAAGCCTTAACAGAGCAGTGACATCCTTAAGAATACATTATTTGACTCCTAAGAATTTAGATATGAAAATAGTAAAAAATATTAATAAA
The DNA here is from genome assembly GCA_024416835.2 of Perccottus glenii. Lineage (NCBI taxonomy): Eukaryota > Metazoa > Chordata > Actinopteri > Gobiiformes > Odontobutidae > Perccottus > Perccottus glenii. Next base: position 8,185,044 of record CM044559.2, read on the forward strand.
TAAAAAATAAATAAACAAAACACTACAATATGCAACCATTTATTTTACAGTAGGTGCCCTGTCAGCTGTACACTAGGCCACATTTCGGTTCACGGCAAATGTATATATGATACATCTATGCTTTTCACTAAATAAATAAAAAATACACTTATTGCCTTAACCTTTTAGGTCCCATCCACCGCCTAAACCTACTTCCAGACTATTGAGAAACAGCTTATAAACGACTAGATCTTACCAAATCCTTAAAACATGGCAGAACGTGTAGCTTTTATATGTATTTTTAAACCAGTGTTATTATTGTACATTTTACCATAAACATTCTGTATTGATCCAGTAAATGGTAAAAGAAGCCTGTTGTGTGGACATTGCCAGGGCAGCTTGTTTTAGCTTTCAGTACATTTACCATATATAAAAGCAGAGCAGCCCTGTCCTCACACCCATCCTAACTATGTGTACTAACAAGACAGATGGAGGCCAAAGCTGCAGACAGATCACATCAGGACATCTGTCACTTCATGGCAACAGCCTCCTTAATAAGTGACAAGGCTTCCTCACCCGTAGGCACCAAACGGGGGGGGGGGAGTAAGTGTCTTGGAGCAGCAGCCGTCAAAGTCAATGGTGCCCCTTATTTTTCTTCTCTAAAAGAACTTGTCCCAAATAGAGCCAATGGCGCGGCCTTGTTTCTCACGTCGGGCATTAGATACAAGGCTTTTGAGTAATTAGTGCACCACAGAACTGAAGTTGTACCATTGAATGTTTGCAAATGCTGGATGTCTTCATCGGCAAGGGGTGTGGGTATGTGCAAGTGGGTCGTTTCACTTTGGGAGAGAGTGGCGCCCTGCAGAAATAATTAAAACCTAATTAGCGCTCATCAGCTGTGCAAGTGCTCACAAAATGCTGTTGCTGAAGATCTGCCTCTTACTTCAGTCTGGCAATGCAGTACTGGGTGGCTGCATAGACTTGGTAACATCAACTTTAGTACACAAATGACAAATATCCCCATTTTTAGGAATACCAACATGTCACTGCTCATCTCAACCACTTTCATTTGAGTTAGTGTGAGTTCAAAAGGCCACTCAGTGATATCTAAAGAAGTGGAAAAAAACATGCGGTATGCTGACTAAAACAATATTAAATAAATAAAATGAAATTTATGGATTTAATTCATTGACAGTACTTTGTCTATAGAAAGTGGAATGTTATTTTGGCGAGACTAATTTGAAAGATAACAGTTGTTGTCTTTAGCAGCCTAAAGAACAAAGTTGTAAGTAGGGTACCCATTATAAATGTATCCACGACAAAAGTAGGTTAATGAATTATCAGACTAGACAAGAATACAGTGAACATATAACATCTACATATAGTTGCTCATAAGCTGACAGAATTTGGGATTTGTTTGGGCCAATATTCAGAGAATAAGAATGATAATTTAAAAAAGCCATTTTTTTTTAAACAATTGTGTTTATTCTTTTTAATTCATAATGACAACAGAAAATGCCCAAATGACCCTGATAAAAAGTTTACATACCCGGGTGATTTTGGCCTGATAACACGCACACAAGTTGACACAAACAGGTTTGAATGGCTACTAAAGGTAACCATCCTCACCTGTGATCGGTTCGCTTGTAATCACTGTGTGTATAAAAGCTCAGTGAGTTTCTGGGCTCCTGACAGACCCTTGCATCTTTCATCCAGTGCTGCACTGACGTTTCTGTATTCTGAGTCATGGGGAAAGCAAAATAATTGTCAAAGGCTCTGCAGGAAAAGGTAATTGAACTGTGTAAAATAGGAAAGGGATATAAAAAGATATCCAAGAAATTGAGAATGCCAATCAGCAGTGTTCAAGCTCTAATTTAGAAGTGAAAAATGAGGAATTCTGTTGAAACCAAAACCAAGAACCAAAGAAACAACTGCCAGGAAATTTGTTCAAGATGCAAAGAAAAACCCACAAATAATTTCAGCTGAAATACAGGACTTTCTGAATAAAAGTGGCATGGCTGTTTCAAGATGCACAATAAGGAAGCACTTGAAAGAAAAATGGGCTGCATAGTTGAGAAAGCCATTACTACGCAAATGCCACAAAGCATCCGGCTTACTATATGCCAAAAATCACTGAGACAAGCCTCAAAACTTTTGGAACAAAGTCATTTGGAGTGAGGAGACCAGAATTGGACTTTTTGGCCACAACCATAAACGTTGCATATGGAGTCAACAAGGCCTATGATGAAAGGTACTCCATTTCTTCTGTGAAACATGTAGGTGGATCGCTGATGTTTTGGAGATGTTTGAACTACAAAGGCACAGGAAAAGATGAATGCAACATGTTACCAGAAAATACTGGTATGCAAATGTGCACTCATCAGCCCGGAAGCTCCAACATGACAACGATCCAAAGCACAAGGCTAAGTCAACCTGTCATTGGCTACAGTAGCATAAAGTGAAGGTTCTGAACTGGCCATCTCAGTCTCCTGACCTCAGTATCATTGAGCCACTCTGGGGAGATCTCAAACGTGCAGTTCAGGCAAGACAGCCCAAGAATTTACAGGAAGTGGAGGATTTTTGCCAAAAAGAATGGGCAACTTTACCATCTGAAAAATAAAGAGCCTCATCCACAACTACCACAAAAGACTTTAAGCTGTCATTGATGTTAAAGGTGGCAAAAGAACTGGGGTAACAAGAGTATGTAAACGTATGAGCACAACTGTATAACATATAAACTCTATTTCTAAGTTCTTTCAGACTCGATGTAAATATTATATTCAGTCAAGATAGTTATCTCTGACATTTTAACGGTCAGCATAAAACACAATTCTGTCAATTTGTGGAAGGAGTGTCCCAAGTGAAACATTGTTATTTAGTATGCACAAATTCCAAAGTCAAAAGGCACGCCTACACATGCTTTATATTTCTAAAAAAACACAATAGTCTGTATATCCACTGTTGTAATTGACTTACTGCTAAGCCTTTAGCTCCTGTCCTGCACACATTTCTTATCAGCCAAGTGACCCATTATGAGAGTGTCTTGGCTGGAGTCATTTATGACCTCATAAAATCTGTAACATCCTAGTGCAATTCCAACAAGCCATTTTTAAAAGAGATAGGTGTTCCACAAGGATGGAGCTTTGGACCTTTTGGACTTTATATAGGCATGGGTAACGGTGAATGTAGAAAATTAGCATGTTTTCTAAGGTGCCTCAAAATCATTTCAAACATTTATTCATCCAGGACCCAAATCTCCCAAAACTTGTAATTCCACATTTATTTATCTTCTCTTCTTTTTTTTTAACCATTTGCAACCCACAAATGCAGAATGTTTCTGTTATAAGTGGTTTATTCATACATACATATTTTATATAGACTTGTTTATTCCTAGATTCAGATTTTAATATTGGTTTAGCCCCTGCTTTGCAAAGTGGAAATTAGTCCAGAGCCTTATATTTGTTTTTGTACATTCAAATTAATAAAAAGATTTCAAATATCGCAGTTAATATCATTATGTAATATTCAAAGTGGTTATTGCATGTTTTGAAAGTGAGCACCAAAAAATCCTCCACAGCATTTTAAACTTTAAATTTTCTGTATTCCTTCAGAAATCTGTATTTGCTGAAATTCAATGAGTCATTATTATCTTCCATAAACACCTGCCCTTCTTTATATAAAAAATATGTCATCTACCAAGGACAAAGCCGGATGCACAGCAGGTCGTTAGAGCAATAACATGTCTCCACGGCCGATGTGTCAAACCTTTGTAAAGCAGTGATGCTCAGATTGAGGAGTCAGTCAAGCTTTCAAATAGACATAATGGTATCTCTACCCCCCAGGTAATAGCCTTTGACGGGCGTCAGTTTATACAAATAAAGCTGGCATTGCAGTGCGGCAGTAGAAAGGGAGAAAGTGCACGCTAAGTGTTTGTGACGAGTGCTAAGGCTAAGATCGCGGCTTGATCCCAAGGAAGTAATGATGGCTGGACTGCAGGCACTGTGTTTTCTTGTTCACCTGATGGCACACTGCAAACATCCCCCGGTGTCAGGCCAGCTTAGAGTCACACCTCCTCTTATACTGCTGCTGCTCATGGGCTGGGGTGACATGTTTACTGGCCCCCAAGTCTAGTGGCGTGGAGGCAAATGGTGCAATTGTCACAGTCAGGGTTGATGTGGGACACTGTTTATATGTGCGCTCAGAATGTAGACCAATAATATGTTTCTGTGCTATGTATTATTATGCTTTTGTTTTACATAGGGCTGGGCATTATAGGCTAAAAAAATGTCAGCATTGTCAGATCTTGACCTTTTTATCAAGATGACCTGGATGACTGAGAACCTTCACAGACATCTTGATATATGGTGTGTATCTCAATATATTTTTCCACAAACAACTGCACGTGGCGGAGTGGTTAGCACTCCTGACTGACAGCAAGAAGAAGGTTGTGAGTTTGAGCTCGGCTGGCCAACTCAGGTCTTTCTGTGAGGAGTCTGCATGTCCCCGTGTATCGTGGGTTCTCTCCGGGTACCCCGGCTTCCTCCCATCGTCCAAAGACATGTATAGGTTAATTGGCAACTCTAAAGTGTCCCTAGTGAATGAATGTGAGTGAATGGTCATCTGGTTATCTTGCTACAGAAAACTGTTTTGCCATCTCCAGTGCCTGTGGTACTGCAGTGCTGTAAAGTTAGCATTACATAATTTGCTCTAGTAGAGTAGCTACATCACAAAGCATAAGGTTGACAGCACCATAATAAAGCAAGTTTTGAAGTGATGTGCCTAGTTTACAGCTGAAGCAAAGGAATTAAGGACATGCTGCAGGTCAGACTGCAGCATGAGGGACAGAGGTGTGAGTGTGAGGGACACATGGGAGACAGGAAACAGGCAAAATTATTTCATCCCATATTGTATTAAAATTAACTTCAAAATATTACCCTAAAATATCACCCAGCCCTAGTTTCTAGTTCATTATTTTTTTAATTACACATCCAACATTAGTTTGGAATTTGGAAAGTTTAAGAGGAGTTGGCGTTATGGATACAGTCAATTAACTAGTCTTGTTGCATTGGTTACATCAGGTCAATCATTTCTCTGATTGGTTTAATCTGCATCCATTTGTCCTGCCTCTTGGAAATCAAACTCAGAGATTTGAACAATCGAAAGGAACCAGACTAGTTTGTTGTATGGAACAAAAACCAAAATGACCAAATAAAGGTAAAAAAAAAAAAGTTGGCCATTTTATAATATGTACTAACAGCAACCAATAATCTGACAATGACCTGAAGCTCTTCATAGCATTTCTTGTCTTTGTTAGTTCCATTTTAATTAAAAAGTGGACCAAAATGTTACAAGTTCAACATATTTTGTGTGATACTCATTTGCATCCACATGAGGGCAGCATGAGCCAAGGATTATGTTCAGTCTGAAGCTTTATCCACAGAACCTTTGCCTAGGAAGTAAAAACAAACTAAATCAAAGTATCTGTAATAAGATATGAGATCCACTATAAAAGAGTCAAAAGCCCCAGTGGAAGGTTTATTCAAGGTTCAAGGTTTATTTGTTTTCTTTGTGCATCTCACACCACACTTCCACTAACTCAATGTGCATTCTCTTTCACACTCATACACCAAACCACAGAACATAGTCTAGTCTTCATACCAATCCATTTTACAATTTCATTTATATACTAAGTAAAAGTACCTTTGTGTATTGAATAGGCACACTAATACTACATTTTCTATAACAAGGCTGGTTGAGAAAGCTGGGACAAATATTCTAGTTTGAATACAAATTTGGTTTGAAAACTAATACTAAATTAGCTAAACATTTATTTGACTGTACATTTTATTACGATTGTGAACGTTTAAGCTTTAAATAAAACCTTATAGCAAGTAGATTTCAAAAACTAAACTTTTGAGCGGAATGAAAATAAATACAAAAGCCAAAAGGTCCTAATATTAAACAAAAATACATCAATACAACATGTGAGACAAGCAACTGCACATCAGATAATTAAAGTCTCGAAGGCGGCTGTATACACTGAAAAAAATTAACAAGACAACATATTCATAGATCTTAACAAAAATAAAATACAAATTTTAGGTAAAACGGACATAGTTCATGTGAATATCCTGAAATATATTCCAGTGGTTTTGCAATGCAAAAGTATAAATACAGTTTACATCCCAATAATACAATTTTAAAAATGTATAATAATTAAAAGGTTATATCAATATAGCTCATGCATCAAATGTAGTAGTTAGGTAATAGCTGTTACCACAGGTTTACCTTAAAAACATAACTGAATGAACTTCCTGATAGTAAGAATAAACATCATTTCCTTTCTAGAGTGTTAAGGAAACACAATCTGCATAGGTATTGTAGAGTTGAGTGAACTGACCTTTATAAGCTATTTGTTCACTTACAGTTTGCACTGAGTGGTACAGCATGGGTTGGTATGGCACAGTTTCCAGTGTTTTCCATATGCTTCCTTTTGTAAGGATTCTTTATGGTCCAACCAACAAACTTAGATTAGTTTATTTCTAACTTTAAGTCCCTGTGTCTCGGTGTTAGAGCCAAAACTGAGGTCACAAAAGTAGCACAGAGCAGCATGTGTCGACCAAAAGCCTCTCTAAGGTTAAATTATCCTGACAAATTCTTGGATGAAGGACAAAATGCCCTCAACTTTCAAAACTATGGCCAGATAACTTATTTTTTATTTTAAAAAAGGACAGGAAACAAATAAATTACCCGAGACGTGGGGACACAAGGGTGTCTTTTTTAAAAAACATAAAATATTAACTGTATAAGAACTACCAAAAACAGTATGATTATTTGGAATGATCTATACCCCTTTGTCCACCCTCAGTGGAATTGTGGCTTTAGGTAGTTTCTAAAAAAAAGGGTATTGATTTTAAATTCATACAAATTTCAATAATACATATTTTGTTTTAAAAGCAAGAATTACAGACTTGAAACCATAAAATCAATGTCAATCAATGCTAGGATTTGTAACTGTAAAAAAAAAAATAAAACAATCCAACAATGTTTGCATGCATTGACTACCGAAAGTCGCTCAGACACTTGCATCCATTTACCATAGCAACACTAGATTCCTGGTTGACGCTCTCCTTGAAATCTATCGGAAGTGAATCAAAAAGATGATCTTCGACAATGAAACAGCTTTTCCGCAATAGGCCGCACTGACCGAGCTGGGCCGGGAGACGGTCGAGACAGTTCCCCTTCAGTTCCAAATGTGTCAGCTGCGTTAACTGACCAATTTTCTCTGGAACGGAGGAGATACAGTTATGTCCTAGGCATAACGTCCTCATTTTGCCGCACTTGAACAGCTGCTTGGGAATAACTTCAACTTTGTTGCCCGTAATGGCAAAGTAATGGAGGTTTTGCAGAAAGCCGACTTCCAATGGTATCACGGCTATGGAGTTCTGGCTGACGTCAAGGTAGCGTAGTTTGAGGAGGGTGAATAGTGAGGCTGGAAGAGACTCTAGTTTGTTGTGCGACAGATAAAGCGTTTCCAGATTTTTCACATGGCTTATGGATATAGGAATGGTGATGATCTTATTGTGCCAAAGTTTGAGACAGGTAAGTCTTTTGAGATGCTGAAAGCTGATAACTTCTTCAATGGTGCGAATATTGTTGGATTTTAGGTCAAGTTCTTGCAGGTTGATCAAGCTAAAAATGGCATGAGGAATCCGCTCAAGTTCGCAATTGTGAAGCTCCAACTCGGCCAGATTCATCATTTTCTTCAAGCTGTTGAGTACGACAAGTTTCGTGCCGTCATTGTGGACTACCAACTTGAGCAGATGTGGTGATAGGTCAGTTATGTTTGTTGGGATCTTTGTAAGATTACTTTTCAGATGTAGAACTTTTAAGTGCCTTAGGTCACGCAAAGACTCAAGTCCAATCAATTTGTTGTTTTCAGAATTCAAATTACCAACCAAGTAGAGTTCTCTTAAACTTTTCAACATGTACAGCCAGCTAGGGATCTCAGCAACATCAGTAAATTTGACATGAAGGCACCGGAGGTGATCACGAAGGAAAATAAAAGCAGTTTGCTCGACTTTAGCCGGGCAGTGGTAAAAGTGCAGCTCCTGAATGTTGACCATTTGTGAAATCTTTGCAGTTATCCTGGCTTCTGGGATAAGTTCGAGTTTAAGTACCTCTAAGTCGGTCAAATCAAAAACAGCATCTGGCACTCCCGATAGCATGAAGAGATGAAGTTCTAGCTTGTCTTGAGGATTGCGTGTAATGTGTTGCCTCAACTTCTCAAAAGTCCACTCATGGTTTAAACTGATCTCTCGTAGTTTATTTTCGCTTACTTCAGAGAGAAACACTCCAAAGCGTTTTGAGTAGAGCTGGTCGTATTGGTCAACCATGTGGAGGAGGAACGCAAAGTCATTTTTTACATCCGGAATGTCACTGAAACTGCTCTCTTCTCGAACTTTCTCGAAGGAGTACTCTTTGAGAGGTCGACGAAATAGCCAAAATAGTGTATAAATACAGATGACGCCATAAACACATATTATTGCAATGTAGCTAATAAGAAGTTTCTTTAACATAAACGCCATGTTATGTGTGCAATGGAATTTAGTATAACCGGTTAAGTGCTTTATTTTAGGCTCACATACATGATCAAAATCTATAGATGCAACAAATGTCATAGTGTAGCAAAGGATAAGAATGAATTTTACAGTTTTGATGACAGTTTGAGCGGCGTATAGTCTGTAAATCAAGTCACTGTCTTCAATGTGAGCACGGAACTTGCGGACTTTTTCAAACAGTGCCTTTGCTTGCTCGCCATCTTTTTTGTCTAAAATGGTCATGGATGGGATTTCACTCACAAGCTTCTCAACCGAAAATGTAACTCCAGATTTTGTCAGCACCGGAGCGGTCTGGTTTGGACTTCCCTCCTCACTGCTTGTGGATAGATGTTTGAGAAGAGTCGACGCACCAGCCAACCTCTGCTTGTTTTCCTCTGAGTCTTCACAAGCCGTCTCTGATAAGGCTTTTGTAGTCCAAGGTGATTCAAAGCATTTTCCAAGAATTGACACAAAATGCTCAACTTTGGAACTTGTCTTTGGATATTTGAACCAGAAATTGCTGCTAACCATTAATATTATGGTGTGAATGAGTGCAAGATAAGGGAAATATTTGGAATACCAAGGAAGAGCAACGTGGTAGCACATCTGGTTGACAAAAACATATTGCTGAAAATCCAACTTAGTTCGGACTGCAGTGGGATGGGGTTGCCCCAAATTCTCTGAGGACTCTATTGATCTAGGAAGTCTTCTAGCAATTAGCGGGGCAGCTTGTTCCCCCATAGCACTTTCCCTGCTCCAGAAGCGATCATTGCTCTCTGTTGGTTCTGGCCTCGTAAAGCCTCTTGACTCTTCTGGGTTTTGCTCCAGAACTGGAAGACAAACCACCTGGTCTTTCGTCAGCTGCATCGTCCCGGAGAATATTGCCAGCATGAGCATGACAATACCCAGGTAGTCCATGAAGACATCCCACCATGGTTTGAGGATTCGATAAGTCGGCTGGATGTCGTTCAGAGAGGCGACTTCTGTCAGGGTAAACATTCCTGCAACAGACAAAAGGAATTAACATGTGCATAAGTCGAATGTAGTTAATGAGGATATAAAAAACACATTTGTCTTTGCAGTCATTTCATATCTTTGTAGAAGATGAACGCACACCAGGAATGTATCTCATGTTTAACGCCCAAATTCTTAAAAAGTGCATTGTTGTAGTAATAACAAAACAGAAAGTGTAAATTTTAAAAGTGTATGACGACATTAAAACACTGTTGCAATGTTGTTAAAAAAAGACATGTAAATTTACTTCCTGTACCTGCAAGTGGACAGACTGATTAATGCTGGAGGAGAAGCCCACTCATTTTTTTTGGGGGGGACACACGTACCTGCAGGGAATATAAATTATAAATTAATAAACTGAATGGTTGAAATTTGAGAATTTTAGTTTTTTCTTGCTATTTGAACTTTCGACTTTGAATTTTCCCAAAAAAGAAAAAAAACACACCCCACATTTAACAAATTATTGCACACTCTTATATCATAATAATAATACCAATCACATACTCAGTCAGTATGGAGTGCGTCAATACACTGGATCTGTATTTCTTTTTTTTTAACAACACAATTAACATATAAATTAATAAGGTATAAACTAATACTACTACTTATAATATTAGTCACTTTTGAATGCTGTAAATATCTCAGGACCTTTGTGATCCACCTGTTTGGTTTTTGTCTGTTGTAGCTAGTTCTGCCTACATCAGTTTAATGAGTGACACAATAAGTTAACTTAATTAAAATTTGATTTATTTCATCAACCATTATGTTGCTTTAGTCTTCTAGCAGTACCATTATATTGACAGCACTTATGTACAGTATTTATTAAAATAAATATCAAAATTTTAGCAAAGTAGGTCTAATATGATGACATTGTTTGCCATACTGTCTGGTCCTAATCCAATATATTGTGCAGAGACAGCTGTGACCTTTCAGTTTAAAATAGATTAGACCGTATGACCATTATAGTACACACCTGCTATGTGTAAATTCTCCCACTTACAAAAGACATCAATGGCAAGGCCCACTATCCTTATTTATTTAGAGAATGCAAAGTCAATAAAGATGACATTGCCGTAATGTACTGTAGCCTACTTGCTCACTGAACGCATGCTCATTGCAACGTCAAAGCACAAACTGTAACTCCAATAATATACACAAATGCAACTTGTCTACGGGTTATTTGTAACTTTCTCACATTAAAATGATTTTAGGGACTACATTAAACCTACTAAATGCATCCAACTAACAGGCCAAGTGGACACCTTGCCATGTTGACTGTAAACAAAGTGATCTGTTTGGCAGAATGCTGTCTGTGTAATTTTAAGCTACAACATACAGTAAAGCAGGACGTTACTTTACCTTGCGTTTGGACTGCCTTAAGAATTTTTTCGTGTAGGTTTACGCAGGAAGGTCACCGTTTTCCTTTAGGCTTCACTATTTCTACATAACAGAGACTACATAACAGGCTGAGACCGGCTTCAGCTGAACGGCGCATCCATGCTCAGGGAAATAGGTGGACCTGACGTCTTTGGAGCAGGACCGCCCTTAAAAGCGGCACTGCGCTGTACACTTGCTTTCAATGTGGTTTCATAAGAACCCTGTTCAGTTCCGTGTTTGTGTTTCTGAGCTGTAGCTAACATGAGGCAGCACGTTGCGGTTTTGTTAGTAGACGATGCGTAAAGCGTGTACAAGTGGCTACACAGCGGACAAAATACTCAGATACGTACCTTCGAGATGTCTGGTCCGGTTTTGTCAATGTCCTACCGATTTGCGCCTCCTTTGTTTGCCATGTTTGTGGTGCTGTAGACGTTCACTCTACCTATCAGTCCACAGCGGGCCGTATAAACAGGATGTAAGCGGTTTAGCGTGCATTCAACACCCCCATCATCAGCCTCAGATGGTGGGGTCCTTGTGACGGGCGACACAGCCCCAGCTGCTGGAGCTACATGAATGTAATTCTTCACACGTGAAACAGGACATGTTACTTTTGCGTTTCTCCTTTTTGTAATGCAAATGTCACTGTTTAGCAAGAACGTCGTAGTGCAGCGTTTTGAACATGAGCAGAGGCGTTTCTAGAGACTGTGGGGCCCTGAAGCAGTGGATACAGGAGGGCCCACAATGAATAGTATTAGACATAATTGTTAAGGTGATAAGGCTTTAATGAAGAAGAAGTAACAGATGAAGTTAACTTATTTACCAATACCAGTTACCAATACCTAACACCCCCACTCGCTGTTAGACAGTGGTGTAATCTACATTTTGTTAGTCCTGTAATATCAACAAACTTCTACAGCCCTCAGACATTACCCTTACTAATAACACACTGCCTTGAAGTAAATAAAAAATATTAACGCACATCATTTTAATTTATATTAACAAAAACATTGCTAATTTTTAATCTTTAATTAACAAAAAAATGTTTAATAGCATAAATAATGTCTTATAGTACATTCAACCTATAGGTGTTTGCTCTGCATGTTGGCTAGTATTTACCTAACTTTATGTCCGTTCATTCTAACTAAGGATGCCCGTTTTTAAATTTCTTAGCCTGGCTCTCAATCCACAGGGATGGCCAGGAGCTGTCATCTAGAAAAACAATACAGACTTCATTTTGTTAAGTTAAACTACAAACGTATATGTTACTCTCACATAGCCAACATTCTAGCCAACTATGTTCAGAGCTGTAACTTTTTTGCTTATTGGCTGCTGTTGTTTTATTTTTTTAAGCAATTAGTCATTTAAGACTAATTGGGCATAGTATGACCAGAAAGAAAATGTTACAAACAATTTACAGTGGTTATTGGGGAGGGTGGGTTACACTTTATTTTTTATTAGGCGCATGTTTCAACAAATGGCAAAAATATTTATTTTAAATTTTATTTTTTATAGATTTAAAATTCAGCATTTTTTATGGGAAAGATGTTGATGAAGGTTCCCATCAATTTAGTTGGCCAAATTGTCTAGTTCAATTCAAAATTACAAGCCAGAATTTTAAATCTACCTGCTGCCTAGCTTAATTTTTTTCGTTACTCGTTTTACACAGTTTGTAAAACTTTTTTACGCCGCTCGGGGAAAGTGCTCCACTGCCTCTATGTGCTTCTTCCTGATGGCGTAGTAGACTACACTACTGCTATTAGTTAACTGGGCAATCAAAACTTAACTCATTGTCCTCTGTAAACAAAATTTACATTAACACAACACTTGTTGAGCTCATAAACATACACTTCTCAAAGTGCCAAAATTTTCTGTGCAAAACCTTTTAACTTTAGCTTAGTGGCTGGTTTTGTCATTACATCAGCAATAATTTGTTCAGTAGGACAATATTCCAATAATTACAGGTAATATGGTAATAATATTGTCACAATATCTCTTATGAAATGGTATTTCACATCAACAGTGTTTGCATCTCTGACTGTTTACAGGATTTCTAGAAAGTGCAATTGTACCTTGATTGTCTTTGTACACTTGTTTTTGCATATTGCCCCTAGCATCATAATAAACTCTTAGACCTAGTTTTTCTGTGTCATTTTTCTTGAGAGTCCCTGTTCTGTTGTACCTTTGAGCTACCTGAATACATACTTTACTGTATTCCAATGCTCTACTGTTGGCTCACTAAAATGCTGAGAGAGTTTACTGACAAAAGAATTGATATCAGGTCTGTTGCAAGTATATCAAACTTCCCACTACCTCTGTACTTTCATGGCTATTTTAACTTCTCTAAAATCAAGTTTGGGTTCACATAATGTATCATTAGGTTTGCATTTTTGCATCTCAAACCCTTGTAATATCTTGTTCATATATCTTTCCTGTAACATTTGACTTGTCCTTTTGTTTGTTCAGAGTCTGTTCCTAAGAAATGTTTAAATTTTCCTTGATCTTTCATTTTGAATCTTTGAGTAAGCTTTTTACATCAGTCATTGATTGTTCACTGCTCGCCGCTATTATAAGATCATCTACCCATATTATGAGGATTAGTTTTTCACCCTTGTGTACACACAATAATCTGCAGAATTTTGTACAAAGTCATTCTCACTTAGATACATGTGTAACACAGTATTCCAGTTCCTGCCTGATTGCTTGAGACCGTACAAATATTTGTTTAGTCTACATACCAGTTTTTCACCTGTTTTTCAACTTTGTTCATAACCTTGGGGTTGCTCTATGTGACTCTAACAGTCATTGAGTGCGTGCAGGTAAGCTGTCTTTACGTCTATTTGATTCAAGTCCTCTTGTGCTGCCTTCTGAATCCTTTGGCTACAAACCGTGCCTTGTATTTGTTAGATCCATTCATGTCTGTTTTAAGAGCCTAGACCCATCTTCCTCCTAGTGTTTGTTACCTGGTGGTAATTGGGTCAGTTCAAATGTCTCATTTTCTTCCAGTGATCGCATCTCCTCGTCCATGGCATGTCTCCACTGTCTTGACTCAGATGATGTCACAGCCTCCAGGTAAGTTTGAATGTCACACACTGCTCGATAACAATAGTCCACACAAGTTTGTAATTTGTCCATTGTGTCAGTGTCAAAATCTTGTAGATAAGCTGGTTTCTGCTTTATTCTTGTTCCTCCTAGTCACAGTTTCACTATTTCCTTCTAGTTGCTCAGTCCCAGCTTGTTCACACAAGTTTCAGGATCACTTTCTGAAATGTCGTTAAGCTCACCTGTGTTTTCATCTTTCTCATCACCGTCTCAAACTTTGTCATTTTTGATGTCATATCCCACCTGTGGCTCAAAAGTCTGTGTTTCTTTCTCTTTACTTGTCCTGGTTGCATATTTCAGCAACCTATGTTTTTGGATTTTCTCTGTTTCAGGGTAGTGTACCAGGCTGTCATAACCAACAAAAATGCCGTGTTCACATCTGAAATCTAATTTGTCTTTTACAAATTTTTGCATTTGTAAACCATTTGGTAGTTTTCCTGTGTAGTCTGCTGTTTTCTTTGTTTGTCTGTTATAACACCTGTTCCTTAAATGGGCAGCTGTCTGAATAGCATAGTTCCACAAAAGCATCTAGCCATATCATACAGGGTTTGACAGCTTCTCTCCGCTGTGCCTTTTTAATGAGGAAGGTAAGGAGCAGATGTCTCCTGTCAGTTTGTAAATTCAGTACACTTTACTCCGTATTTGTCAGGTCAGTATGGACAAGTTCCAGGGCTTTCTTTGCTTTACTGTCTGGCTTTATACTTCTTGTTTGAGTGAACCTGCCTTGGGTACAGATTTCACACATCTGATCTGGCTTTACAGGACTCCATTTTATCTCAGTGGTATCTCTGTGGTGCCACAGCTCTGGTGTATGAATGTGTGTGATTGTAGCGGTGAGTTTGGTGGTGGTCGGAGAATGGGGTGAATGGAAGCATAACATAAGCATATAAGGTTTCCCTTCTAACCCACTTCTAATCCACATTTATGGAAATGCTCCCCCTTATCTTAAGAACTACTTACACCTTCAACTACAACTCTATCACTCCGTTCAAAAAACTCAAACCGAAAAAGTTTTAATCATTCTTAATCTGTAGCAAAGTGCTGCAGCTAAACTTTGGCACAAAGGTTAGCAAAGGTATAGACCTCTGATGCAGTTTTTAACTCTATTCTTTTTAGACATGTTAAGCATTCAAGCATGGCTTTTAACATTTATTCAGAACTGTTTAAATTAAATAGACACTAAGCTGCGAGGTGCGAGCACAAGGGGCTAAAACATGCTGACATTTTGAATTGTTTGAATTTTAACTGTTGAGCATGTAGATATTCACTTGATTAAAGGTCTTCATAATTTCTAACAACTGGTGACACCATTCTTTTTACCTGCACATACTGTATAGCAGGAGAATCCCACACTGATGTCCATTACCACCATGCTGTTGCCCAAAGGAAGCTCCTTATCCATCCATCCATCTTCTACCGCTTATCCGGGGCCGGGTCGCGGGGGCAGCAGTCTAAGCAGAGACGCCCAGACTTCCCTCTCCCCAGACACTTCCTCTAGCTCTTCCGGGGGGATACCGAGGCGTTCCCAGGCCAGCCGAGAGACATAGTCCCTCCAGCGTGTCCTAGGTCTTCCCGGGTCTCCTCCCGGTGGGACATGCCGAAACACCTCCTAGGGAGGCGTCCAGGTGGCATCGAAACAGATGCCCGAGCCACCTCAGCTGGCTCCTCTCGATGTGGAGGAGCAGCGGCTCTACTGAGCTCCTCCCGAGTGACCGAGCTCCTCACCTTATCTCTAAGGGAGCGCCCCGCCACCCTGCGGAGAAAGCCCATTTCGGCCGCTTGTATCCGGGATCTTGTTCTTTCGGTCATGACCCAAAGCTCATGACCATAGGTGAGAGTAGGAACGTAGATTGACCGGTAAATCGAAAGCTTTGCCTTACAGCTCAGCTCCTTCTTCACCTCGACAGACCGGTACATCGACCGCATCACTGCAGAAGCTGCACCGATCCGTCTGTCAATCTCACGTTCCTCCTTCCCTCACTCGTGAACAAGACCCCAAGATACTTGAACTCCTCCACTTGAGGCAGGATCTCTCCACCAACCTGAAGGGGACAAGCCACCCTTTTCCGACTGAGAACCATGGTCTCAGACTTGGAGGTGCTGATCCTCATCCCAGCCGCTTCACACTCGGCTGCAAACCGTCCCAGTGCACACTGAAGGTCCTGGCTTGATGGAGCCAACAGGACAACATCATCTGCAAAAAGCAGAGGCGAGATCCTGTGGTCCCCAAACCAGACTCCTCCGGCCCCTGGCTGCGCCTAGAAATCCTGTCCATAAAGATAATGAACAGGACCGGTGACAAAGGGCAGCCCTGCCGGAGTCCAACATGCACCAGGAACCGGTCTGACTTACTGACAGCAAAGCGAACCAAGCTCCTGCTCCGGTCGTACAGGGACCTGACAGCCCTTAGCAAAGGGCCCCGGACCCCATACTCCCAAAGCACCCCCCACATGGCGCCACGAGGGACACAGTCGAATGCCTTCTCCAGATCCACAAAACACATGTGGACTGGTTGGGCAAACTCCCATAAACCCTCCAGCACCCTGGAGAGGGTATAGAGCTGGTCCAGTGTTCCACGACCAGGACGAAAACCGCATTGTTCCTCCTGAATCCGAGGTTCAACTATCGGTCGCATTCTCCTCTCCAGTACCCTGGCATAGACTTTCCCGGGGAGGCTGAGGAGTGTGATCCCTCTGTAGTTGGAACACACCCTCCGGTCCCCTTCTTGAAAAGAGGGACCACCACCCCGGTTTGCCAGTCCAGAGGTACTGTCCCCGACCGCCACGCGATGTTGCAGAGGCGTGTCAACCAAGACAGCCCTACAACATCCAGAGACTTGAGGTACTCAGGCGTATCTCATCCACCCGGTGCCTTGCCACCGAGGAGCTTCCCAACTACCTCAGTGACTTGGCCCGGGTGATGGACGAGTCCACCTCCGAGCCCTCGGCCTCTGCTTCCTCAGTGGAAGACGTGTCGGTGGGGTTGAGGAGATCCTCGAAGTATTCCTTCCACAATATCCCCAGTTGAAGTCAGCAGGTTCCCACCTCTACTGTAAACAGTGTTGGCAGGGCACTGCTTCCTCCTGAGGCGCTGGATGGTTTGCCAGAATTTCTTGAGGCCGACCGATAGTCTTTCTCCATGGCCTCACCGAACTCCTCCCAGACCCGAGTTTTAGCCTCCACGACCACCCGGGCTGCAGTCCGCTTGGCCTGCCGGTACCTATCAGCTGCCTCAGGAGTCCCACGGGCCAACCAGGCTCGGTAGGTCTCCTTCTTCAGCTTGACGGCATCCCTTACTTCCGGTGTCCACCACCGGGTTCGGGGTTGCCGCCACGACAGGCACCGGAGACTTTACGGCCACAGCAGTGGCGCATCGACAATGGAGGTGGAGAACATGGTCCACTCGGACTCAATGTCTCCAACCTCCCTCGGGATCTGGTCGAAGCTCTGCCGGAGGTGGGAGTTAACAGAGTCTGACAGGGGGGCTCTGCCAAACGTTCCCAACAGACCCTCACAGTACGTTTGGG
Source organism: Perccottus glenii (assembly GCA_024416835.2). NCBI lineage: Eukaryota > Metazoa > Chordata > Actinopteri > Gobiiformes > Odontobutidae > Perccottus > Perccottus glenii. Next base: position 8,202,639 of record CM044559.2, read on the forward strand.
CCTGCCGAGTCTGTCCAGCTTTCTCCCCCGCCATTGGATCCAACTAACCACCAGGTGGTGATCAGTTGACAGCTCCGCCCCTCTCTTCACCCGAGTGTCCAAGACATACGGCCGGAGGTCAGATGAAACAACTACAAAGTCGATCATCGATCTCCGACCTAGGGTGTCCTGGTGCCACGTGCACTGATGGACACCCTTATGCTTGAACATGGTGTTCGTTATGGACAAACTGTTGCTAGCACAGAAGTCCAATAATAGAACACCACTGGGTTCAGATCAGGGGCCGTTCCTCCCAATCACGCCCCTCCAGGTGTCACTGTCGCTGCCCACGTGAGCGTTGAAGTCCCCAGTACGACGGAGTCCCCAGTCGGAGCACTTTCCAGCACCCTCCCAGAGACTCCAAGAAGGCCGGGTACTCTACACTGCCATTTGGCCCGTAAACACAAACAACAGTGAGAGACCAAAGGCGCAGAGGCGACCCTCGTTCACCGGGGTGAACTCCAACACATGGCGGCTAAGCTGGGGGCTATGAGCAAGCCCACACCAGCCCGCCGCCTCTCGCCGCCGGCAACTCCAGAGTAGTGGAGAGTCCAGCCTCTCTCGAGGATTTGGGTTCCAGAGCCCGAGCAGTGCGTGGAGGTGAGCCCGACTATCTCTAGTCGGTATCTCTCAACCTCCCGCACAAGCTCAGGCTCCTTCCCCGCCAGCAAGGTGACATTCCATGTCCCTAGCGCCAGATTCCGTGTCCGGGGATTGGGTCGTCGAGGCCTCCGCCTTCGGCTGCCACCCAATCCACTTTGCACCGGCCCCTTACGGTTCCTCCTGCAGGGGGTGGGCCCACGGGAGGTCGGAAGCTCCTTATCAAATGTTAAAATGTTATTTATGTTGTGCTGTAATAGAACATTTTACGTTAAGTTGGATTATGGATAGATTATGAAGGTTGCATTATATTATAAAGCATTATATTATAAATTTGTTGCCACATCTGGTGTATTTGGTGGCAATTTAAGCTCCATTTAACAATATGTGACTTTGATAAGTGCAGTCTCAGTGCTTTGATGGGGCCTGAATCCTGACTGAAAAGGATCAAAGCAGGCCGCGTTCGAGTACTACACTGTTACCTGGCAACTATGGGGGTACTTACACGGTAACAGCGGGGTACTTGCCGAATAAGTAACCGCCCTGTCCTCCACTGTTGCCACATTATTAGGCTACTTGGTAATTACCAAGGATGTAGAATTCTGTAAATGGTAATGATCCATGGCTCATGAAAAAAAGGACAGAAACATTTTTGGACCTGAGTAGTTACAGTTGCTGATATTTACTACATTCATTTAAAGTCATCTGTATTATTTTTGTAAAACGAGAGCAGCTGATTGCAATATGTTCTGCATGAGTAACTCGAAAAGCAATAGCAATGATCAGCTGACATGACAAGTGATAAAATCTCACCAACGTGAAATAAATCTGAGTTGCACCGGTTATTGGGCAAATGTTTTCAAAGTGCTTTGAGTGCCTACTAGGTGTAAAAGCGCTATATAAATAAAAATAAAAATAAACACATTTCTATGAACACAGCAAATGTAAACTCTTATATAAAATGAAAATTCTCCGCTTTAAGCCAGTCTTCCTATTCTCTTAAGTAAAGGAGGCTTCAAGCTGAAACGCATTAGCTTTTACTTGTATGACTGTAGCCAAAGAATAAAAACTATTTTGAGTACCTCGGCCCAGATTTTGAACATAATAACGTCGATGTGCTACCCTTTGAATTTTGTCTATCACTCACATATGAAGTGTAACTACTGTTGCTTAACTTTTCTCTGTCATTTAAAACTGCAAACTAAATTTTGTCTTACTCTTGTAACCAGTGGTGGACGAAGTACACAAACCAAGTACTTGAGTTAAAGTACAGATACACTAAGTAAAATATTACTTCAGTAAAATCCAAAGTACTCCCTTCTAGCTTTCACTTGAGTAAAAGTACAAAAGTATTTGCCTTCAAATGTACTTAAGTATCCAAGTACTATCATTTATTATGGCTATAATGCCCTTATAATTTTTGTCAGTCTCTTGCTTAAAATAATTTAATATGCTTTTTGCATGTCATAGATGTAATTGATTTCAATAAATCTTGTGATATATTTAAAAATTATTCTTAAAGTAGATCACTACGGAGCCTCAGACATGACATGCAGGAAAATAAATAAATAAATTGTTAGCAAGACGATTTACTAATTGCCTCAAGTTTCAAAATCATGCACATCATTTATAAATCGAGAAAGCGAAATAGTAAATTGTGCGACGCTTTAGTAAATCAGTCTGAGGGAAAACACAGTAATGTTAAATCGTGCACAATATTGTTTTTTTCTTGCCTGCCATTTTCAGGGCTCTGTACATCAGTCTTTGGAAGCTGAACTTTTGAAAAGAACAACCTCGGTTTATAAGCAGCACTCCACTCCACCTTTCAACTGTTTAGCATCATAAGCTGCAAAATAAACTAGTCAAAATTAAAATTATTTTCTACCAAAAGTGTTAACATCAATCGACTGTCATTTTACAAAATCGAATCACTCAGTTTAAAATAAATACTACAAACGTTGGTGAAACAGCGAACTAAAGTTAACCTAAACACAATGGTGCGAGCTACTGTTAGATTACTCAATAAAAAATGACCACCAGAATGAAAATGGCTTACTTCAATGTGTTTACTAAGATTGGAAGGAAAATTCCAGTACAAAGAAATTTTACAGTTCCGAGGCAGGCAAAGAAGGCAGTTGAAAATGAAGGACTCGTTTTTCTTTTCAACGACTTCAAAATAACACCGCGAATAAGGCCACGGATGTTGTAGCACTGGCACTTTAGATTCAGGAGTTTGTGATTGTTCCATCCTAATGAAGAGTGAAGACAATCGGCACTCTCAGAATGATATGCTGTTGCACTGACGCACTAAATTTGCGGTAACCAGTTAAAAACAGAGCGCGCGCTGTATCCTTATTGGTGGCTTGCTGTGTGATTGCCCTCTTCAGTTTTTTTCTATCCACTCATAAATAAAAAGGAACAACTAATTTTGCAAAATGTAATTGAGTAAAAAGTACAATATTTGACTTTGAAATGTAGTGAAGTTAAAGTAAAAAGTATCCCCGAATGGAAATACTTGGTAAAGTACAGATACTGGAAAAAACTACTTAAGTACAGTAACGAATTACATGTACTTCGTTACTGTCCACCACTGCTTGTAACTAATTAAGTGTTAATGAATTAAGAAGATTAAAAGACTGCCACAAAAAGCAAAAAGAGTCTTTAGGTGTGCCGTTGCAATTTAATGAAATGCTTCACAATTAAATTTACTTATAGAACATTCTTGAGTATTAAATTTGTGGTTTTAATAAAAGTTATGTACTATGAATCTTATTTGGACCCCTCTGTCGTTTCTATTCAAATAAAGCACCTTAAAGCCCTCTTGTCATAGTGACTATTAACTGATGTAATACAAAGATGCTGCAGATAACAGGACAAAAAGGTACAAGTGACAGATTTGAGACAGTTGACAGATATGTTCCGTTTAATAAACATTTGTAAATATAGTAGTAAAGTCTGTACAAATGAACAAATAGGGTACATATTCAGGGTTTTAGCATTTTGATAAAATACCTCAAGTCTAGAGGAATCTTAACAGCTTTAGATACATAGTTATAGCTAAGGCATTACATCTAATATACTATACTTTTGCTTTATTACCTGCGGAAGTCTATAGCCTTGTTTCAACTGGACAATACGGAACAGATCGGGTCAGTACAATACGGGGTTGGTGCGGGAAAACCCTGAAGCATTTCCAATCTGCTGGGTCCTGAAGAGCAGCATCTGCTACATAAACAATAATGCCACAACAGCCACAAAAGTTGTGTCTCTATTTGAGATATAGAATGTATTTGAATAAAAAGAGAATAAATCCTGCACGAATAAACTTGTGTTTAGCAGTGCGAGAGGGGTCAGGTACAGTTGTATGTTGCTGCAGTAATGCAAAAACATTAGACCAGTGTATTGCCAGCTTTCTGAACATTAGAGTCATAGAGCTGTGCCAATGTCATATAATTTAAGACTCACTATCTGAGGCACATTCTCCATTAGTGTTTAATGTAGACAACATTTTAATTCACCAAGCTAGACCCGTACAATGCCAACTCTGTTTAAAGTGCCAGCTTTGTCTTCGGGAAAAAGTACATTATCTAGCATGTTTTCTGTTTTAAAATAATAATCACAATACCAGGTATGATTTATTTGAAAAATATTTCTATTTAAGGTTTTTCGATTTGCACACTATTTTCGCTAAAGTGAGAATTATTGTTAGCTGTTAGTATTTAGCTCCACCTTTTTGAAAGCTGACCACACACTCGGGATTGCTTGGAGCCTTAAGCCGAGGAGTCCCCAAAGTGGTATGGTATGGTATGGTTTGGACACCTTTTGTTAATAGAAACCCGCCAGTACCGACCCTCACTGAACCGCTCCAGTTAAAACAAAACTTAGGTGTACTAACAGTCTTTAGTCAACATAAAAATATAAAAATAGTGTACACTTACACAGAATTATAATGGCAGTCTCACACTGTGGAGCAGAGCAGCAATGTACAGCTAATAATGTCAATGCATTTACATTGCATTACCTCGCCAAAAAGCAGGCAATACTTTGAGCCCTATATTGTTAAGTGATCTCAACTATGTAAGGGTATCAGTGCAACCACTGGTTAAGCTGCCAGTCCGAGTACTTTAAGGTAAAAAATATATAAATACTGAAGTAGTTAAATGCCATTCAGGAAGAGACAAGTGAAACCCAGGCAGTAGCCGATAGCTACCAATCACGTTTCCTCTTGTCTGTCTCTTCGGTTAAAAAAACAGCAGAGTGAATGGAAGGATGCAAGCATTATGGGTGAGCCATGTCAGCCACTCAGCAACATCAAATCATCCATTAAGTCAAGGTTGAGATTGAGGCTTCACCCACAGTCACAGCCTCAGTCTTAAAAGATCATGGGGTGTCCTGATGTTCTCGGTTAATCCATGAGCACAACTGGAGGTTGTTTATTTTAGAATGGCTGGTGACCTTAATTTATAAAACCAAAAATTCTCCCCACAGTGAAAAAGTTTTGCAGAAAGAAAGCACAACAAAAAGTAATAATATGAAAAAGAATGTTGTTCCAATGTGTGATTGTATTTATACAAGTATTCACTTCCTAGTAAAGAATAGTTTGAAGTTCAGTTTATACCTCATACACATCTAGCATGTCATTGTAGTGTTTGGTCAATCTGCACAGCAAGCAGCACAACAGAGACACGATGCTGATATGTAAGCCACATTAAGATAGTAAAAATAAAAGTAGTCCCCAAAATATTTGCTGCCTTACAGTGAGATAATATTGTGTACTATGTAACATACAACATAAGACTGTTAAGATGGCACTTTGTTTTGTGCCCATTTAGCATGTAAACCACTCAACTTTAAACTGTGCCGACATCTCTACCTCAAAGAAAAAAAAGGCATTCCTTTAAAGACAATTCCTTTTGGCCAGAGGCAAGGTGGTTTGAGAGGTGTGAAGGAAGCCATTTTAACCTCAATACAAACTCACAACAAACTGAACTGTCACATAAACCAGCTTTTGTAACAGTGTCATTAAAAATACTGCTATGGCAAAAATTACATTTAAGCAACATTGTTCTAAATGGTAAATATTGTTTATTAAAATAACACTGAAAATAACATGTGTATAAAAACAAAAACAAAACAGTATGCACAAAATAAATGTTCTGAACTGGAAGCCAGCCAAAGCAGCAGGCACTGCGGCTAAACTAAGGCCTCTCACTCTGCCTTCATTTGGTCCCTGACATCTGAGGGCAGAGTTTCAAAAAGTGTCTCTTCCACGATAAGGCCACTGCGCTTTAAAGCCCGACAGTAAACCAGGTCCTGTGGCAGCACCTCAAAGTGGTTGCCTTTGAGCTCCAAGTGTGTCAGCAGAGATAGGTAGGAGATTTTTGGAGAGATTATTGATAGCGAGTTCTTTCCAAGCTTTAATGTTTTAATCTTTTTGCAAAAAAAGAGCTCATCTGGAAGATTTTCAAGTTTGTTACAAGTGACAGAGAAGTATTGTAGACTCTGAAGGACTCCGATCTCTGGGGGAATGAAGCGGATGTCGTTATTGGACAGGTCTAGGTAACGAAGTTTGGTGCATAGGAACAAGTGTGAAGGCAATATCTCAATCTTGTTATGGCTAAAGTAGAGGCGTTCAAGACTGCCAAGCTTCTTGATATGCTCTGGAATATACATGATACTGTTATGCCAGAGTTTAAGGCAAGTTAGTTTCCGAAGATGCTGAAAGCTGATGATTTCCTCAATTGAGCGTAGATTATTCTCTTTTAAGTCAACTTCTTGAAGGCTTGTGAGGCTGAAAATTGCATGTGGTATACGTTCTAGATCACAGCGCACTATCTCCAGCTCTGTCAGGTTGGTCAACTTCTTCAAATTGTTAAGCATGACTAGCTTAGTGCCGTCATTGTGCAGATAGAGCCGCTGCAAATGGCTGGAAACATCCACTATTGACTGTGGTATCTTTGTCAAATTACTTTTAATGGAGAGGATTTTCAGACACTTCATCTCCCGCAGCGATTCCAGAACTATATTTTTGGAAGCATCAGTGCTCAGTGGTCCAGTAAGATAAAGTTCTTCCAAATTGCGAAGACAATACATCCAGGTGGGGAATTCTCTGTTGTCGTCAAACTTGACACGCAGCACTTTGAGGTTCTCTTTGAGGAAGGAGATGGCTGTGGTGTGCATCTTTAAAGAGCATTGGTAAAGAGACAGCTCCTGAAGGTCTTCTAGTTGGGAAACGGACGGGGACACAGTGACATTGTTGATGATTTCGAGTTTGAGTGACTGCAACTCTGTCAGCTCAAAGACAGTGTCAGGTAGCCCAGGCAGCATGAAGAGCTGAAGTTCAAGTCTGTTGTTTGCATTTGTCTGCAGCCTTTGTCGCAACTTTTCCGGAGTCCATTCATGATTCAGATTTAGTTGTTTCAATTTGTTTTCACTTACTTCAGATAGAAAAACAGCAAATCTTTTTGAATAAAGAGGGTCGTACTGGTCAATCATGTGCAGCATAAAAGCAAAGTCATTCTTGACATCGGGGATGTCGCAAATGCCCGTTTCTTGGCGGACATATTCAAAAGAATATTCTTTAAGTGAGCGATAAAACAACCAGTACGATGTGTAGAGGCAAGTTAGTCCATACACCGCCACCAAACATAGATAACAGTACGCAAGCTTTGAAAACAAATGAGCCGTAGTATGATTACACAGGAATAGTTTGTAGCCAGTCATGTCTTGAATCTCAACTTCACAATTGACTTTGTTTCGTACTTTATTTACAAGAACGCTGTTATATGCAATGATTACAAGGAATTTGAATACCTTGAAAACAGTCTGTCGAACATACATCACATAAAGAATATCACCCTCTTCAACATGCAAACGAAACTTCTTTACTTTTTCAAAAAGAGCTTTGGCTTGTTCGCCCTCCTTCTTGTCGAGAACACTTGCAGATGCCTTGTCGACTACAATCTTTTCTGGAATAGACCGAAGGGATTGGGTCTTCTCCAAACTGCCCTCTTCAGGAGACATGGGGATATTAGACCTTGAAATACTGCTCAATTTGTTCTCTTTATCTTCCTGATTTTCTCCCGACACTTCAGACAAAGCTCGGGTTGTCCATGGAGAATCAAAACACTTTCCAAGCATAGAGATGAAATGCTCTATTTTGGAACTTGAACCAGGAATTTAAACCAGAAGTTGCTACAAACCATAAAAATTAAAGTGTGTATAAGGACCAAATATGGAAAGTACTTGGCATACCAATGAAGAGCCTTTTCATAACACATTTGATTGATGAAGCTGTATTGTTGAAGATCCAGATTGGTTTTTAAGCCTTTCATTTCTTTCAGAATGGTTGAAATATTAGATTCCAAATGTAACACTTCACTTGTATTCTCAGTTCTTCGGGGAAGACAAATGATTTTGTCTTGCATGACCTGAAAAGAGACACAAAAATGTTCTAGTTATAACAGTTAAAAAAATTCAAAAATAAAAAAATCAAAACAAAGTAACTTTAACTATTCACTGTTTCTTGTTTTTAAGTCCAACAGAAATAATGTTTAAGACCCATTTTAACACCTTAGAGTTGAGGTCTGATTTTGGGTGAAAACTGCATAGATGCAAATGTGATGAATACCAAGCATTGCAACTAATACATTTTTAGGAGTTTCCTCAAGGTCCCATTTTGGGGGGATTTGCATGTATGGATTTGCGAAAAATATGCGTAATGAAATTTTTTTTTTTTTTAGATTATTATTTTAATTATTATAAACGAGCAGACGAAAACTTTTTCATTTGCAGATGTCTTCTTAATGTTCAAACTTGAGCCTGTTCTATTCTGCACGATTTGATTAGTCTGATTTGTGACCATGACTGAAGTCCGCCGCAGCACATTTCAGTCTCTGAACGCAGTCTGATGGTGTCATTGGCCTGCGTCCAAGTACTCATGGCAACGGTGAGTCTTAAGTTAGCGCATACCATAGCGGCTGACTGTCCTCTGTATTTGAGTCCCAAATATAAGTTATACTCCGTTCCTCCTCCATCTTTGTTTGACGCCGTTGTCCCTGTGTGGACGTGCTAATAAGTATAAAATTTCCCTGCACATTCCTATTGGTTAGTCAGCTGACAAAGATTGTAGGGGCAGTGGGAGGCAGACACACTATAGAACAATTCTTCTAAATTTCTGACACTGCTTGGCATCTGTCGCAGCTCATCTTTGGTTGTAAGATGGTTCTCTTGTTCATCTTTGTCCCTGCCTTACTGTAAGACGTACAACCACCGTTTGAGCTACGGACAATTTTCCCCACAACGTCACGTCTTTTGTCTGCGACGGCCGAAATCGTACAGTGTGTACAAAGCTTTAGAGAACCCTATGTCCAAAATCAAGAGCTACTGGACTAAATGATGGACCCTTTTACAAGTGACGTGATCAGAAAGATAAAAAAGCAGCAGACTTTTCCTTTTATTTGTATGATTTTTTATTTTTTTTATTGTGGAATTCTACCCAAATAATGTGTTGTACTTCAAGCAAAAGGACAACAATGCTACGTTGCCCTGCTGCCTTATGTGTGAGCTAATTTAGCCAACAGGCTATTTCTTAATGGCTAATGACCTTATTTCTACTTGCCTATTTCCATTTAAATTTAGGCCTAGTCCACACGGACACGGGTATTTTTATAACCGTGACTTTTTTTAATTTTTTAAAAATTTTTTTACACGGTTCGGCCATTCGTCCACACATGCAGTTCACTGAAACCGAACATTTTTGAAAACCCCTGCCAGGGTGAGGATTTTCAGAAACGCCGGTTGCAGCGTTGTCGTGTGGACAGTAAAACCGGCGTTTTTGCCTTGCGACGTCAGAGTGTGCGCCGTTATCCGCTGGTCGGATTGGCCAACATGCCTTTACGATTAGGGTGATATCGCCGCCTGTTGGTGTGGCATGCTCTTGATAGCGGGTTTTTGCGTTTTACATTTACATTTACATTTATTCATTTAGCAGACGCTTTTATCCAAAGCGACTTACATTACATTACCAGTGTTACAGTCACTGGAGGCAAGGTGGGTTAAGTGTCTTGCCCAAGGACACAACGACAGTATGAACTGTGGGGCGAGCGGGAATCGATCCTACTACCTTCCGGTTGAAGGACGGCCGCTCTACCACTGAGCTACTGCCGCCCCAAAAGTTCTTGTAAACAATTGCACATCAACATATGACACATCAATTTCACAATTGTGCTAACTTACACAATTGTTTTCATGCGAGCGTTTGTGGATGGGATTTTTTTTTTTTAAACGCAGGAGGAAAAACTCCGGTTATAAAAATACCTGTGTCCGTGTGGACTAGGCCTCATTTGTTTTCTGCTTAACTTCCATTGTGCCACTGTAAAAAAGGTAAATTAAAGCTGCGATCACTTTTTAACAACATTGTTACCAGTGGGACTAACTTGGTTAAATCTAGTTTCTCTGTTCACAGGTTTTTCATGAAACATATCCATTTGCTAATGAACTGGCAACAAACAACATGTTTAATGTGAGCCCTTGTATAAATAATGAGAACCAGCTGCAGAGCACAGGAAATAGGCACTTTTATTCCCAAGGAGCGACCATTTTGTTCTTTATATTCAGAGAGTGTACCCTTTCATAGAGTGGCACAATCTGCTAATAGAGCCATATTTGATGTGATTAGGCTGCGGTCTTAATTGATTTAGGTTTAGTTCAAGCACAGCAGTAAAACATTTGTACACTAAAGCTAATGCAGCTGGGATGCAAACCTTGGAATAAAAAGTTTGTGACTGTGGTGAAGCCCTTGTTTGGACCAATTTTACAGTCTTAAATTTCCAGTGAACTGTTCTGCTCAGCCAGTATTTATTCTACTGTTGCCAAAGGACAGTCCTAATTGTCACAGGGCAGCGTCAACAGCCAGGCACCAAAAAGTTTAGAGTCTCATGTTTACTGAGAGGGGCTGGCCCAGGGGGTGTGTCAGATTTTCCATTGGTGAACTCCTGTTGGGCTGAATGCTTCTTTTTACTCTGCACAGGCCAGGTTGTAAAAGCAAGGAATTTGTGGCTGAGAGCGGGTGCCAGTGAAGGAGGCAGAGCAGACGCTTATCTATGACAACTCAAATTACATTATTTTTAGTGGTAGGCCAAGGAGTACATGTAACCCGATTCATCAACAACAAACAGATTTTCTTACACAACCAACTTTACATCTATTTCTGCTTAAAATCAGAACCTAGGGATTACTTTTATCTTATAATTTTATAGTTGTTTCCATTAAACAAAAATCAGAAAGTGCTTACTCAACATCATTTCTGTGTAAGTGATGCGCGGATGTATGTAAAATGGATGCTATATTAAAACATGAACCATCCACTACATCTTGTCATAGAGCTGCTAGTTCAGTCTTTTTATGTATGGTTTCTGTTGAAGGAAAACACGAGTGTTGTAAAATGGATGATATATTAAACAACATGGACCATCCTTTACATGCTGTGGTAGAGCTGGTCTGTTTGTTCTTTTCTGTTAATTATCTACCAGAATTTGCCAAACATAATGCAATAATGCTAATTAAATAGTTTTTATCTGTTGCATTACGTTAGTGAAAAGGAATCACACTTGTATTTGAAGATGCTCATGTTTAACAGTATCATTTAAGGATTCAAGCTGTGTAAGCAGCTTATTATTTCTCTTAAATATAAGTATGTTTTTTTCCATACGCTAACACCTCTAGTGATTCAGGACAACTGGTGTTTGCAAAGTCGTTTTTAAATGGTGAGTGGGAAATAGAGACAGTTTGCATCAACAGCTGCTGTGACTGTATCACTAGAACACACCAAATATATACTTTTAAGTGTCTCATAGCTTCTGTCTCTACCATATTTATAGTTTGTCCTTCACAGAGTATATAAATGCAACCATGATGACAATGTTAAAAGTGCTGACTGAAGGAAGAAGGTTAGGTTGTGCCAAAATAAGAGCAGCATGAGTTTTCAACAGATGAGACAAGCCTTTAGCTTCCTTAGCAGCAGTTGTTGATCAGAATAAATTAGCAAGTTTCATGTCACCTTTATTTATTCATTCATCCATCCATAGACAAATTCGATTAATATAATTAATCGAAATTAATCTAATATAATTCGATAATACAATAATGACGTGGGAAAAAAAGCATAAAGATGACTAGACCTTATTACATGACCCTTTCAACTGAAGATAGAAAAAAAATTACTTAAGATGGCCAGCCATTCCCTTATGTTGGTATTGTAAATGTCCAATATACTCTTCTGCAGTAGGTTCTTCATCTGCCCAATAGTGTTACAGGTTAGATTTTTTTTAATTAATTAAAATATGAGGTCTCCAATATAATTTCTCATAATAATAATAATAATACTTGTAAAAATTGTATTACAGTAACTTGTTTTATACTTACTTCATCAGTAATAATCTTCACATTACCATAATTCGTCTTTGCACAAAACATTATGTATTTGGTCCCCCCCCCCCAATTGAAAAATAGTTTAGTTGTATTGTCAGTGAACAACAAAAAAAAAATTTGGTAATCTCACAAATGACCCCTTATACCCTAATTGTGTAATTTTGACAGCAACATATTATGATTAAGGTTTCAAAGGCTTTCTGCAAATCAAAGTGTTGATTTGGGGGTGTCTCAGATTTTTTTTTTTACTGTACCATTCCCATCTCTTACAAAAGCCAGATGATAGTGGGGTTTTTTGGCTTAAGTGGGAATTACATTTAGTAAAACCAGGTGCAAAATAAAACATTAGTAAGCATTCTACATAGTAGCATTCCTCACCTGCAGGGTACATCCAAACACTCCGATCATGAGCATGATCACAGACAAGTAGTCTGTAAACACATCCCACCATGGCTTCAGGACTCGGAATGCTGGCTGTTGTTCAGAGAACTGCCGAAATTCCATTACAGGGATCATGATGGCTGCAACAAGACACATGCAATGGAGGACAAAAAGCCACAGTGAATGACAGTGTGGGAGAACTGGAAATGTTTTTAATGGATGATCCTCCAGAGGGCATGAATTAGAACTGCCCTATAAAATACAACAAACTCTTTCCTCTGTGATACGATAGAGCCTTTCTGAGTGGAGTTTGCATGTTCTCCCTGTGCTTGGCTGGGTTTCTTCTGGTTACTAAAGGAATCTCCCCACGGGAATAATAAAGGGATAGTAATAATGAATAATAAACAATTAAAAAGTAATACAAAAGTAGGAAAGTTTTAATTGCTCTTACTTTGAAATTGCCCAAGTTATAAATTGCCTAAATTATATTCTACAGCTCATACAAATCCCTCATTGAAAGCTTTATGACACCAAGTGCACCGTTAAGTCCACAAATTAATTTTCTTTATGCCGTCCCTTTCTCAGATTCCACTCACACCCAAAAGCAGCCTAGGGACCTCTCCTGCTTCTCTTATTAAATAATACAAAACAACAAAACAAAATAGTAATACTTTAAACTAAACTGAAGTTTACAGCTTAGCATTAGCTTAACTGCAACTTTAGCAACAGGACAGAAATGATCACCCTCTTATTAAACGTTAAGTGATTGAATTGACAGTATTTGTCTGTGTTTTAGGTCTCCCTCTCTTAGGTCTTTTTTTTTTTGGAGACGTTTCTTTGTTAAAAGACATTTTTAGTGCTGAAAATACACTTTATTGGCAGCTATTACACTTCCTGGGATGTCGCATCAGAGGCCGGTGTAGAACAATGGGAGCACTCCTTTTTTGAGCATGTGATTTGCACACGTGTGGCCTAATCTTTCTGCTCCTGAGTAACTTATAAAATCCCTTATTTACATGGGATCGTAAAACCTGTGTTTATTTTTTTTTTCACTAATGATTGCTTTTGCCATTTTCTATTTGGGGTTTAAACATAGATTGTAAAAAAATGGATGTAATCCGCCCATTGGTCCCCTATTCACCGATATTGTTGTTATGAAAGGGCAATAAAATGACAGTTACATCCGGGCCTTTCGGCTTTCACTGCATAGTAAAACATTAGTTTTCAGATAGCATAAACCAGAGTTGTCACTTAGTAAAAACTCAGCTCTAGAGACCGGAGCCATCTTTTGTACCAGGCTGTACAAGAGTTTTAAACTTGTAAAGTCGCCATTGGGTTCCTCCTTATATTTCCGCTTTTGGAGCCTGCCCTCTGGTGGACGGCGGTATATCGCTGTATTTCTGCTTTAAATCGCCGTATGGCGGCGACCTTACACGAGGACCATTTAAGAGGTTCCATGGGAGAGGCTTGGGTTTTACCATTTTCTCCAACTAGAAGAAAAAAAATATATATATATAAATTAGGTACAATATGTTTAAAGGTCAGTGCCTACCAAGAATAAGTGAATGTTCGGATGGAAACCTCAAAGTTGCACTCAAGTCTTATCAAATGACATACTAAAAAACACAATGGCCGTTGTAAACCAGCTCTTTCTTGTTGGCCTTTTATGACATAACATGACATGACCTTTTTACTGTTTTTCGCAATTGTTCACATCAAGAAGGTTCTGGGTTCGATTCCCATCCAGGGCAGGGGCTTTCTGAGTGGAGCTTGCATGTTCTCCCCGTGTCTGCATAGTTTTCCTCCGGGTACTCCGGTTTCCCCTACCACCAAAAACATGTACAACAGTCCCCCCCCAAATACACATGGGGCCAGGACTCCCCTGCCAAAGAGATTTGTAATCTCAGTGGGACTATCCTGGTTAAATAAAAAAAAATAAAAAGTAATGACCGCCGTAAAGTAAAACAATTGAACGCGCGCAACTACTCCTTGTTCATAATGTTTTATGAAGGTCTTATTGGTGGCATTTTCTTACTACGTACAGCCCAAAGGGCATAATCATAATGTAAACAGGCAATCTCCTACATTATTACAACAGAAGTAGTGTTTATTTATGTAAACGTAGTCTTCTCCATGATCCTTTATGATATCCAGAAATAAACAGCAAGGTCAAAGCGTTAGCATGCAAGCCTAAACATAACAATCAGAAAGTGTTGCTTTGAAAATACATTCACGTAATTTGAAAAAAAAAAGGTAAACTAATGTATCACATCTCAATCAGGATCACAATGCAGTCATAATATTTACAGTACTGTTTGAAATGTTTTTTTAGGCCGGCTATGATCTAGCAGTTACATTTGGTTTGTTAATGTGATACTAGCATTCACAATTTGCTGTGGCTTTATAATTATTTAGCATTAGACAAATAACACACATGAAATAGCCTACAACTCTGTCTTACCTCTTTAGTAAAAAAGAGAAGCCTAGGCGATTTATTGTTTATACCCAACGCAGATCTGAGCGGCCCCCATGGCTCAAATGCAAGACCTAAATTGTCTTTGCCCATTGTCGATCAGAGGCTGGTCGCTTCTCTCCAACCGCAGAATCCATCTAACACTAACACTTCACAGGTGATTGTAGTTGCACTGTTTACATCCATCAAGTAGGGCGAGCGTTCATTACATCACATCCACAGTTTTTTGCGGGAACTTCAAATCCAAATGCCCGAATGAAATTGAGCATATCGGCTAATTCAGGCAACCACGGTGAACAGTAATTGTGCCACCCATTTACTCATCCCATTGAGGTAGGTTTATGAATGTCAAAAAGCATGTATGAAGAATTTGCCTAAAAGCAACACATAGTATCTTTAAATACAGTGTTGTTCAAAATTCATCATTCATTGACTTCATAATGATCCGCTTTTCGGTAGCAGTTGGGTGACCAGATTTTCAAACTTCAAACCTGGGACACTTTAATTTTATAAACGCAAATCAAAAACAGCACCTTAACAACCCGAGCCGGTGATGACCGGGAGGGCCTATTGTTTTTGCTCAGATTTTTTTTTTTTTTTTTTTCCCCCAATATGATCTTAAATTTGACCCAGTGAACATGCATGAAAAGTCATTTTTATTGGTCCCAGACTTCAAGCTCGGCGAAAAATTTATGTATTTGAAGTCCCCGAAAAAAAAATACAAAAAATGACTCAGTGGCGACCCCTAGAAGACTCAAAATACATTGGGCCTGTGGAAAGTGAAAGTAACTTTTTTCCAACGTAGAAGAATGTAACTTGGTATATCCATAGAACACCTCAGGGCAAACAGAAAAGTCAATGACAGCCACACCCTAAACTCAACAGGAAGTCCGCCGTGTGGGGTGAAACGCGCGGCCACTAAAATCGCACCCCTTGCGCAGAAAGATGCAAATCATTGTGTTTTAATCTAAATGGCCCCAAATTTGGTGAGTATCATCTAGACACGTGTGCCAACCAAAGTTGTGACTTTGTTTATGATATCTTATCGGGTATGGGTGTGGCAAGCCTGTAACGAGGTGGCCATTTTTGTGAAAATAAAACGTCTCTTAACTCTCAAACGCCTTCTCGGATCAAGTTGGACCCAAAAATGCGTTTGTGCACATTCATGACCTGAACACAAAAATATGTAAATAAAAGGGTTATCTTTAGAAATGGCTCTCCAGCTGCCCCTACAAACATATAATGGGACCCAAGAATTTAGATTGTCATAGAGACATGAAATTTGGTACACACATCTCTTATGTCATGACGAGCATAAAAGCCAATGACAACCACCCCCTATCTATAAATGTGTTGCCATAGCAACGTCCCAAATATTTGGAGAAAGTCAATGGGAAGTGAAAATTTTAGTTTGTCGTAGGCAAATGAAACTTGGTACACACATCCAGCATGGGCTTATGAACAAAAGCCAATGGGGACCACACCTATTACACACGAACGCGGCCATTTTGAATTAAAAATTTGGTCCGACTTAGAATACACCTCTTTTTAAAAACAACAAAAATAGCTGCTTCATTCCACAGACACCAAACTTGGGCAAAATGAGCTAAACACATGTATGTAAAATAGACAAGTGTTTTTATAGACTTTTTGCTCGAGTTATATTTTTTTATTATAATTCGGTATATATTTTTTATTATAATTTTTCTGCAAAATGATCCTCAATTTGACCCAGTAAACCAACAACTAAAAGTCATTTTTATTGGTCCCAGACTTCAAGCTCGCGAAAAATTTATGTATTTGAAGTCCCAAAAAAAAATACAAAAATGACTCAGTGGCGACCCTAGAAAAGTCAAAATACATTGGGCCTATGGAAAGTGAAAGTAACTTTTTCCAACGTAGAAAAATGAAACTTGGTACATCCATAGAACACCTCAGGGCAAACAGAAAAGTCAATGACAGCCACACCCTAAACTCAACAGGAAATCCACCATGTGGGGTGAAACGCATGGCCACTAAAATCGCACCCCTTGCGCAGAAAGATGCAAATCATTGTGTTTTTATTTAAATGGCCCCAAATTTGGTGAGTATCATCTAGACACGTGTGCCAACCAAAGTTGTGACTTTGTTTTGATATCTTATCGGGTATGGGTGTGGCAAGCCTGTAACGAGGTGGCCATTTTGTGAAAATAAAATGTCTCTTAACTCTCAAACGCCTTCTCGGATCAAGTTGGACCCAAAAATGCGTTTGTGCACATTCATGACCTGAACACAAAAATATGTAAATAAAAGGGTTATCTTTAGAAATGGCTCTCCAGCGCCCCTACAAACATTATAATGGGACCCAAGAATTTAGATTGTCATAGAGACATGAAATTTGGTACACACATCTCTTATGTCATGAGAGCATAAAAGCCAATGACAACCACCCCTATCTATAAATGTGTTGCCATAGCAATGTCCCAAATATGTAAAAAGTCAATGGGAAGTGAAAATTTTAGTTTGTCGTAGGCAAATGAAACTTGGTACACACATCCAGTATGGGCTTATGAACAAAAAGCCAATGGGGACCACACCCTATCACACAGGAAGGCAGCCATTTTGAATTGAAAATGTGAACCGACTTAAAATACACCTCTTTTTTAAAAGAACAACAGAGAATAGCTGCTTCATTCCACAGACACCAAACTTGGGCAAAATGAGCTAAACACATGTATGTAAAATAGACAAGTGGTTTTATAGACTTTTTTGCTCGAGTTATATTTTTTTTTATTATAATTTGGTATATATTTTTTTGTATAATTTTTCTGAAAATGATCCTCAATTTGACCCAGTAAACCAACAACTAAAAGTCATTTTTATTGGTCCCAGACTTCAAGCCCGGCGAAAAATTATGTATTTAAAGAAAAATGACTCAGTGGCGACCCCTAGAAAAGTCTAAATACATTGGGCCTATGGAAAATGAAAGTAAATTTTTCCAATGTAGAAATACATTTGGTATCTTGGTACATCCATAGGACACCTCAGGGCAAACAGAAAAGTTTATTACAGCCATATCGTAATTTCAACAGGAAATCTACTATGTTGGGTGGAATGCGTGACCACCTAAATCGCACCCCTTGTGCTAAAGGCTTTTCATCTAAACAGCTCCAAATTTGGTGAGTTTCATCTAGACACGTGTGCCAAAAAAGTTATCAATTTGTTTTTTGATACATTTGTGGCTGAAGTCGTAATGAGTCTGTGAAGAGGCAGCCATTTCTTTGGGAAATAAATGCCATTTCCCAATTGCCAGGATCCTTCCTTTAGAGGAGGCCCCTCCAGAGCCAAGGCTAGAGTCTTAGAAAACTCCTCAGAATCCTTTGGAACTTGTAACCTTGTACTTTTAGACAAGTAATATTTACATTTTGCCTTTTTAAACAGGGGGGTGCAGCGATTCCTGAGTCATCTCAAATCTCCAGACAGTACTTTGTTTTTCTCGCCTTAGCCCAAGCATAATCTATTATTTTCAAAGGTTCAGACAGCTCCCAGGAAAACCAGGGATTGTGGAGACCTTTAACTCTAAATTACAAGGTGGTGTAGCAGGCAGGCCCGGTTATTTGACATTACCGTGAAGTTTACGCTTTAAAGTACGAAATGCAATCCTCCGAGTGCATGTGTTCCCGCGGTCTCAAGGAAGGCGAGGGCCTTTATCGCCGCTTGCGGCTTTAATTATTATTCCAATTGGTTAATATTGCTGTAACCATGACAACATTGGGGGTGTTCATTACGGCAATGGGCGGATTACATCCATTTTTTTTTTTTACAATCTATGGTTACAAGCAAAGTGGCTTTACGATTGGTATTGATGGTAAAAAAAATAAAAAATAAAAAAATAAACCACTTTTTTGGAAAACGAGTACGAGTAGTTGCATTTCATTACTCGCCGATACAGAGTACTTAATAAAAAAACATTTAAATTTACAGGTAACAGCTTTAGTCATATAATTTAACAAAAAAACAAGGCACTAGTTTGGAATTAAGAACATTTATTTAAACGACACACGGCAGACTTGGGAGCCCTGCGTCATTCATGGCTTTAATCATGTTTTTGGCATTGTCACAAAGCACAACATGTACTGATGTTTTAGGTATACCCCATGTCTGGAGCATTTCCTCAAACACATGCGCTATAGCCTGGCTGGTGTGCGAGCCGCGGAATTGTTTTGCGTGAAACTCTCGTCTATCCACTGGGAGGTTAGGCTAATTAGCGACACGGGGCAAACACTGCTTGTCCAAATATCTATGGTGAAACTAAACGAAGAGGAGGCTTGCAGGAGGCTGTGGATGTGTTTTTTCACGGAGTCGTGTAGTTTAGGCAGCTCCATGTCAGTCATGTAGCGGCGGCTTGGGACATCATATCTGGGCTCCAGAACATGGAGGAGACGCATGAATCCCACACTTTCTACCTCCGAAAGTGGCTGGTCACTCAATGCAATGTACTCGATGATTGCCTGTGTTATTTTCACAGCACGTGGATTGTCTCTGGACATTTTCTCTCGTCTTGCACGAGTTTGCTGCAGTGTGGGTTGCGTTGGTTTAGAAGCGTGGGTAAACTCTTTATACTCGTTGTCGTGTTGGGATTTTAGGTGCTTGATTAAATTACTTGTGTTAAATGCGCTACCTTTTGAGCCTCCTCTGGACAATTTAGCTGAGCACAATTTGCAGTCCGCCTTTGTTTTGTCGTCTTCATTCACTTTGAAATAGTTCCACACGGCTGACATGTCTCATCTTGCCTTCGTTCTCCCCGCTCTGAGCTGCAGCCGGGGCCTGGGGGCGGGCACTCGGCGCCTGTGATTAACCCCTTACACGCCGCTCAAACATAGACATTTCTCAGACCGTGGTATCGTCCCCGGTATCGGGGTCTTTTAACGAGTACTTTCGAAAATGTAGTATCGAGGCCGATACCAGATACCGGTATCGGTGCATCCCTACTTAGTGTTTTGGGAGATATCCCCCAGGAAACGTGGCTTAAAAACCGGACTGTCCCTCCTAAAACCGGACGTATAGTTACCCTAGGTAACAGAATCAGAATCACTTTTATTCATCCCTAAGGGGAAATTCTTTTTGTTACACACATGCAACCGACCAGTGCAAGAATAGAAGTTTCTTTTTAAAGTAGATATAACTTAACTATAAAATAGGATATCCCTAACAAACAATAAATTACATTATCACATGATACATATTCACATAATGTACAATTTACAAGTTTACAAGTGCATTTAATATTGTACAGCAGGCAGAATATTGCACAGTGACTCTACAGAGGATTTACAGTACAGAGTTCAGAAGTTTGATGGCGACTGGCAGGAATGATTTCCTGTGTCTCTCGGTGGAGCAGCGTGGCAGTAACAGTCTATTGCTAAACGAGCTCTTGCAGCTGACCAGTACTTTGTGGAGCGGGTGGGAGGGAAAGTCCAGAATAGTCCTGATTTTGGACAACATCCTCCTCTCCGACACAACAGTCAGAGAGTCTAGCTCCTCCCCTACAACATGTCCAGCCTTCTTGATGATCTTGTCAAGTCTATTAGTGTCCCTAATGCGCATGCTGCCCCAGCAGACCACAGCGTACATGATGGCACTGGCCACCATAGACTCGTAGAACATCCTGAGCATAGTCCTGCAGATGTCAAAGGATCTCAGCCGCCTCAGAAAGTAGAGACGGCTCTGGCCCTTCTTGTAGAAAGTGTCCACGTTCTTGCCCCAGTCCAGTTTGTTGTCCAAATGTACTCCTCCACCACATCCACACTAACCCCCTGGATAGAGATGGGGGTCACAGCAGCTTTAGTCCTCCTCAGGTCCACCACCACTTCCTTAGTCTTTATCACATTGAGCTGGTGTATGTGTATATATATATAGTCAGTTTTCCTTTTCTGTTTAATGCTAACACACACACCAACAACAGCAAAGCAGCAGCGAGCGTTACTATCAGAGTGAACATAAAGCAGTTTAGTTTAGTCTCAGACATCTGTCTCCATAGACCAGGTCTAATTTACAGGCCACACAAGAGTTTATAAGTGCTCCGACCACGTGACTAATTTGCATAGAAGAATACTGCAGATACTCTATGGTGTTTCAATGTCCTGCTATGCTGCTAAACCAATGGATTTTAGAGGTAATACGGAGTGGTCTGGTTGTTTTGGCGCTCTAGGCGAGATTACAAATTGGCGCCCCTCATTTGAAAAGGATGAGGGATGTAACATCCTTTTACTAGTGCAGTAAGTAACAAACTAAAGCTGATTCAGAGCTGTATAATTCTGACACATTGTCCATTTATCCAGTGAATTGTTGTTCAAATCAGTAATTGACACTGTGTGGGATGTTTTGTGGCAAAAGATATTTGTTAATGAAAAGGTGCTAGGTTTTAAAAAGGAGCAAGTAAACACAGCATAATGGCAATAAAACATGTCCTTTCTTGTTTAAGGGACACATACAAGAGGACTTTACATTTATCAGCGTCTTTGAAGGGTATTACTATATCAGCTATATCCACAAAACATTATCACAGCTGTAATCAACCCTTTAATTCCACTTACAGGGCTCTAGAGTGCAACCAATTAGGTTGCATGTGCAACCTAATTTCTCAATGGTGCGACTAAAACAAATCTGCGGTCGCCACGGTGCAACCAGCCATTTGAGGGGGGAAAAAAAAGGCTGAATCTGGTTATATGATAGCTCCCGTTTACTGTTTCTTTACCTTTGTGAGCCATGTCATGGAGGTCAACAGTAAGACGTTAGGAGGTTCCTTATTGATAAAGGAAAGGAAGCTCAGCGGAAGCACGAGGGAAAGTTACGTTGATGCACAGCAGCTTAATAAAAACTATACAGAAATGTACTACAACAAGCACACACTCATCCGCCAAGCACAAGTGCATTGTGTAAAACATATTTTTGAACAGGCACTTCTAGGACAGCTACGTCTACACGCGCGGGTCCTCAGGTTACTATGGTTACGGACAGATCAGCGGGAAATTTTAACATGTTGAGCGTAGCGTAATAATGCGTTAGAAACTACTAAAATTTAAAAGTTGAGCCTTGGCAAAACATAATGAAGATTCACTGACGTTATGGACGGAGAGGGTTTATTTTAATCAGAAAATACAGCTCCTCAGCTCCGTGTCAGTGTCAAAGCTGAACAACAGCCCTTTATCCTCTAGTCCCGGCTGCTTTGATAATCAGAGAATGAATCCAGAACTGAACCAGGACTGGACAGTTTTCATGTCAGGATTAAAAAGACTCTAGCTCAGAGGAAAGTGAGGATGTCTAATAATGTGGCGAGTTGTACATTTGTCAGTCAACTTTTTTATTCTGTTGTAAGTTAGGTACTTGATCCTAATTTACAAACGTGAGTAATTAGCATTCACGTTCATTTGAACCTAACATGTGTTTATTTGGGTTATTAAAAACAGAAAGTTTTTTACTTTTGTCTGAGCTGTGTTTGGTGAAAGCTAAACACTCAAACATCCTCCTCATGGAAACAAAGGATAAAAAAAGTGGAAAAGTGGTTGCACAATAAACTGTGGGATGCCGTTCAGCTCCTAGGCTGTTTCCGAATCAACACACTAATTGCTATATAGTGCACTATATAATGATTACACCATTTCGCAGTGGTGTCTGAATGTCTTATTTAAATGTTTTTTTTTTTTTTTAAAGATATGGGCAGTACAAGCAGATATAGAAATGTAATTAAATACAATGCAATAATGCCAGGTAGATTACCAAGAAGAAAATGACAAGTAATGACAAAATAAATAAAACAAAAAGTAAAAAAATATTAAAAGATTTGGATACACCCACTGTATCTTACACTTTCACTAGTCGATAATTCGGACACCACTACAAAATGGCTTAATCACTAGTGCACTCACTATGTAGTCATTAGTGTGTTGATTCGGACACAGCCAGAGTGGATGTTGAATGCGATGGGGTCGAAAATTTGAGTGCACCTAACTTTTGTGCTGGTGCACTTAAAAAAAAAAAAAAAAAAACTAGCAATAGCAATGCAACCAGAGCAAAAGGTTGGTCTGGAGCCCTGTCTTAAGTTGATAAAAATGGATATAGGATTCTCGGACCAGAATCTTTTACAGCCAAGTCACAGCCCTAAGTTAAGAGAATGTTAACATTTTTGAACTAATGGAGGGTCTCTGGCAGCAACATGGGCTCTCAGCCTCAGGAAGGGGCTTCAGTGGGTTCTGACAAAGCTGAACAAAGCTCGGCTCTGCGCAAAGCACTCGCGTGCGGGGCGTCTTTTGTCCGCCCTGTCCGAGTGTGCCTCAACCCATCTCCCTACCCAGAGGCTTACCAGAGCTGTGTGGAGGACAGAGTTGCTGAACCACGCGCAAGGTATGCAAAAATGTGGGACTCTTATGCCACACCGCTGCTGGAGCATTTCGGGGCTGAGCTGTGCCCAGTGGACGGTGAGGATATTTGAATGAAATATTTTCGGAAGTGAGTGAGGCACAAGTTAAATCACATTAAAGATAGGTCAATATAATTGTTTGGGCGCTCCATTAACTCTTTGCCAATTATTGAGGTTCAGTACGAGCACATGTACTTCTCCGCCTCTCGGCCAAATCTGAAGAGCAGAAAACCTGTGTTTAGACTCAGACAAGTGTGGTATCAATTACAAACCACTAAAATTAGCAGCTTGTCTCTTTTTCTTGTAATTAGCATTGAGCTGTATTTTTTTTTTTTCTCACCTCCTCTCCTGTCGCCCCCTGGAGCTGTGGCTCTCTAGACCTAGGGGCTGTCCACACGGAGACAAAAATCACTGTATCCATATACATTTTGTATCGTATTGGCCTTTCGTCCACACGGATCCGGTGTTTTGGGAGACTGAATCCGCTATTTTTTGAAACAGGGTTCTAAAGTGGATAAATCTTTCGACAACACCTTTGCGACACCCTTGCGGTGTCGTGTGTACAGCCAATCCGTATATTTTGTGAAAACGATGATGTCATCGCATCACGTGTCGGCCTCGTCACACGTAACAGCAACAACAATAATGGCGGACTACATGATTGAGTTCATGCTGCAGAAGCTACTAAGCCTACTAGCTTTATTACAGCAAAATCTATTGCTTCTATGCAGTTGTGGTGAGCAACAAGCGATAATGGACAACACCATACGCCACATGCTCTTAGATCCACCGCGAAAAGAGAACCAGGAGAGCAACCTGAGAAAATGAATGGAGAGAGAATTTCGCATGTCCAAAGCACTCAGAACTCAGTCCGTATATTGAAGAGCAAACAACAAACATGAGGGCACCAATTACTACACTCTAAATAAATGACTGCAACAATTTGAGAACTTGCTTTTATTAGAAAATAAATATTTAGGTCTTCGTCTTCTTCTGCAGCGCGCAAGGTTATGCGCATGCTCAAAGTCTTCTTCTCCGTGTATAGTGTATATCTGTGGCAGAATTACAGCGCCCCATACTGGTCGGGCATATATACTACATCGTTTCAGCCGGCCGTGTACGCAGATATTTTCTTGAGACGACGCCGTCTCAAGATCGGATAGGGGATGCACTGGCTTCGTGTGGACATAGCCCTAGTTCGCCCTCACCTAAAGCCGGCCCTGGTAATATGAATCCTTTCAGTCACCTTGTGTAAAGTGCTTATTTCACTGTGGTTCATAAAAAGGTCTGCTAACATTTTGTATGCTTAAATACAAATAATGTATAACCCACGTATGAACTATATTGTTTGGGGAACAGAAGAGTCCTTTGAATCTAACTGTGTTTGTCTAAAGGCTAGCCAAAATGTTATGATCTTCAGATACACAGTGCGAGATTTATGCTCAGTGCTGTCCATTAACTCTTAAACTGTAGTCCATTATTAATGAGTTTCATCCATATAGTCTACAAACCTTATATGTGCAATTACCATTATATACTTTTGTATTTTGTTCCATTTTATTATCAACATTAGGAAGCGGATGTGATGCGAGGGGTCTTTTAGAAATGTCGGTAGAGCTTTCTGCTAATGGTTACAGATTGGATCTTGTTTATACTTTTTTTTTTTTTACAAAGAAGAAATGCACTGCTATAAAAAGGTTTCGCCAAAAGAAAAGAAATGTCAAAGTGAAGATTAGGCCTTGCAAACTGCAATGTCACTGGATGCTACACAATGCACCATAACATAGAACAAAAACAAGGGTAATATTCAGTGACAAGTAGACATTTGATTGTAGCTCATTTATAATTATATTGCATAAAAAGTTGTATGTTGCCTTGTGGAGATTGATTGACATAGTATTTTATGTTACCTGCTGCACGAACAAAGTGGCTTTATTTATTGTGCACAATAAAAACACTTTTCCCACAAATTACTGGCAGAGTTGGGTAGTCACAAATACATTTACTTTATACGCTTTTTTTTTTATTTGAGTACATTTGGGAGGAAAAATGTTACTTTGACCCAAGAGCATTTTTAAATATTCAAATGGCCAACTTTTAGCACAGTGGCAAGGTGGGTAGCACTGTCTCACAGCAAGAAGTTCACAAGTTTGAATTCAGTATGGGCTTTTCAGGGTAGTGGTAGTTGTGGGGGTAAGAGGTGATAAATCAACTTAAAACAGTTAATTACATATTTAATTTTGTTTTATTTTTTATGATGAAACAAAAAAAGCCATTATTTCACAACTGAATTCATTCCTCTACCTGCTGTGCAATGTACTCTGTTGCTGCACTGTGGTTGCTGTATGCAAATTAGCCATGTGCTTTTATTTATTGACACATCACTGGTCCTTTTTGAGTTTTATGTCTTCTATTTAAGGTCTAATAAGTATTTGAACCTTAATGCAGGTGTAAATAATAATGGATCTTCAGGTTTAAAAATGAAAGACATCCAACTTAAACTACTTCTTTTTTCACTCTCAGGATAATGCAAACTAGACGCTGCTGTTTTGATATTGTCGTTTTGTTTTCACATGCTATGGATAAGGATTTAGGTTTAAAAATCATTCAAACTTGTCATCATTTTTTTAAGCCAAAACAAGTAGTAGTAGTAGTAATCTAAAGTCTGGAAAAATAATAATGTCTAATATTATTATAAATTAACAGTACCTTTCCTTGAGTGTAGCTTGTATATTACTCTACCCACCTCATGTCATTGAGCATTAGAAATCCTCGTTTGATTTGGCAAATTTAGCTAACTACTTGGTTGGTTATATGAAAAAGATTGCATATATTATATATGCTGTATTTTTATGAAGAAGTTGCCAAGAAGATTTAGTCTTCATTAGGTCTATAGGTAAACATTGTAGTTCTATAGGTGCAGGTGAGTACATTGGACCCTGTGTCCGGTAGAAGAGTGTAATCCAAGAGAAGCTTTTGTTTTGTAGGCTATAAACTGGGACTATTAGAAGTCCAGCATTTCCTCTGGATGAGTCAGCCATTGAGGAGCTGACCAGGCCATATCCTTTTCTCTTCCTGGCAGGAAATTTGTCTGAATCCCTGATTTCCCAAAAAAGATTTGTTTAGAACACACCCAGCCTCGAGGAGACAAAAGTCCCGTCTTGAACTGTAAAAGCCTATGGAAAAGAACAGACCGCAGTGCAGAAAAAAAAAAAAAAGAAAAACTACGCTCGAGGCACAATTTTTAAAGTGAGGCTACAGAAAAACAATGTTGATTAAAGCAAATGAAACTGATTTAAGTGTGTGGTTCTTTAATCCAAGTCGTTCTGTGAGAGATACGGTTTCCCTTTAAACTAAAGATAAGTGAATTTGAGCTTGACTTCCTCGACACTTGAGCTGTTTCGGGACGCTACTAATAGGTCAAACCAGATGGGCAAACGCACCAAAATCTTTTCAAAGTTATCTCAAGGAAAGGTTTTTTCTAGCTTAAACAATAATATAACTAAACGATGAAAATATTAAATAGCTGGAGTAGAGAACAATTTACCTTGTTTAAGTCAAACGCCGAACCCAGAAATTTTATTGGGGGGAGCGTCCTCCTCGTCGCTTTGTCCGCGTTTAGGCGCTGATTCACGGGCTCATCATGTGCGCGCACCGCTAACCTTCCCGGAGCCTCTGCCACTGCTTGAGCACGCACGCTCGTGCCATACTGTACAGGCATGTCGTGGACGTCATAGGGGCGTGGCCTAGCGGAGAGCCCGCCAGTGGTAGCATGTGTTTGGGGGATGGAAGGAGGCCGAGTAATGATGGTGTTTATGAAGGAGGGAGAGGCCAGAGTGTTGCAGGTCTGACCGCTAATAACAGCACCGACACAACAGCAGCAGTAATGGGTTTATTTACAGCCAGGAATTTACCTCTTCGCCTCTCAAATAGGCTACTTAAACTCTGCTGCTATAGTAGCCTAAACTTTTGGACAAACTAAGAGGCTATTTCTTAAATAAGCTATAAGCTAGCTAGAACTTGGCAACAAGTTAGATCTTTCTCAAGCCACATTGATATATTGTATCAACCTCATCTGGGCATTTTTTGTAGACTTAATGTAGCATTATTAGATTTAAGTATATGAGTAAAAGTATTGGGCTTAGTTTTAGCAAAAGCATCAATAAAGCCTTTTGGAAAACCTCAGCAATCAGCATTTCCAAATGTTCAGCCTAATCAAACAAAAAATAATGTTGTTTTCTATTTCTTTTTGTTTTTTTGTTACTTTTTGTGTCCATCCACCCACATGTCAAAATTGGTGCATGACAGATTGGTTAAATAAGGACTGAAGCATGAACACATGACTGCATAATGCAGTATGATAGGCTACAGCTGTTAAAACACAACATCATTTTTATTCTTTTAATATATATATATTTTAGTAAATATACACTCCATAATATTTATTCGGTCGCTGCAGCTTGAAGGCAATGCTTTCCAGAGTCCTTCTCCTTGTGTTGACTTTTGCGGTAACAATAGGCTAACATACAATTTGTTTGTTGTTTTTAGGAATAGCCTATGCTTCATTATAAATCTTGCTGAATGGTTCTCACGATAGAAAGTTGCTTATTTGCAATGAAAAAATAACAGTGTATTCGGTAAAAGGCTTAATTCCCATAACACGAAAGGCAACATTTTCTTTCTTATCCGGATCCTATGACGTCGTTTACGCCATGGTTTACGCCTCTTACAGCGGAACTACACGGGAATCCAGGCTGGGGGGGCGGAGGCTGCAGTGAGTTCAAGTAAGTGGTTAATAATGCCGACCAGCTGCTAAACATTTGATAGCGCATTGATTGGTAGGCTACGTTCATTAAAAGCCATCTTTGCGAAGTTTAAAGAAGAGGCAGGCTGACGAAACACCAAAGAGCTATTAACAGCTGTTATGTAACTTAACGCTAGTGGCTTCTTACGTTTAGTAGGCTATAGCACAGCCAGGCGGTTTCTTTTAGCAATGCTAAGCTAAAGGCACGGTGGATAAAAGTCCATAGCCTACACTCAATAATTATAGTAGTTCGATAGCCATGCTTATTAAAAATTCAGTTTTCCAGCACCAGTGTCTAAATAGCATTTAGCAAGCTAAATACAAAATGCTCACCTTGCATAGTTAGTAAAATACTTCAGACCTATAACATACAGAAATGTAGCCAGGATTTAAAAGAAATTGCAGGATAAAACAGAACTTGATGTAAGCTAGACTACATGTAGCCTATTGCAAAATAGTAAAACTAACCTAGTGCTGTAAACACCAGAGTGGGTTCACTTGGTAATTCAGAGTCTTTGCGGACATAGCAGTTTAGAGTGCTGTACAACATACTGTTTATTATTATTATTATTATTATTGTAGCTATTACGTACAGAAACTGTGCTAAAACTAGTGGTAGTTAAGTTAGGCTTTTTATCTTTACTGAGCAAAACATGTAGAGTGGACATAAACCCTTATGTTCTTGGTGTTCTCAATGTATTTATAGTAAATTGTGCAAATCATTAGTGCACCACACTATTTTCGGGGTTTATAAAATCCAGTATAATAACCTCTGTAATCAATAACCTTTTTAATTATTCAGGCAAAATGTTTATTTGACAGGGACAAGTTATTTATGTCACAGACTACAGTATTTATGGCCAAAGCTAATTTTCAATGCTCATAGAAGGCGGTACACAAAATGCAATAAAACACTTGACGGAAAACACATGTGGTCTCTTAAGACTTAAGTTCATTGCAGTCAATGATATTGCGGTAGATTTTCTAGTAATTGTCTAAGTATAGTATTTTAGTAAAATGTTGGTGAGAAATACAGTAATGTTTTAGCTTGTGTTGGAGTTGGGAAGGTGTAACTTTAAGCATATCCCAGAATTGTGATAATTTACGCCATCTAGTGATAGCCTTTTGCATTACATCCTTACAAGGCAAACATGCACCATGCAAGTAGGAGATTCCGCATATAACCTTATTTAATGTGTTTTCCTGTTTTGCAGCATGGGTTTGGCAAGACAAGTTCTGAATTGCACCAGGTTAACCTCCCTTTTAGTCAACAAAAGCTGCTGCAGAAGGTTCGGTTCCTCACAAGTAAGTCATTCATTCAAACAGCCTCAAAACACACTCTTGTTCAATGTTTTAGGCTGAGAGCAAAGTTCAGCGCTGTAGCATAACAACTTCGCTTTTTCAGGTTAGGCATTGGGGAATAGTAAACAAGAGTGTAACCATAGACTTGGGGAGTAATTCCACTTTGTTTTATGTCGCAGCACAAAATGGCATCAAGGCATACACATTCCAAACGAATTGAGGGACTGGACAAGAACGTGTGGTAATTGACCACTATGAATCATTCTGTGTATTTGTTAAACTGCTTCCTCCTGTAATAGTGGATGTACTGTGTTTTTCATACAGGGTGGCCTTTACTTCAGTGGCAGCTGATCCGTCTGTTGTTAACCTGGGTCAAGGCCTCCCTGACCTCCCCCCACCTTCTTATGTGAAGGAGGCTCTAGCGAAAGCAGCTTTGGTGGACAGACTAAACCAGTACACCAGAGGCTTTGTAAGAGGCATTTTACATATTCAGCTGAAATTTTCTTTTTCCTAACCAAATTGCAAGTTTGAAGAAACTATTAGTTTAGGGTGATTCTCTGAAAGCAGTGCCATTTGGATCATTGAGGTTAACTGTTGGGAGAAAAAAAGCTAATAATTCACTTATTGCATCTATTGTGAAGTTAAACCATTAACTTGTACCCTAGATGTAGAAAATTCAAAAAATATTCAAGCACATTCTTGGTGAACCTCAATAATGCTCATCCATTTATTTTTGTAAATACTTATTTTTAGTAGACCACAGATTAAAGAAATCTTATTTGATTTCAGCCTTTGTATTTCCTTGGAAATATATGCGTCGACATGCAGGATTTTACTCCCAATTCAACAATCATTTAAAATTTTTATTAATTTACCTAGCCTTCCAGCACCAACATGTCATCATTGTTTTGTTTTTGAGAAAAATGTGCTTATTTTTATCCACTGATATAATACAAAAGACTGCCCACATGATTCTTTCTCTCTGTTCCTTTGTGAAGTCATTGTACGCTTTAGACTGTGCATCTTTTTGCTTTTAAAGGGTCATCCAGCGCTGGTTAAGGCTTTGTCTCAGGTTTATGGCAAAGTCTGTGGACGACCTGTAGATCCTTTCAAAGAAATCCTGGTCACTGTCGGGGGATATGGTTCCTTGTTCTGCACAATGCAGGCTCTGGTGGAAGAGGGAGATGAGGTGATGCAGATGAATTAATCTCCTGTTGTTATTAGTCATTGACTCATACATTTGTGTTTGTGACAAATTGACAGTATAATGTTCTGTCTTAGATTATTATAATAGAACCGTTCTTTGACTGCTATGAGCCTATGGTACGAATGGCAGGAGCAAAGCCTGTGATGATACCATTACGCCTTGTAAGTTTAACTAAATGTTCATGTAAACAGTTTGCAATAGTAGCTGCGGCTGTCATATCTAATCTATATTTTAACTTTAGAAACCTGGAAAGAAGAACATTACCAGTGCTGACTGGCATCTTGACCCAGAAGAATTTTCCAGTAAATTTAACTCAAAGACAAAGGCCATCATTATAAACACACCTAATAATCCTATTGGCAAGGTACAGTAGATTCTGCTGTGGGCACATGACAGAAAACACAGTCTTCTAAATGGACAGCAGAACTTTAGGAAGTTCTTTGACGGTTTTTCTCCTTTTAGGTATTTAACAGAGATGAGCTGCAGATGATTGCTGACCTCTGTATAAAGCATGACACACTGTGCTTTAGTGATGAAGTTTATGAGTGGCTCATCTATAAAGGACACCAGCATATTAAAATTGGTAAAAATAAATAAATTGTGGAACACATTGAGTGCATTTTTACAACTGTAGATTCATTTATATATTATTTTATAGCCACACTGCCAGGAATGTGGGAAAGAACAATTACCATTGGCAGTGCTGGAAAAACATTTAGTGTTACTGGATGGAAGGTGAGGATACATATAACATTTTTAAAACAGTCGTCATCCAGCTGCTGCATGATAACTGCTCACGTAACTTACTTTTGTGTCACTAGCTTGGCTGGTCTATAGGCCCTGAGCATCTGGTCAAGCACTTGCAAACTGTTATGCAGAACTCACTGTACACCTGCCCAACACCTTTACAGGTAACACACCAATTCTTTTCATCTAAATGTACAAGTAATACAAATAATGAAACAATTGCAATTTTTGTTTGTTTAATTTTTCTTTGAAGGAAGCAGTAGCACAGGGTCTGCTCAGGGACTATGAGCTGATGGGTCAGCCTGAGTGCTACTTTACCTCACTGGCAGAGGAACTTGAAGACAAAAGGGATCGCATGGCCTCCATCTTGCAGGCAGCTGGCATGACACCCGTCATCCCAGAAGGAGGTTACTTCATGCTTGTTGATGTCTCTCCCCTCAGTGAGTTTCTGCACTATCCAGCTGCTTGCTAACTTTAACTTCATTTAATTTGGGAATAACAACATTACATATATCCCTTTTTAAGTAATTTTAAGTTATTCTGTAATTGGTCATAACCACACAAAAGATTATATTTAATTTAACTTCATAAATCGTCATGGGTAAATTCAGGTTAGGCTTCTTCAAATTAATTAATTCAGACTTTATCTTCTAAAGACTGATTGTACTGTCTTATCTCGGTCTGGAAGAAGGAGTTCTTGTGTTGTTCTGTCCTGCAGCTTACTAATCTCAGACGTCCACTGGCTGCTCAAAGCCCAATGCAGGGAATGGTCCATGTTGTTCAGTATAGGGTCCGTCCTGTTACGTGTCTGTTGCTCCACTGCTTCAACCAGAGTCTCCAAACTAATACCTATAGTTAAACCAGCATTCTCTAGTTTGTTTTCTGAGGAGCCTTCAATCTGTTCAGAGATTGTCCCCCTAAAGGACTGCTTTTTTATTTTACTTGTATGTTTCAGATGTGGACTTGTCTCATATGGAAGATGAAGCTTATGACTACAAATTTGTGAAATGGATGGTTAAAGAAAAGGTATGTTTCATAATCTATCCATCTTCATTTGCATTTAAATACAATTGTGTCATTTTAAAACAAATTGAGTATGTTTTAGAAATTGGCAGCCATTCCAGTGACTGCGTTTGTTGGGGATGCATCCAAGAAAGACTTTGAGAAATACATTCGCCTGTGCTTTATTAAGGTAAGAAGTCTTACTACTTATATCATTACAGAATCGCCAAATAAGCACAAATGTCACCTTAAACCACGAACTCTCTTTGTCTTTACAGAAAGACAGCACTCTAGATGCAGCTGAAGTCATTTTGAAAAACTGGAGCAAAAGTCCATGAGCAAGGCCTCGTGAAAATGTAAAGCTTTCAACATGTTGCACAAACTCTGACTATTTCTGAGGAAGTTAACAGTATACAATACTTTAAGTATTTAATGTGTGTGCAGTGTTTGGCCTCATGTTTTATTAAAGTTGTTCTGGATTTTAGGGTCAAAAATTATTCAGATGGAATAATTATTTTCTGACACATTTATTTGTACTGTTATTTTTTTTATAGAGGGAAGATGAAAATGAAATCAATTTACTCCTAACGATCATGTTTCATTATAAAATACTTTATAAAGTTTTTATCTGGTATTTATTTGTTCAAATGTAGTTATTACAGAATAGAAGCAATATAGATAATATATATAATATAATATAGATAATATATAATATAGATAGCAGTATATTGGTCTTGTTTGCCTTTGATAAGCAGTGGGTTAAATACTGAAAACGTTCACATTACACACATGTACATTTCAAATAGTATTTAGGTCTATCGATAGCACATGACATTTTCCATTAATAAACACATGGAAAAAATACTGAGTTTATCTGATTAATAAATAACTGAAAAGGACATTCTCATGAGAATATCCGAATTTGGTAATTTCTACTAAACCTTGCACTGAAAGTGTAAAAACAATGTGGGCTAATATTTCAGTTAAATAGGTATAGCTATTGGGGTCTCCATTTGGGAAAAAAGTTATGTTTAGCACAGTCTGCAGTTTTTGATTAAACCACTGGAGGGAGACAAAGTAGGCTACATCAGACTTGACAGTGGCTTTGGATTTGCTGTAATTGACAAAATGTTTGAAAATGGGTAATTGTTTTTTTATAATAGACCATTATAAAAAATACATTTCACGAAAACATATCAGGTGTTGAGACATTTTACAATTTTTAATGAAAATTAAATAGCTCAAAGAACTGAACTGAACCAATTCCTCCCCCCCATGTATGAGACTGTACAGTTCAGTGTACAGTCCAAGGGCTCATCCCATAATTCAAATGTTGAAGCAGACCCAAATGTGTGATGGTCCAAAGCTTGTTGGTATTCTCACTTTTGATTAAAGGGGACGGGAAATTTTGCTTGTTGCAAAAACTCTTCTACTGACTGGGCACTCCAGAACATTATGAAAATAACACTTACATTGAAAATGTAACACTTAGCAGGAGATAGATTGAGTTCTGTAACAAAAACTAAGAAAGGGTGCATTTCTGAAAAAGTCTACTTTTAGGACTTTGGTATTTGTGTCCTCTGTAATGTTCTATAAATGTGTCCATGTAACACTATTTGCCTCTGTCTCAGTCCACAGTGCAGCAGGAAGCATTATCTGATGAGATGCTTTTAATTGTAGACTCAGAGTTAATGGTAAACGTTCCGGGCAACTTGGCGTGAAATTGCAGAGTTCGGAACTGAGGTATTCTGCTTTAACAGGAAAAAGGTGAGGAGGGTTTGTTTACCCCTCTAGTCCCCCAGATTAACATCTCAGTGAACATAAACTTTTGAATGGATGCAGGCTGCCTGGTGAAGTCATGGAAACTACAAGCCGGGTTTGTAAATAACCATAAGAAATGGCACCTGTCTGCTCGGAGCTGGGATCAGTTTCTGTTAAATATACATTTGTCTCCGCAGTCACTCTTATACAATGTCAGTGGTTAGTAATGTGATCTTTTAATACACGTTATTTTTTCAATGCAACAGAAATGAGGTCACTTCAAATAACAAATAACTGGATGAGTGTTAATTAAACATCCACACTGATTAGATTGTCTGTAGTCTTTGCACCAGATGGTAAATGTTTTCTTTATTAATCTCACTTTGCATTTTAATAGTCTTTGTGTCTTAGAGCAACTATTTCATCTAATACATATTCTGCCCCATCTTTCAATTTTTTTACTTGAATTGTACTATTTTACTGTCTCAATCTTTTTTTTCCCTAAAGTTTAAAGTTACTTAACATTTTTTTGTTATCTGATGTGAAACAGTTTGAACCAGAAGTTTAAAATGTGAATTTTGTCAAAGATTGGACGTTAAACTCTTGTCTGAGTTACAATGAATAAAAAAAAATTACAAGTATATGGCAACTTCTAAATGGAATACGAAAGTGCAATTACTGTCAAAAAATGTGCCAATTTCTTATTTTAGACAGCTTAAATATATATATATATATTATAAATCCATAATGCGACATTGTTATTGAGTAGTGTGAGAACTAGTGCTTGGGAACACAGCACCTGCAGTGAAATCCCATTAGGATTATTGTAAACATTGCAGTTATCAGACATATTTACCAACAAATGTGTCGCTGTGGCTTAGCTGACTGTATGTATGTTATTTTTAATTGTCCTCGTCCTGATACTAAAGAGGAATTAGGTTATTGTTAAATCCAACCAGATGTCTGTAATTCTATATGTGGCCTCTAGATGGCCACATTGGTCACATTCTGTGAAGGTTCTTGTGTTCTTGCCTCTACCAAACTTTATGTAAACGTTTGAGTAAGTCTAAAGAAGTTTCAGGAATTTTTACTACATTGCCAAAGATTATTTTACATTTTTACCAGTCTTGTACACAAAACTAATGGCAAGAAAAGATTATAGTTCTAATTTTATGGGAACTCAAAGACATATTGTTACAAATAAACAAATCCACAAAACAACAAAACAAGTCAGTTAGATCGGGGAGGAAAGATAACAATGCTTTATTCTCCATTTAACCTCAACCTTTGGTGCCTTTTAGTGAGTTATGTTTGAGCTTTGAGTAACTTTTGATTTTGTGTACATCATGTTTTATCTTATTTTGTCTGCGATATAGAGCTATGAGCCTTTTCTTTATGCAGGTTGAGCTTTTTCACAAACTAATGGTGTGTTCACACTTGCCATGTTAGGTGAAGTTCAAACAAACACTGGTGCATTGCATTATTAGTGCGGTTTACTTGGATATGTGTGAATGCTGTTCTGCAGACTTCACTGCACAATGAACATGTGCACCCTCGAGACCCCTTGAAAAGGTATCAAAAAACACAAAGAGCCTGACCAGATACAATGCTCTGGCTGTTGTGTCATTAGGTCGAGTGCTGAAAAATATTATTGTGAGCATTAAGTAGACCAGGAGTTGTTTTCTTATTTGTCCTAATTTTAAAAAAGTAGTCTATGGTACACCAAAACACAGAAGACCCAGTTCAAATCCCAGACGGGTCACTTGCCCAATGTCATCCCCCTCTCTCTCTCACCCTGTTTCCTGTCAAACTAATGTCTGTTGTCAAGAAAGGCAAAAAATAATCTTTTTCTTAAAAAAATAAAAAAAAGTAGACTACGAGTGTTCAAACACCCTAAGCGTTTACTCTTGGGGAATTTGAATCCCTTTGTGTTTTCTTGTCTTTAACATACTTTTTCCATATTCAATATTGGCCTTCTTTGTCAATGTGCTCAAGACCAAGGCCTTTATAACTAACAAAAATCTCATTTCACAACATTTTTATCCACCTACCAAGCCACATACTTAAAGACAGGGAGTTAAAGCTGGAGTAGTTTACTTTTTAAATGAAAGAACATTCACAGTAACTTACAATATTGTCGTACATATCTATATAGGAAAACAGACTTGTAGCCTACTCCTAAATTTTGTTTAGCAGTAGAACATTTTAGCCAAAGATTTTAGCCAATCAGAGAGATTTGTTTTGTTTTTTTTTGCAGCAATATATATCACAAAAACAAAGACGATTTTTCATACTGAACCTTAACATGTACATATACGGTAACCCTATCTTGAATAAAAATATAGTACATTTTAAATAATACATGCATATTCTATAAAACCGTGTTTTTGGAACTGTTACAAAGATTTGAAAAACTACTAAATGATTTAACAAAAGCAACAATCTGAAAAAATCTGCAGTATTAATTAGTGCCACAGCCTAACTGCAGATTACAAGAGAGAGTCAGATTTAGTTCCAAAAGTTGGACCAAGATGATTTCCTTAAACAATCTCCCAAACCTTTATATTACACTAATCATTTGACCACATCTGCTGGCCATATACTGTGAGCAAAACCTTGACACAAATTTGTGTGAGAATTTCAGGGGTGTATCATAGCGCTCCCCCAAACACTGTCCGCTTTCACACAGGCCATATGGTAGTGTGTGCCCGGCTCCTATTGCCTGCCCAGAGCACACTGGATAACAGCTTGGTGGACACGTAATTAATTTGCTTAGGCTTCTGCCATTTATTTTCCAACCTACATTTTGTTAATTGGACAGAGAAGGTTAAAATCAAATGGATGTCTGTGTGTGTGTTTCGCAAAGGCGACTAATTGCATGGAATTTACAAGAGCTGCTTGTGGGGAGTCGGGGGTGGTGTTGAGGAATGTACGGTGGTCTTTAGTCATTAGGTCTTTATGTGTGTGTTAACAAGGGTTTGTATTACAATAGAGCTCCGGGACATGACGTCACACAACCCCAAATTCAACCGTTTCCTGGCATGTTCACATGGAAGCCACATCTGTAAATACTGTAGTAGAAATTATCTGTAGCAAAGCATTGAGCCCATTTCCACACAGGTTAAAGTAGAACGTGTTAACTAAAATGTCCATACAAACCATCAGGATGAACATATGTGCTGTAAAATAATCATACAGTCTGTATTTTACCGCAGAGGCAAACTTGCAGCACTCTCATAAGAGTCTTGTAAACATTTACAGTAAACGAAAACGGAACATTATAACCCAAGTCAAACAAGAATGTCAATAAAAGAACAATATAGAGAAAAAAAGTTAAGAATGTCCATTAGTGTTGTAGTCAAGACTGCAATGATCGAGACAAAGTCATGTCCGAGAACAGAGTGTTAAGACAATGACAAGACCAAGACTTTTAGCTACTGAGACAAGTCAAGACCTAGACTATGTCAAGTTGAAACCATGTCAAGAACAAGACCAGGTCAGGACGAGACCAGGTCAAGACCTAATCTAGACAAGAATCAGTGTACAATACACTGTAATAGATACAAGGGAAAAATAAAACCCTCAACAGTCCTTGGTCTTGTCTAAGACCAAGACAAGACCAAGACTTTTAGGGATCAAGAAGTATGACAAGACCAAGAAAAATAATATTTAGAACGGTCTCAAGTCCATACAAACTGTCAAGATAGGTATGTGTACTGTGAAATAATCAGATGCTCTGTATATTGAGTGGCTTAGCATCAGGGCAGACAGAGTAGTTTTATAAAATGTGCAAATGTGGTACAGGTGACACTCCCTTCACAGAGTTCTGGGTAACTCTGTGAAGCTCTGGGTAATTGTCAGTGTATTTCGATGCCTTGTCGACAGAGTTAATTGACTTTTTGGCTCCACCAGACTGCATTATCTTGAGTAGGGCAGGACATAACAAGGCAGGTTTTAGAATGCATTTGTAAAGTTACATCTTTATATTGTGCTTGTTGATTCATGATTTCTCTGAAGAGTAGCTCCTCTGTTTGGCACCAGTGCAGGCAGAGGATAATGGGGCGGTTTAGGAGCAAGCGAGCAATGGGCTCTGTTGATTTTTGGTGGAGATGACAACTCTTTCCCAAACACCTTGTGAAGCAATTTCTAAAAATCCATCGACCCACACAGCTTAATGTTTGAGTTTAACCTCAAGCGTACTGAGACAGTGACGTCACTTGTGGAAGGACCTATAAATAAAATTATAATTTGTGAAGAATGCACATGATTCATTGTTGCACAGAAGCGCCATTCCCCCTTCATCAAATGATTAAACAAATGTAAGAACCTAAAGAAACGTGTACACTTAATGTTTTCAATTTGATCTTTGTAATATGTTTTTCTCCATTGTTTACAGCATAATGGCCCAAGACTTTTCTATTGCGTCATCTTGCCCGAGCTCCTATTTAATTCACTAAGCAATAACTGCCTCCGCAAAAGTTGAATCAGAACCAGAATATGAATTTAATCAAGTTAATTGACTAGTAAATGTTATTAGGAGTATAAATCTAGACGACGGACACATTTTCTCTGTGTTGTGTCAACATCAAAAGCTGGTGATGAAAGTTGTTATCTAAAATGATCAGAGAGATAGAAAATGCACATAAAGAGACAGCGTTAATTAGAAATTCTGCATCTGAAATGGGTTTCTCATTGTGTTGTGTTTTGATTTCTTAAATTAATTAATTCTTAGATTAATTAAAGCTGACAGTATGGGCAGATCGCAAATAATTAGCTGAGAAAGATTAGAAACATTTAGGAATGCCACATGAAATGATATATTTAATATACAGCCGCTGTTTATCTCAGACATTATTTTTTATTATGTCCGAGCCAGTGATGACCGGGAGGGCCTATTGTTTTTGCTTGAGTTAATTTTTTTATTTAATTTTTTTTCAAGATTCAAAGATTCAAGATTCAAGATTCAAAGTGTTTATTGTCATGTGTACAGACAGAAAGCATGTTTCCCTGTACAATGAAATTCTTACTTTGCCGTCCACAGTAAAATGTCACACAAGTAAGTAAAAATATAAAAAAATAAGACAAATATACAAGTGATAATAATGCAGTACAAAAAATACAAATATACAAAAAAAATACAAGATACCCGAAATGATCCTCAATTTAACCCAGTAAACCTGCACAAAAAGTCATTTTTATTGGTCCCAACATTCAGGCCGGCAAAAAATGTATGTATTAGAAGTCCTCCACAAAAAATATGAAAAATGACTCAGTGGCGACCCCTAGAAAATTCAAAATACATTGGGCCTATGGAAAAAGAAAGTAAATTTTTCCAATGAAATACAAAACTTGGTACACCAATAGGACACCTCAGGGCAAACAGAAAAGTCTATGACAGCCACACCCTAAACTCAACAGGAAGTCCGCCATGTGGGGTGAAATGCACGACCACCAAAATCGCACCCCTTGCGCAAAAAGATTCAACTCATTGTGTTTAAATCTAAATGGCCCCAAATTTGGTGAGTATCATCTAGACACGAGTGCCAACCAAAGTTGTGACTTTGTTTTTGATATCTTATCGGGTATGGGTGTGGCAAGCCTGTAACGAGGTGGCCATTTTTGTGAAAATAAAATGTCTCTTAACTCTCAAACGCCTTCTCGGATCGAGTTGGACCCAAAAAGGCGTTTGTGCACATTAATGACCTGAACACAAAGATATGTAAATAAAAGGGTTATCTTTAGAAATGGCTCTCCAGCGCCCCCTACAAACTTATAATGGGACCCAAGAATTTAGTTTGTCATAGAGACATGAAATTTGGTACACACATCTCTTATGTCATGACGAGCATAAAAGCCAATGACAACCACCCCCTATCTATAAATGTGTTGCCGTAGCAACATCCCAAATATGTGAAAAAAGTCAATGGGAAGTTGAAAATTTTAGTTTGTCGTAGGCAAATGAAACTTGGTACACACATCCAGCATGGGCTTGTGAACAAAAAAGCCAATGGGGACCACACCCTATCACACACGGGAAGGCGGCCATTTTGAATTGAAGATGTGAACCACCTTAGAATACACCTCTCTTTTAAAAAACAACAAAAAATAGCTGCTTCATTCCACAGACTTAGGCAAAATGAGCTAAAGACATGTGTGTTCTAGAGAAAGCGCTTTTGCTCGAGTTATTTTTTTTTATTATAATTTCTCTGCAAAATGATCCTCAATTTGACCCAGTAAACGTGCACCGAAAAGTCAAATTTATTGGCCCCAAAATTCAAGCTCGGCGAAAAATGTATGTATTTGAAGTCCCCGAGGAAAAAGAATGAAAAATTAAAGCCGCAAGCGGCGATAAAGGCCCTCGCCTCCCTTGAGACCGCGGGGACACATGCACTCGTGCTTTAAAGCGTAAACTTCACGGTAAAAGGATTCTGAGGAGTTTTCTAAGACTCTAGCCGTGGCTCTGGAGGGGCCTCCTCTAAAGGAAGGATCCTGGCAATTGGGAAATGGCATTTATTTCCCAAAGGTTGCCTCTTCACAGACCCATTACGACCACAGCCACAAATGTATCAAAAAACAAATTGATAACTTTTTTTGCACACGTGTCTAGATGATACTCACCAAATTTGGAGCTGTTTAGACTTTAGACAGAAGGGGTGCAATTTAGGTGGTCACGCATTCCACCCAACATAGTAGATTTTCTGTTGAGTTTACGATATGGCTGTAATAAACTTTTCAGTTTGCCCTGAGGTGTCCTATGGATGTACCAAGTTTCATTTTTCTACATTGGAATAAAGTTACTTTCACTTTCCATAGGCCCGATGTATTTTTACTTTTCTAGGGGTCGCCACTGAGTCATTTTTCGTATTTTTTTCGGGACTTCAAATACATAAATTTTTCGCTGGGCTTGAAATCTGGGACCAATAAAAATGACTTTTAGTTGTACGTTTACTGGGTTAAATTGAGGATCATTTTGCAGAAAAAATATGATAAAAAAAAATATACCGAATTATAATAAAAAAAAATATAACTCGAGCAAAAAAGTCTAGAAAAACACTTGTCTCATTTATATACATGTGTTTAGCTCATTTTGCCCAAGTTTGGTGTCTGTGGAATGAAGCAGCTATTTTCTGAGTTCTTTAAAAAAGAGGTGTATTTTAAGTCGGTTCACATTTTCAATTCAATATGGCCGCCTTCCCGTGTGTGATAGGGTGTGGTCCCTATTGGCTTTTTTGTTCATAAGCCCATGCTGGATGTGTGTACCAAGTTTCATTTGCCTACGACAAACTAAAATTTTCACTTCCCATTGACTTTTTCCAAATATTTGGGATTGCTATGGCAACACATTTATAGATAGGGGTGGTTGTCATTGGCTTTTATGCTCGTCATGACATAAGAGATGTGTGTACCAAATTTTATGTCTCTATGACAAACTAAATTCTTGGGTCCCATTATAAGTTTGTAGGGGCGCTGGAGAGCCATTTCTAAAGATAACCCTTTATTTACATATTTTTGTGTTCAGGTCATGAATGTGCACAAACGCCTTTGTGGGTCCAACTCGATCCGAGAAGCCGCTTGAGAGTTAAGAGACGCTTTTATTTTCACAAAAATGGCCACCTCGTTACAGGCTTGCCACACCCATACCCGATAAGATATCAACAACAAAGTTACAACTTTGGTTGGCACACGTGTCTAGATGATACTCACCAAATTTGGGGCCATTTAGATTAAAACACAATGATTTGCATCTTTCTGCGCAAGGGGTGCGATTTAGTGGCCGCTTTCACCCCACATGGCGGACTTCCTGTTAAGTTTAGGGTGTGGCTGTCTTAGACTTTTCTGTTTGCCCTGAGGTGTGCTATAAATGAACCAAGTTTCATTTTTCTACGTTGGAAAAAAGTTACTTTCACTTTCCATAGGCCCAATGTATTTTGACTTTTCTAGGGGTCGCCACTGAGTCATTTTTCGTATTTTTTTCGGGACTTCAAATACATAAATTTTTCGCCGGGCTTGAAGTCTGGGACCAATAAAAATTACTTTTAGTTGTACGTTTACTAGGTTAAATTGAGGATCATTTTGCAGAAAAATATGATAAAAAATATATACTGAATTATAATAAAAAAATATAACTCGAGCAAAAAGTCTAGAAAAACACTTGTCTCTTTTACATACATGTGTTTAGCTCATTTTGCCCAAGTTTGGTGTCTGTGGAATGAAGCAGCTTTTTCTGTGTACTTTTAAAAAGAGGTGTATTTTAAGTCGGTTCACATTTTCAATTCAAAATGGCCGCCTTCCTGTGTGTGATAGGGTGTGGTCCCCATTGGCTTTTTGTTCATAAGCCCATGGTGGATGTGTGTACCAAGTTTTATTTGCCTACAACAAACTAAAAATTTCACTTCCCATTGACTTTTTCACATTTTTGGGACGTTGCTATGGCAACACATTTATAGATAGGGGTGGTTGTCATTGGCTTTTATGCTCGTCATGACATAAGAGATGTGTGTACAAAATTTTATGTCTCTATGACAAACTAAATTCTTGGGTCCCATTATAAGTTTGTAGGGGCGCTGGAGAGCCATTTCTAAAGATAACCCTTTTATTTACACATCTTTGTGTTCAGGTCATGAATGTGCACAAACGCCTTTTGGGTCCAACTCGATCCGAGAAGGCGTTTGAGAGTTAAGAGACGTTT
The DNA here is from genome assembly GCA_024416835.2 of Perccottus glenii. Lineage (NCBI taxonomy): Eukaryota > Metazoa > Chordata > Actinopteri > Gobiiformes > Odontobutidae > Perccottus > Perccottus glenii. Next base: position 8,245,472 of record CM044559.2, read on the forward strand.
TATTTTCACAAAAATGGCCACCTCGTTACAGGCTTGCCACACCCATACCCGATAAGATATCAACAACAAAGTCACAACTTTGGTTGGCACATGTGTCTAGATGATACTCACCAAATTTGGGGCCATTTAGATTAAAACACAATGATTTGCATCTTTCTGCGCAAGGGGTGCGATTTTAGTGGTCGTGCTTTTCACCCAACATGGCGGACTTCCTGTTGAGTTTAGGGTGTGGCTGTCATAGACTTTTCTGTTTGCCCTGAGGTGTCCTATGGATGTACCAAGTTTCATTTTTCTACGTTGGAAAAAAGTTACTTTCACTTTCCATAGGCCCAATGTATTTTGACTCTTCTAGGGGCCGCCACTGAGTCATTTTTTGTAATTTCTTTTCGGGGACTTCAAATACATAAATTTTTCGCCGAGCTTGAAGGCTGGGACCAATAAAAATGACTTTTCATTCATGTTCACTGGGTCAAATTTAGGATCATAGGTGGAGAAGAATAAAAATAAGAAAAATTAAAGCCGCAAGCGGCGATAAAGGCCCTCGCCTCCCATGAGACCGCGGGGACACATATATTCGGAGGATTGCATGTCGTGCTTTAAAGCAAATTTGGAGCTGTTTAGATGAAAACCCTTTAGCACAAAGTGTACGATTTAGGTGGTCATGTATTCCACCCAACATAGTAGATTTTCTGTTGAGTTTACGGTATGGCTGTAATAAACTTTTCTGTTTGCCCTGAGGTGTCCTATGGATGTACCAAGTTTTGTATTTCTACATTGGAAAAAATTACTTTCATTTTCCATAGAACCATTTTATTTTGACTTTTCTAGGGGTCGCCACTGAGTCATTTTTCGTATTTTTTTTCAGGGACGTCAAATACATAAATTTTTCGCCGGGCTTGAAGTCTGGGACCAATAAAAATGACTTTTAGTTGTTGGTTTACTGGGTCAAATTTAGGATCATTTTGCAAGAAAAATTTAATAAAAAATATATACCGAATTATAATAAAAAAAAATTTAACTCGAGCAAAAAAGTCTAGAAAAACGCTTGTCTATTTTACATACATATGTTTAGCTCATTTTGCCCAAGTTTGGTGTCTGTGGAAGGAAGCAGCTATTGTCTGTGTACTTTTAAAAAAGAGGTGTATTTTAAGTCGGTTCACATTTTCAATTCAAAATGGCCGCCTTCCTGTGTGTGATAGGGTGTGGTCCCCATTGGCTTTTTTGTTCATAAGCCCATGGTGGATGTGTGTACCAAGTTTCATTTGCCTACAACAAACTAAAAATTTCACTTCCCATTGACTTTTTCCACATTTTTGGGACGTTGCTATGGCAACACATTTATAGATAGGGGGTGGTTGTCATTGGCTTTTATGCTCGTCATGACATAAGAGATGTGTGTACCAAATTTTATGTCTCTATGACAAACTAAATTCTTGGGTCCCATTATAAGTTTGTAGGGGGCGCTGGAGAGCCATTTCTAAAGATAACCCTTTTATTTACATATCTTTGTGTTCAGGTCATGAATATGCACAAACGCCTTTTTGGGTCCAACTCAATCCGAGAAGGCGTTTAAGAGTTGAGAGACGTTTTATTTTCATAAAAATGGCCACCTCGTTACAGGCTTGCCACACCCATACCCGATAAGATATCATAAACAAAGTCACAACTTTGGTTGGCACATGTGTCTAGATGATACTCACCAAATTTGGGGCCATTTAGATTAAAACACAATGATTTGGATGTTTTTGCGCAAGGGGTGCGATTTTAGTGGCCATGCGTTTCACCCCACATGGCGGACTTCCTGTTGAGTTTAGAGTGTGGCTGTCATTGACTTTTCTGTTTGCCCTGAGGTGTCCTATGGATGTATCAAGTTTCATTTTTCTAAATTGGAATAAAGTTACTTTCACTTTCCATAGGCTCGATGTATTTTGACTTTTCTAGGGTCGCCACTGAGTCATTTTTCGTATTTTTTTCGGGACTTCAAATACATAAATTTTTCGCTGGGCTTGAAATCTGGGACCAATAAAAATGACTTTTAGTTGTACGTTTACTGGGTTAAAATGAGGATCATTTTGCAGAAAAATATGATAAAAAATATATACCGAATTATAATAAAAAATATAACTCGAGCAAAAAAGTCTAGAAAAACTCTTGTCTATTTTACATACACGTGTTTAGCTCATTTTGCCCAAGTTTGGTGTCTGTGGAATGAAGCAGCTATTGTCTGTGTACTTTTAAAAAGAGGTGTATTTTAAGTCGGTTCACATTTTCAATTCAAAATGGCCGCCTTCCCGTGTGTGATAGGTGTGGTCCCCATTGGCTTTTTTGTTCATAAGCCCATGGTGGATGTGTGTACCAAGTTTCATTTGCCTACAACAAACTAAAAATTTCACTTCCCATTGACTTTTTTCACATTTTTGGGACGTTGCTATGGCAACACATTTATAGATAGGGGGTGGTTGTCATTGGCTTTTATGCTCGTCATGACATAAGAGATGTGTGTACCAAATTTGATGTCTCTATGACAAACTAAATTCTTGGGTCCCATTATAAGTTTGTAGGGGGCGCTGGAGAGCCATTTCTAAAGATAACCCTTTTATTTACATATCTTTGTGTTCAGGTCATGAATATGCACAAACGCCTTTTTGGGTCCAACTCAATCCGAGAAGGCGTTTAAGAGTTGAGAGACGTTTTATTTTCACAAAAATGTTCACCTCGTTACAGGCTTGCCACACCCATACCCGATAAGATATCAACAACAAAGTCACAACTTTGGTTGGCACACGTGTCTAGATGATACTCACCAAATTTGGGGCCATTTAGATTAAAACACAATGATTTGCATCTTTCTGCGCAAGGGGTGCGATTTTAGTGGCTGCGCGTTTCACCCCACATGGCGGACTTCCTGTTAAGTTTAGGGTGTGACTGTCATTGACTTTTCTGTTTGCCCTGAGGTGTCCTATGGATATACCAAGTTTCATTTTTCTACGTTGAAAAAAACTTACTTTCACTTTCCATAGGCCCAATGTATTTTGATTTTGTAGGGTCGCCACTGAGTCATTTTTCTTTTTTTTCTGCGACTTCAAAACATAACATTTTCGCCGAGCTTGAAGTCTGGGACCAATAAAAATGACTTTTTGTGCATGTTCACTGGGTCAAATTTAGGATCATTTGGTCACAATAAAATAAAAAAAAAAAAAAAAAAAATCCGAGCAAAAACAATAGGCCCTCCCGGTCATCACCGGCTCGGGCCTAATAATCCGAGCAAAAACAATAGGCCCTCCCGGTCATCACCGGCTCGGGCCTAATGACTCAGTGGCGACCCCTGGAAAATGAAAATACATAGTGCCTATGGAAAGTGAAAGTAATTTTTTTTCCAATGTAGAAATACAAAACTTGGTACATCCATAGGACACCTCAGGGCAAACAGAAAAGTTTATTACAGCCATACCGTAAACTCAACAGGAAATCTACTATGTTGGGTGGAATGCGTGACCACCTAAATCGCATACTTTGTGCTAAAGGCTTTTCATCTAAACAAATTTGGTGAGTATCATCTAGACACGTGTGCCAAAAAAGTTATCAATTTGTTTTTTGATACATTTGTGGCTGTGGTCGTAATGAGTCTGTGAAGAGGCAGCCATTTCTTTGGGAAATAAATGCCATTTCCCAATTGCCAGGATCCTTCCTTTAGAGGAGGCTCCTCCAGAGCCAAGGCTAGAGCATTGGAAAACTCCTCAGAATATTTTGGAACTTGTAAACTTGTACTTTTAGACAAGTAATATTTACATTTTGACTTTTTAAACAGGGGGGTGCAGTGATTTCTGAGTCATCTCAAATCTCCAGCCAGTACTTTGATTTTCTCACCTTAGCCCAAGCATAATCTATTATTTTCAAAAGTTCAGACAGGAAAACCAGGGATTGTGGAGACCTTTAACTCTAAATTACTAGGTGGTGTAGCAGGCCCCAGCAGTAGCACAGGCCCGAGGTGATGAATCAGGCTCCAGCCAGAAGAAGATTCAAGCAGTAGCACAGGCCCGGTTATTTGACATTACCTTTAGGTTTACGCTTTAAAGCACGCAATGCAATCCTCCGAGTACGTGTGTCCCCGCGGTCTCAAGGGAGGCAAGGGCCTTTATCGCCGCTTGCGGCTTTAATTTGTATTGTTATTGGTGGTTTGTTTGTGGTGACACATTTTGAGTTTTAATCTTTTTTCCAACAAGACTTCAAAAACAAGTGTGAATTGACCCCTTGGATTTTGTCAAGGAGCAACCCATTGACTACAAGTGTGTGCTGTCAGTGAGTGGGAAAACATTAGCGAGTCACTCAATATTCAAATGTGCTATTTATACGGTCATTGTAGCCCAAGTTATGCTACAACTACAGAACACAAAATAACACCTCATGGAGAAGGCAGAGTTCTGCACAAAGGACCTGTGCTTCTTCATCAAAGACGGTTAAACTGCAGTTATCTACATTACTAGAGATTAGCTTGCACACTGGCAAACTGCTTTTAATGGGTCCACTTTTGTGTCTATAACTTGTACATTCACAGTGGGGAGCAGGTATCTTTTTGATGATGTTGTTTATTGAAGGGTCTACATAGGGCGTCACAAGGTACCTAACTTGTAAAACAACACAAAACGGCAATTGTGTGACCTGTGAAAACCTGTGTTTCCTCATCAAAGACTGTTAAACATTAGTGCTTTTTTTCCCCCAGGCTTTTCCATCAAATCTGGTTAAAACGTTGACTGTTTTTAAAAGTAGCAGACTTCATTTGCATAGACTAATTTCTGGAATAATATTTGGTTTAAATGGGTTAATGATGGTCCCAGTGATTGCAGACTTCCGTGCCCTCACTGAGGCCTTGGCTTGAGGCTCCAGCATAGCGCCTGCAGCAGCTGTGGGAGGGCGGCTCGTGCGGAGCCCCCAGAGTTGAACAAAACAGGCCACGTTGTCCACAGCAACAATCCCGCTGTTAATCACCTGCCCCCAAAAAAAAAAAACACTCCCCCTCTCTCAGTCTTTCTCTCCCTCTTTTCCCCCTGCACTGATTTGCAAGTGCAGATTAATCAGAGCATGGGGGCCTTGATGAAATTTTGCTGTTATTGTTCCCAATTTTAGCAACATCTTTTATTGTCTTCATCATTCATTTAGAGGAGGGAGAAGGGGGAGAGACTGTGTCAATTATGCAAATGATGTTGCACACTTTTGCAGATTACTTCTTTCGGTTGCCATTGTTTGTGGGAATTTAATTATTAAATATTATTATGCTCATGTTTCCTTCAATTTTCCAGAGCTTTGTTTCAACGTGGTCTCTCTTCCAGCTGCTCATCTCTCCGCTGAGCCCAAATGAAAGCGTTCTGGCACGCCAAGGCCAAACAAACCCCCCTCCATTAAATGATTTTGAAGTTACTACCTGGCTCTCATCTGACGGCTCAAAATTCTGATTGTGAAAAAAGGCCCACCACATCCAGTTTAATAACCAGGAATTGAATTCAAGTTTATTCAAAACTGACATTCAATTATGTAGCACCTAATGATATTTTAATCTCTTTTCTTTAATTCGCAGGAATTGGCTTTTCAAAGGCTTTGTCTGGCAGCAACACAGACAGACTGAAGAAAGAGCACAGATTGATATTAGATCTCAGTGATGATAGGGAAATTAAAGCTTTTATGGTTCACACGTTCAGAGGAAAGCCAGAGTTCACTTATTAGACGTTTCTATTCTCGATTCTTGGAGACATTACTGCCATCTTTATAAGACATGATAATAGTGCTGTACATTCTCATCACACATTTAACATTTTTCCAAAAGAAACATATTGGTTTAATTATAATGAAGCATTGTTTTATATATACACAGTACGTACAATTTCCTATCTGACTTGTTCAACATAGTGGGACGGAATGTTTAATGGGTCTGTATGTACTGAATTAAAGTTCTCTGAGTTCTCTGAAAGAACTCCTAAAAGAACAGAATAAAAAAATTGACACAACATTCTGAAAGCTGTGATTGGCACATTTCAATCTGATCCAAAATGTCATAATAGACAGTGCACACAGTTTCTTTATACTCTTATATATCATACAAAAATAGACAATAGACCTTTTAGTGAATCATAAGCCAGGTTTCTCCAGGTTGGAGGAAAGTTTTTGCCTAAAGTGAAGCATGTGTATGCAGTATCTTGGGGTCTCATTTACTAGTGAGGAAAAGATGAAATGGAAGCTTGACAGACGGATCTGCGCAGCGGCTTCAGCAATGTGGTTGTTGTACTGCAAAGAAGGCGTTGAGCTGCAAGGCAAAGCCCCTGGTTGAATGGTCGATGTTTGTCCCCACTACATGGCTGCTCCTCTACATCAAGAGGAGCATGACTCGAGCATCAGTTTCGGATGAAGGTGTTAGGATATGTACCATTGGGAGGAGACCCAACCCAGGGCACAATTGACTGCTTAGACTGCTACGTCTGTGAACCCTGGATAATTACAAATAATTTTAACTAGTTAAAGTTAAAAGCTAGTTCATTTTTATTTTCCAAAAAAAAATTTGTCATGGGGTGCACGTGGGAGAGTGGTTAGCGCCCCTGCCTTACAGCAAGAAGGCCGAATCAAACATCTTCGGTCTTTCTGTGAGGAGTCTGCATGTCCTCCACGTGTTACCATGGGTTCTCTCCGGGTACTCCGGCAAATCTAAAGTGTCCCCAGTGAATGAATGTGAGAGTGAATGTCTGTCACTGTCTGTCTTTAAATGTTAGCCCTGTGACTAACTGGCCATTGTCCAGGGTGTACCCCGCCTCAGGCCCAAAGCTGCTGGGATAGGCTCCAGTCACTCGCGACTCCTAACGGGACAAAAGCGGAAGAAAATGGATGAACATTTGTCATCCAAGTAGCAGTGCCAGCAATATGAACAGGCATGCCCAAACTTCCCTCTCCCTATTCACCTCTTCCTGATCTTCCATGGGAATCTTGATGCATTCTTTGGTCAGCCAAAAGATCTAATCCTTCCAGCACGCCTTAGGTCTGCCTTGGAGGCTCCTCCTTGGGTATCTATCCTTCACAATCACATGTCTGCATGTGTTAATGTTAATGCATTTTTGTAAACATTTTAACAGTATTTTCTTTACGTACTTTTCTGCAATCATTTGTCTGACTTAAGACTTTTAAAATCTTAAGTTCCCCTCTAGCAGTACTCCTAGGAGCACTCCTTTGGACAAAAACAGTTGGCCAACTTTTCCTTCAGCTTTAAATCTTATAATTTTATTTTTGTTTTATTTTTTTCAAAAATGCTTTTCCTAATATAATCAGTTGTTGGAGCTGGGGTTTACATACAGTTTACACCATGAGATCTGTCTTGTTTGGTCTTGTGCAGAATCAGTGGTACCTTTGGCTGTATGCACTCTGATAAATGCCAGCAGATTCCTATGACACAGTTTATCTCATGCACATGCCTCTGCTCCCCACAGGTGACTGCTGGTATTATCCTCCACTGCACCTCTGACTGCACAAATTTAAAGCCGGGGGATAGGGTCATGAGACAGTCTTGTGAAGGGGAGCGGGCTGCTTCAGTGGAGTCGATGGGTGGGCCTGGGAATCTAACCCAAGGTGCACTTTCCTGCTGATTACTCATTGACGTTTCCCAGCCTCGTGGGATCCTTCTATTTCTGACAGTTGCTCCCGCGGTTGGGCGCGCTCACCAACTCGTCCGGCGCCACTCGTCACGTCGGCCCTGGCTGTGGCTCGGAGGAACAGCTGTCTGCACTAACGAGGCCATAGCCACACAGACCAGACCGAAGCACCATTCAGGCTCCACGAGGCCCCGGGACACGTAAACAATGACTTAATGAGAATCCGTGCCATTACTGTAATTAACACAGCGCATGTCAAGCACTGTCAGCTTTCAGGAGTTTCAGAAAGGTCTTGCGTTGCATCAAAAAGACTGGCGTGTGATGACCGGAGGCGCTCCCTACAATATTCAGAAGCCACCCTTAAACAAATGTAGGCTCATCCAGTAAAACAGTGTATTGTTCTATTAAAACACAACATCTAGAGCTCCCTGTTTGAGGGTCATTGCCCCGAGAGTTCTTCCACACTTCCACATCTTCTGTAGTTCCTTTTTTAGTCCTTTGTAGTATTTCTCCAGCTTTGTGTGTTCTTTCTTCTCGACGGTGCCATCACTGGGGATCCCCAGATCTATCACTAAGGCGTCCTTTTTCTGCTTTTTCACCACCAATCTGTCCGTTTTTTTGGCCATCACCTGCTTTATTTGTCTGTATCTGGAAATCCCACAGGATCTTGGCTCAGACGTAGTGTGGACTATAGTGTAGACTATTTTGACCTTGGGACTTCCAGTTCATACTGTGCAGAAGTATACACTGTAGAATTTTGTGTTTTATTTGTACAGAGCCCATTGTCTTGTATTTACCTGGTTTGAATCGTTAGATTGCTGTATTGAGCAGTGGCTATGACTCAAGTGAACAAACCCTGAAATAAAGCATATATATTTTAAGTATTAGCAACATAATTATGTGCTAACACTTTGGTCTCTGTGCTCGAGGCGGCTGTGAATCCAACATTGGCAGTAGTTTTAGTAGTTATCCAGGGATGTGCCGTTATTAACAGTTAATCACAGAGTGAAGCTGTCAGTGGGGTGGCTGCACTTTTCATAATGGCCTAATTTCGAGCAATCGCAGACTAATTATCTGCATTTGGAGTTATTGTGAATTCTTGTTACGCTGCGAGAACTTTTGCATAGAGTTCAGGGAAGAGTTGTTAGTCTGAAAAACAACATAACTGCCCCAAAAGTTGTAACAAACTAGCAATGTAAAACTTGAGCCCAATTTTGAAAGTACATTTTTATTTTTTATTTTTATTTTTTCTCATGTTGTCATATACACAATACACAATAATGTCATAAAGCAAAAAAGAAATTGATGGCGCTTTTTACTCTAAGTAAAGATGGAGGCTTGAGCAAAAGAGGAAATACTAGTTTGACTTTTGAATAGATACCTCAGGATATTGGTCGGTATTGGTGCTGTTGCTCATGCACAAGCACATGCTTGGGTTTACAATAGAATGTAAAAAATACCAGCAGTCCTCCTGATAACAATACCAGGAAAGAGTTTGCAGTGTTTGTTCAATGCAGAGGTCAAGTTCTTACCCAACAGTTCAATTGACACTAGGGGTGCATGATATAGACCAGTGGTTCTCTCAACTGGTCTGGATATGTTCTACTTCTTATATTAATTTAATAATAACCTTATGCAGTTTGAACCTGAGATAATACAAAATATCACTGTATGCCAACACAAAAAACAAGTTTAATGATAGCAACCAGTAGGTGATACATAACTGTCACTCGTTACTCATTACTCTGTTTGTGAGAGGGGGTATAGTCTTTAGGACCAGTTTTTGAGTGTTCCCAGATTTAAAGTGGACTGGAATGTATTGTTTATAAATTATAAGTAAATACAGTTGTGCTCATAAGTTGGCAAAATTTCTGATTATTTGGCTATTTTTCAGAGAATATAAATGATAATTCAAAAAACATTTTTTTCACTCATATTTAGTGGTTGGATGCAGCCATTTATCGTCAAACAATTGTGTTTACTCTTTTTAAATAATAATGACAACAGAAACTACCCAAAGGTGCAGTGGCTCAGTGGTAGAGCAGTTCCCTCAAACGGAAGGTCGGTGGTTCGATTCCCACTCTCCCCACAGTTAAAAATTTCGTTGTGTCATTGGGCAAGACACTTAATCCACCTTGCCTCCAGTGGTGTTCTGTAACACTGGTTATTAGAAGCTTAATGTAAGTCGCTTTGGATAAAAGCGTCAGCTAAATGAATAAATGTAAATGTAAAAAATGTAAAAGACCCTGGTGATTTTGGCCTGATAACATGCACACAAGTTGACACAAACAGGTTTGAATGGCTACTAAAGGTAACCATCTGTTACCTGTGATCTGTTTGATTGTAATCAGTGTGTGTGTATAAAAGGTCAGTGAGTTTCTGGGCTCATGACAGACCCTTGCATCTTTCATCCAGTGCTGCACTGACATTTCAATATTCTTAGTCATCGGAAAAGCAACTGTATAAAACAGGAAATGTATATAAAAAGATATAAAGATATAAAAAGATTTTCAAGGAACTGAAAATGCCAATCAGCAGTGTTCAAACTTTAATTAAGAAGTGGAAAATGAGAGATTATGTTGAAACCAAACCAAGGTCAGGTAGACCAACAAAATTTTCAGCCACAATTGCCAGGAAAATTGTTCGGGATGCAAAGAAAAACCCACCAATAACTTCACCTGAAATACAGGACTCTCTGAAAAATGTGGTGGAACTGTTTCAAGATGCACAATAAGAAGGCACTTAGGAGGCATGGTCGAGAAAGCCATTACTACGCAAATGCAACAAAGCATCCCGCTAACAATACCGCAAACAGCACAGAGACAAGCCTCAAAACTTCTGGAACAAAGTCATTTGGAGTGATGAGACCAGAATTGGACTTTTTGGCAGCAACCATAAACGTTACATATGGAGAGGAGTCAATGAGGCCTATGATGAAAGGTACACCAATCCTACTGTGAAACATGGAGGTGGATCACCGATGTGAAAATTTGCACTCATCAGCTCGGAAGCTGCACATGGGACGCACTTTGACGTTCTACCATGCCAACGATCCAAAGCAAAAGGCCAAGTCGACCTGTCATTGGCTACAGCAGCATAAAGTGAAGGTTCTGGACTGGCCATCTCCGTCTCCTGACCTACATTTAGATTTACATTTAGTCATTTAGCAGACGCTTTTATCCAAAGCAACTTACAAGTGAGGAAAACAATGGAAGCAATTTTAACAACACAAGGTAACATAAAGCATAAGTGCACAAAAAACTGGTCAGTTTAAACCCAGCACAGTATGCATCGCTATGGATAGGAAAATAATTTTTAATTTATTTATTTATTTTTATTTTTTTATCGAGAAGGAATCAATAGAAAGGAAGTAGAACTCAGTGTTTGTCAGTCAGGTGTTGATGAAAGAGATGTGTTTTTAAGCGTTTTAAGATGGCTACAGAATCTGCTGATCTTGTAGCAGCAGGTAGATCATTCCACCAATGTGGAACAGATCCAGAGAAGGTACGTGAGTGTGATTTTTTACCTTTTTGGGATGGTACCACCAGACGTTGTTCATTTGCAACCGGGAGCCAGTGTAACCTAATGAAGAGAGGAGTTACATGTGCTCTCTTCGGTTCATTAAAGACCCCTGTTGCCGCTGCATTCTTGATCATCTGCAGAGGTTTGGTTGTGCAGGCAGGGAGTCCAGCCAGTAGAGCATTGCAATAATCCAGTTTGGACAGGACAAGAGCCTGGACTAGAATTTGTGTAGAATGCTCAGATAGGAGAGATCTAATTTTCCTAATGTTGTAGAGAATGAATCAACATGACTGGGTGGTGCTGGCAACATGACTTGTGAAGGTTAGCTGATCATCAATTACCACTCCCAGATTTCTGGCAGTGCTGGACGGTGTAATGGTTGATGAGCCTAGTTGAATGGAAAGGTTGTGGTGGGTCTTTGGGTTGGCCGGAATCACAAGCAGTTCTGTTTGTGCAAGGTTCAGTTGCAGGTGATGGTCCTTCATCCAAAGTGAGATGTCACTCAGACATGCCGAGACACGAGCAAAGACCGTCGGATCGTAAGGTTGAAATGACAAATGGAGTTGAGTGTCATCTGCATAGCAGTGATAGGAAAAGCCATGCTTCTGAATGACAGAGCCAAGGGATGTCATGTACAGTTGGGATCGAAAGTTTGGGCACTCCAGGTAAAAAATTGTATTAATGTGCATAAAGAAAAATCTCCAAAAGGCTTTAAATGACAGATTAGACATCCTTATAATAAGTCAAAAAAGTTAGATTTTATTTCCATAATTTACACTTTCAAATAACATAAAACAACAAAATGGTGTCTGCAAAAGTTTGGGAACCCTGCAGAGTTAATACCTTGTACTGCCCCCTTTGGCAAGTATCACAGCTTGTAAACGCTTTTTGTAACTAGCCAAGAGTCGTTCAATTCTTGTTTGAGGTATCTTTGACCATTCTTCCTTACAAAAGTCTCCAGTTCTTTGAGATTTCTGGGCTGTCTGTCACGCACTGCTCTTTTAAGGTATATCCATAGATTTTCAATTATGTTGAGGTCAGGAGATTGTGAAGGCCATGGCAAAACCTTTAGTTTATGCCTCTTGATGTAATCCACCGTGGATTTTGAGGTGTGTTTAGGATCATTATCCATTTGAAGAAGCCATCCTCGCTTTAACTTCAGCTTTTTTACAGAGGGCATCAAGTTAGCATCCAAAGTTTGCTGAAATTTTATTGAATCCAGTTTTCCTTCTACTTGTGAAATGTCCCCTGTGCCACTGGCTGCAATACAACCCCAAAACATGATCGATCCACCCCCATGCTTAACAGTTGGACAGAGGTTCTTTTCATTAAATTCTGTGCCCTTTCTTCTCCAAACATACCTTTGCTCATTCCGGCCAAAAAGTTCTATTTTAATCTCATCGGTCCACAGAACTTGTTTCCAAAATGCATCAGCCTTGTCTATATGTTCATTTGCAAACGCTGATTTTTGTGTTGAGGACGTAGAAGAGGTTTTCTTCTGATGACTCTTCCATGAAGTCCATATTTGTACAAGTATCTCTTTATAGTGGAATAGTGTACCACAACTCCAGTGTCTGCCAGATCTTTCTGGAGGGATCGTGCAGTCAAGCGTGGGTTTTGACTTACTTTTCTCACAATCCTGCGAGCCGTTCTGTCTGATATTTTTCTTGGTCTTCCAGATCTTGCTTTAACTTCCACTGTTCCTGATGACTGCCATTTCTTAATTACATTCCGAACAGAGGATATTGGCATCTGAAAACGCTTTGCTATCTTTTTATAGCTTTCTCCTACTTTGTGACCGTCAACTATTTTCAGTTTCAGTTTTCCAGACAACTGCTTAGAAGAACCCATGGTGCTGATTGTTGGGGCAAGGTCAGATGAGTCTGGGCATTTAAAACCTTTGAGATTGACATCACCTGGTATATCCAGATGATGATTGAGAACAATCCATGACACTGTCAGGTCCTTGCTTGCCAAAGCGGGCAGTACAAGGTATTAAATCTGCAGGGTGCCCAAACCTTTGCAGACACCATTTTTTTGTTTTCTGTTATTTTGAAAGTGTAAATGATGGAAATAAAATCTAACTTTTTGACTTATTATAAGGATGTCTAATCTGTCATTTGATGCCTTTTGGAGATTTTTCCATCTTTTCTTGGCGTATTTATGCACATTAATAATTTTTTTTACCTGGGGTGCCCAAACCTTCGATCCCCACTGTATATGTTAAAGAGTAGTGGTCCAAGTACTGAGCCCTGTGGCACCCCTGTATTGAGATGTTGGGACTCAGAGACCTCGTTTCTCCAGGATACTCTGAATGACCTATCCGAGAGGTAAGACTTGAACCATTGCCATTCCAGAGACACCCAACGCACTGAGAGAGGACAGGAGGATGTGATGATTAACGGTGTCAAAAGCAGACAGATCCAGTAAGATGAGTACAGATGACTTGGATGTTGCCTTTGCCAGTCTCAGGGCTTCAATGACTGAGAGCAGTGCAGTTTCGGTGAAATGTCCGCTCATGAACCCAGACTGGTTCTGGTGGGTGCAGGAGGTTGTTCCGTGTGAGAAAGGAGGAGAGCTGGTTAAACACAACTCACTCCAGAGTTTTGGCAATGAAGGGAAAAGGAAAGGGAAAATGGTCTGTAGTTTTTAACAGTGTAGGGTTGAGAGTGGGTTTCTTCAATAGTGGTGTGATGCGGGCCTCTTTGAAAGCTGCGGGGAATGACCCAGTGGAGAGAGATGAGTTGATCTCAATATCATTGAGCCACTCTGGGGAGATCTCAAATGTGCAGTTCATGTAAGACAGGAACTGGAGGCTTTTTTTTCCAAAAATAATGGACAACTTTATCATCTGAGAAAATAAAGAGCCTCATCCACAAACTACCACAAAAGACTTCAAGCTGTTATTGATGTTAAAGGTGGTGTAGCAGATCAGCCCTCGGAATTCCCCACGGATTAACTGTCCTGTCTTTTCTATCATTGCCAGAGGCCTTCAGAGACAAGCTTGTATCTAAAGTCTGAAAGAGGACTGGGTTAACACTGCTTTCTTTCAGATAAAAGGACGGCCAAAGTGTCTTTGAAAATAGACTTCTACAATGGTCAAAACACCACCCTCTGGTGATCAATGGACGAATGAGTCAAGGACGTTTTTGTGTGTATTCTATTAAAGGAAAATGTATTTTTGATATTGTGTTGTTTATACTGTTATTTTCCAGGACGCGGAGTTGTGACCAAATAACTCCCTACCCCAGTTTATGTAATGTAATGAATATGTTTTTATAATAAGTCTGACAAAGGCATTTTCTTTGTATAATCCTACAAGTACAAATGTTTTTGATGTGTTTTATGAAAACTAAGGAAAATATGGTGAAACGAAAGGAATCTTTGTAAAACTTAGTCTCCACTTTTAAACTTTAGTTAACTTCCCAGAGTTACGCCCTTCCGCCGGAAGAGGGCATAGGACATGCCCCTGGCCGAAGTTGATAAAACCTGGCTGCTAGCCAAAAATCTTCCTCTTGGCTTCCTGTTTCTTATCCGATCCTGTCTACGAACAGTCCGCTCCCTGCGGGGACCGCCCCGTCTCGGCAACCTCCCAACGCTTCGGGCCTTGTGGAAACGGACTGTATCTGCTCACGCATTTGCTCTAGCCAACGAGCACTCGCAGAAGCAAGTCTAAACCAGTGAAAGCCAACTTCTAAGACTTCTCCTCAGTGAGCCACAGTTTATTTGTAAAGACTTTATTTTTCCTGCTATCCGGAAGTCTGCTACTGTCAAAGCTAGCTAGCTTCAACAGAACGCTTCCGCCTCAACGCTACGCCGCCGGACAGCAACCCATCTGGATCGGGTGCACATTACAACCACTCTGCCCTTCGGAACCAGGCAGGACACGCCAACTTCTGGAGGACGCTTGGAACTTGTTGGCCTCCCTGCACCAATCCCAGGACCAGAGTGAGTGTCGCACGTGGCATACACCGAGCCTAGCGTCTGAAACGTGGCCTGTTGAAGCACTGACTTGTTAGACCAAGCTGATTCCCTCAAATTCCCTTTTGATAAGTTTAATAGTACATTTTAACCTAAACATTCCTTTGGTTCCCAAACCCTCTGAAAGCAAATGTTTATCCCATGTGTTTATTCCTGTGTTAATCTCATGTCTTAATCCTTTCCCGTTCCCATAATGATATTCACTATTATTGATTTGTGTAATTTTTAATAAAATCCCATAAAAGACATTAATGTGTCTCTGTTTATATCAGAAATGTTCGAAAACTAGGAGTATTCTCTTCCTTTAGATTATTGAGACTAGCTTAAACAGTTTCTCTGGACCTGTCCATCAGAGTGGTGCCCCCTTTTAATCAGAAATTGATTTTAATAAATTAATATCAAAGTTAATTATTAAAATTATTAAAAATCTGATATATGTTTATGAACATAACTCTCATACGCTACAGTGGCAACACACAGTATTAAGAACTGGGGTATGTAAACTTTTTATCAAGGTCATTTGGGTAGTTTCTGTTGTCATTATGATTTAAAAAGAGTAAACACAGTTGTTTGACAATTAATGGCTTCACCCAAACACTAACTAACTACTTGTGTTATCATTCATATTCTCTGACGGGTTCGAATTACAAAGTGGCTTTCGGGGGAGCCCTATTTTCCGATCCTCCCTGACTGACTTTAACGCTTTTGGTGCATGTTAGGGCATTTAAAACAATAGGTTTACAGTAAACCTATTGTTTACTTAGTAAAATGTTTACTATAAAACGCAAGCGTCAGTCAGTGTTGTCAGTGTTAGGGCAAACAGCTCTGTCCACGGTTCTGAATCAACCGCGCTTAGGCTTACATCATGCAAAACCCTGGAGAACCCAAGAACCCTTTTCTTATTTGGAAAATTATAAACTATGCATTAAATTACTGCTATACGTTCACTGAACACCAAAATATCCACTTTTTCAATTTTAACCCTTTATTCCCTAATTTAGGATTAGGGCCAAATTTGACCCATTGGGCTTTAGGCGTATCATTTCAAAGAATCACAATAACAAACACTGTCAATGCAAACTACTTTAAATTTAGGAAAATAATCAGTCAACCACACAGCTATATTTAACAATGTTTTTTTTTTTTTTTTGCTTTATTTGTTGCATGTTAGAACTGGATTTCAAATGTACAAACACTTTGGCCAATGGAAACAAGAACACAAGGCCAAAATCACGACGGAAAAAAAAAACGAACATCATGGGTCTTTGCTTATCCAAAAAGCTGTTCTGCTAGAGAGAGGAACTCAGACTAGACATTGTGGTAGACTTTGAAACAATTTCTTTTTTTGTTGATGCAGAGAGGAACTGCACATTCTGAAATGGAAGCGGCCATACTCCCTGAAAAGATATACTACTTTATTAGTCTCTGGCCCTGTACTACTGAGGTAACTTAGTGAAATATATTGTACAAATGAATTTATTTCAAGCCAAATACAGGACTGTCACCATTCTCCATCAAAGTCACTCAAAGAACCAAAGGGTCATTTTTGACCCCACATTTTTTTAACACATACACCCAGAGGGTTATTTTTGGCCCATCGTTTTTTTAACTAGCTCAGAGTAGCTAATTTATCCAAAAATAATATAAAACATACTTCTAGGCATTCTGCAAGCTAATACTTAACAGATTAACAAAAAATACACAATTTTACTTACCGCTGGTTTGCTGAGAAGACAATTTTGTTTGGATAGGTTTTCAGCTCAACAAAACAGCATGTGGTCATCCATCTTGTTACTACCACTCTGGCACTTGTGAGTTTAATATTCATCCACTAGGTGTCTCTATGCAGGGGTCAGAAGTGGCACTCTGGGCTTTTGAAGTTAAATTTGACATTTTTTTTTTTTATTATTATTTTGGGTAGCAGCAATTAACAGCGGCCAAATTTGACCCCGTGGGTTCTCCAGTTATGCAAATCATGATAAAAAAAACAAGAGTAACTCGCATAACAATCATAAAAAAATACATCAATATTAAATAGGATTAGGGCCAATCCTCACAAACGCACAGATCAAGTAAGTAATTCCATGATTCTTACCTCGGCGAGCAACAGGCTTTTTGCCTCCATGCATACTGTACATCCTAACTTCTGATTTTTGGAATAGAGCCATGTATTCCTGATTCTCCACTCACTCCATTGCTTTGTTGTCCAGTTGAAAGGTGTTGCATGATCGCCTGGTCCGCTGCAGGTCGCAGCGGTGGTTTCTGGCGCCAAAGTCTCGCTATCCTCGGTGCTGGTGCTGTCACTAGCAGCAACTTTTAGCGGCGGCGGTATCACTGGCAAGCTAGTTGTAGCTGGTGCGCTGTCATCACTCCTCTTCATTTGTTTTATAAATCCAAATTGACTGAGGTTTGGCTGCTTTCTTTTGACATTCTTATTAGTATCCACAGAGTGTTCCAAAAAACGAATAAAGTATGTTTTGAACTTGAAGTTAAGCTAACATTCAAATACCAACTCTGTGAGAAGTTCAAGTAGTGACGAAACGTAGTAATTTCAGTGCAGCGCCACACGCATGGATGGTCACAGCAGGAGACACAGCGGAAAATAGTGTTCGGAAATAGTAATGTAATGAGCGAATAAACACACAACATTGACACATTTTTAATATCATCATTTATTTCAGGAACCTTAATGTACAGAAAATCAAAATCTATATGCGACACATAAAATGGACAGTGTTTTAGAGCTCCCCCTAAATGTCTCAAAGTAGGCTTTCAGGGGAGCCCAGGTCCTTTTCAGGGGAGCCGAGCTCCCCTTAGCTCCCCCGTAATTCGAACCCTGTTCTCTGACATATGGCCAAACAATCACAAATTCTTCCAGGGTATGTTAACAACTCTATATATTCAATCCTACCCCCCCAAAGTGGGCAGTAGGAGTTACCTTTACCTGACAAAGCTAAAACCTATGTCAAGCCTTGATCATGAGGCTGTTACAACATACATAACACTTCAGTAACTTTAGCCTTTATAACTGACTCAACACTGCTTTCATGCACAGGATTTTCCTTTGCCCAGGTGTGTGACCCACCTATAGACTATAGACATTGACAATCTAATTCAAAGTGTGTATCTAGAGCCACAAGGGGGCAGCACTACAGCATTATGGACACACATTCATATTTTCATGAACATTTAACCTTTTCTCTTTAGTCCTTATTAGTTTCAAGCAGCAGATGAAACTGTTTGTTCTAGTCAAACTTGTGCTGTGAAAAGATGTCTTACTCAGACAGAGATGCACAGGACGATTGCAGCATTGCATAGAGTTCTGCTGCTGCTGCTGACAGCATCTCTGTCTCCATTGCACCACATTTGCAGTAAAACAACAAAACATTTGGTTTACATTTGTTTCTGAGTGACTAGGGCCTGCACTTCAAAGGGAGCAGATGTTTCTTTTTTAATGCACCAAAACAGACACATTGTGTTTTGGTGCATTGACAATGCAGAGTGCATGTTTAATCAGAATTTCTTTTGATATAATGTTAATTATTATATATAAATATAATTTCTTGGCTTTATCGCCCACCCCCTACATCTTAAGATATTTCCTATTGCATGTTCTTCTAATATCATGCTTAACTTTAACTCTTTAACTGTTTTTTTGAGCTGTGCTTGCCAGGAATGTTATTACCCTTAGTTTACCTCTGATTCCATACAATCCTGAATCTTCAAATTCCTTTATGGAGATGGTGACGGTGTACTTCCTGTACTTCCACTACTGTGTGCATGTCAGCGTTTGATGGAACAGCTGCTCCCAGAGCGGGCGTCTTTTTAATTAGGGTTGAATTACTGAGGCTTGCACAGCCAGCGTTTGGTTTGGGTTTGATGGGCGATTGAGCCACACAGTGGTCAACCCCTGTTTTAAATCGACGCGGTGATGAAGCACCTGAGGCTTGTCTTAGCCTTTGATCACTTTTATGCCAAGGCTGCATACAGTTAGCGAACAATGGCTAATAGAGAGGCGCTAAAACCACAATTCAGCACTTTTCTAACACCTGAAACCCCTTTTTTTCATCTCTTTGGGATTGTATAACAGTGGTTTGAATTAGTAACAGGGTGTAGCTTGTGTTAGTACAATGCGACTACAGTAGACCGCCTGCACTGTTCTCAGGGCCGATCTCTCATTTACTTTATCTACGCCTGCGCCCCCCTCTCGTTGTTCCCCCACACATTCTCTCCTTCAGAGAGAAGAAGGCTACGCATTAATGAGCCAATGCGGAGCTGTATTATGTTTAATTAGGTAGTTTATATAATGAGGTGTTCATTTCTAATGGAAGGACATGCTGTGAGCAGCACATCTGCAAGAATAACTCAGGCAATCAGCAGCATGAGGACCCATGGAACCGCAAATGAGACTTACTTACTCAGAAATGAATTATGTCTCAGTGCCTTTCCCAAAGCCCATTAATTAAATCCACTGGCATCAAGGTCTTTTTCTTAATTTCATGTACCATTAGCATAATAAACACAATTTGAGTTAGCACAATGTGATCATTTTAATGGATGCTATTTATTTTACTTTATTATTTAAAGCTCTGGTAATGTGGGGAGAAACATAAATATATCTCCATGAGAAACTCCCATCAGGCCTAGCGTCAGCACAGATGCTTGTTCCATTGCCCTCTTAGCATTCGGCGAGCCTCTGCCGCCCTTATGAGCCCGCGCAGTGGAAAGGTGCTGTGCGGCTATAATTTTATGGCACTCGATTGTGGTTTGCTGTAAACTCCGGCCAGGTTTCACATTCATTAAAAACAAGCCCGTGGTCTTATATGTCACAATCTTCCTTCTCATAATGTTTGGTGTTGGGAGTATTTCGGTGTATTTTTTTCCTGAGAAGAGAATTAGGATTGTGAGGCATTTACACACACGGGCTATTTGAGGTGCGAGTGCAATCCGTAGCGGCAGGAACGGCTGCAACCTTCATTAAAACAATACAAGGGCTTAATGTATGGGAGTGTATTTGTTCTGACCTTAAAGCGATACCCTAGAGGTGAGATATGATTAGCGTTATTGTTGAGGACAGGTACATCATTATCTCAATGTACCGCGACCATTGCCAAGTTCCACAGCCGCGCTCCCTCCTCTGACTGGGGCACTGGCATAAGACATAATCTCTTCTCAGGAGCAGAAGTGCACTTAATCATTGACTCAAGTTTCAGGGACTGCCCCTGAGTGCACCCCCAAAAAAAATACCACGACGACTTCACTGCTCCGCACCAATCTGCCTCAATGTTTTAAGTTCCCTAAATTAATTGCCTAATGGATTAGGAGCTATGCAGTGTCCTACTTTACCAGCACAGAGCAATCATTTAAATTATGCCAGGTGAGGACAAGGAGAAGTTGTATTTCAGGAGAATGTTTTTTTTTTTTACATTGGAAAGTGTGTGTGTGTGTGTGTGTGTGAGTTTTATCATCGAATACATCTTTTATTGCCCCAAATACTGAGGCGCTTCCTGCCCCCACTCTCATTGGTATTCAGAGGTTCATTACACTGTCTAGTCCCAAGGAAAGAGAATTACAACTAGCTGTTTCTTCTTTCCTACATATGTCGTATTCATGCAGACTGTAGCCCCTTTGCCGTTGCCTTGTCATCGCTAAAACTACAGCCGCCTTGATCTCATCAGATGTCTGTTACCGGCGCAGAGGAAGCATCAGAGCAAGTTGGTGTCAAGTAACAGAACTAACCAATTGGTGGGGATCACATCTGCACAGGCCTGCCTCATCTGTAGACACTTAAAGCTCTACGGAACTTAGTGGAAGTTCCATTCCTGTCCCTAATACTGCCCAGAACAGACAAACTGAGCAATTATTTGGGAGAAGCACAGTCTTTTTGCTACATTTACTGATTTACTGTAAAATTTAGTGTATTGTCTCACAGTATTTTATACACAGAGCTTGTTTCAAAAGGAAAATCATTTAGTCATTGCCTTTGACATGTATGGAGGTGGACGCTCTATTAAACAACACAGATCATCCTCTACATGCTGTAACAGAGCACCAAAGAGTGACCAGTGGACATTAGATGAGCCCACAAGCTCCTGCATCCCCACAAGAACTCTGTGATATAGTGCTTTGAATTTTTTGAAGGATGCACTCCCCTGGTCATCCACCCCTCTTTTTCAGCTTATCTGTCTCATCCAAACAGAGACAGACTTTCAGCTCCCAAGACACTTCCTCCAGCTCTTCCGGGGGGGATACCGAGGCGTTCCCAGGCCAGCCGAGAGCAAAGTCCTTCCAGCGCGTCCTAGGTCTTCCCCGGTGCCTTTCTTCATGGGACATGCCCGGAACACTTCGCCAGGAAGGCGTCTGAAACAGATGTCCGAGCCACCTCAGCTGTGACTGATCTCCTCACCCATTTTTTTTTTAGCAACAGCTGTTTTAGGATAAGTCAGAACTGTGCGACTCAAATGTGCATCCTAAATTGTAGAAAATCTGTGCTCAAATAAACCACTAACAGTCAAAAGTCTACTGCAGCAGTACACATCTACACTACACAGATATATGCTCTTCTTTCTTTACTGTCTTCTTCTTCTTTCAGTGGAAAAGAGGTTTAATCCTCCTTTTTCCGTTGTGTTTCTTGTTCAAATATGGGACAAATTGCATCAAATATAGCCGACCGTAATCTTTTTGTAAAAGTGCCTAGTGATGAATAAAAGCGAGTTTCAAAGAGTTATTCTCAGGAACAGTAGAATTGGAGTGACCAAAAGTCAGCCTGTTACTTTGCCATAGCTCATGGTAATGGACATTAAAGTGGGAATGATTGAAGGAGAACGGCTGCATGTGTCAGGTGTTGAGTGAAAAACACATGACACCCAAAGCCATTAGTGTCCTCCTGAGAGACAATGCCCAGGACTGCTCCTCCTCCTCTTCCTCCTCCTCTTCTTCTTTGCAGCAGACTCACCGTGTGCCTCTGACAAAAGACACTCTCTGCTGCAGATAAAAGGCCCCGACGATTAGCCCAAGGGTTGAACTGTGCTCCATTCCAGTTCCACTTTTGGGTAAAACGAGAACTTGAAATGATGTCAGAGTCTGGTATAATGAAAGAGAGTATTTTATATGATATATCTCAGGAACTCGCAAAATCATCCAATTACCCTTCCGCTGAAAGAAAGATTTATTGGAAAAGCCGATGTTCAGATATTAAAGTGACAGGATTTTGATGCTTATTTTATTAACTGCGATCTGCAACTGCTCTTCTAGTTCATTTCTGCTGGTAATCATCATATCTGTACAACTACGACAGAAATCATTTGTGCCTCTTACCATTACAGAAAACAAGACTAAAACCAAGCCTTACATGCACTTTCAGTATTCGTCAGCAGTGACTGGTAGAAGTGGAAAGCAAGACACTGACCTGAATTGAGCTGGTAAGAATACGCCTTAAAACTTACACAGCATCAAACTCTAGCCCCCTGGGACATTATATGACGAGAAAGTTTGTTACGGCAGCAAGTATATAATTGATGCATTTATGAAACTCACTTTTATTGCTGTGTAGGCCTTTACTGCAGGCCATAATTTGTGTTTCCTGCACTAAATTTTTATTTAAAAGAAAGTGGATTTGTTGAAATTTCTTGTTGGGCTTCTTGTTGAAACTAAATTACTAGATTAACATTTAAACATACTGTACCTAATTTAATACAATATAGAATATACAATACTAGAAAATGGTTTAATAGTATATGCCTAAATAGTATATTGTAAAAGCAATCATTAGTGAAAAAAACACGTTTATGATGCCACCTACTATTTATTATAGGGGATTTTATTATAGGGGAAAAAAGAGAGAAAAGGGAGGCAACGTAAAATCGGGGATAAATAGTGTTACTTCAATCACGTACTGTTTAACAAGGCAGAAATTATTGCAGATATTATCACAACACTAGTATTAAGTTGCACGCTAAGCTAATGCTTAGCTCTAAACTTCAGTTTGGTATACTGTATTAATAAGTTGTAAAGGAAAAATTGGTCCGTTTTATATTTTTAATAAAAGAGAAGCAGGAGAGGTCCCCAGGCGGCTTTTGGGTGTGAGTGGAGACTGAGACAGGGATGACAACAGAAAATCGAGTAGTGCAGCTTTTAATGGCCAGAGGAATTGTAAATTAATGAAAAACACTAAAAACGGTTGAAAAATTAGTCATGTTAATTTCTCATTTCTTTTCATTTTGAAACAGTGTTGCCTGATGAAAGCAACATTAAAACAAATTTAATCTAGTCCCAGTCTCACCATCACCTTTGGATGACAAACAAATAATTAGTCGTGGCAAAATTGCACGTTGTTGCTGGCAGGATGAAAGATGACCAAAGATTGCCTATGACCATTTTTTATCCATTACTTTTTACTATAATAATAATAATTTTAATAATTATAAAAAAAAATATTACTTTCTTGGCCACTGTAAATATCTCTTTACATAATTTTATTAGGCCCGAGCCAGTGATGACCGGGAGGGCCTATTGTTTTTGCTCGGATTTTTTTTTTTTTTTTTTTTTTTCTGCAAAATGATCCTAAATTTGACCCAGTGAACATGCACGAAAAGTCATTTTTATTGGTCCAATCTTTCAAGCTCGGCGAAAAATTTAAGTATTTGAAGTCCCCGAAAAAAAAATACAAAAAAATGACTCAGTGGCGGCCCCTAGAAAAGTCAAAATACATTGGGCCTATGGAAAGTGAAAGTGACTTTTTTCCAACGTAGAAAAATGAAACTTGGTACATCCATAGGACACCTCAGGGCAAACAGAAAAGTCAATGACAGCCACACCCTAAACTCAACAGGAAGTCCGCCATGTGGGGTGAAACGCACGGCCACTAAAATCGCACCCCTTGCGCAAAAAGATGCAAATCCTTGTGTTTTAATCTAAATGGCCCCAAATTTGGTGAGTATCATCTAGACACGTGTGCCAACCAAATTTGTGACTTTGTTGTTGATATCTTATCGGGTATGGGTGTGGCAAGCCTGTAACGAGGTGGCCATTTTTGTGAAAATAAAATGTATCTTAACTCTCAAACGCCTTCTCGGATCGAGTTGGACCCAAAAAGGCGTTTGTGCACATTCATGACCTGAACACAAAAATATGTAAATAAAAGGGTTATCTTTAGAAATGGCTCTCCAGCGCCCCCTACAAACTTATAATGGGACCCAAGAATTTAGTTTGTAATAGAGACATGAAATTTGGTACACACATCTCCTATGTCATGACGAGCATAAAAGCCAATGACAACCACCCCCTATCTATAAATGTGTTGCCATAGCAACGTCCCAAATATGTGGAAAAAGTCAATGGGAAGTGAAAATTTTAGTTTGTCGTAGGCAAATGAAACTTGGTACACACATCCAGTATGGGCTTATGAACAACAAAGCCAATGGGGACCACATCCTATCACACACGGGAAGGCGGCCATTTTGAATTGAAAATGTGAACCGACTTAGAATACACCTCTTTTTTAAAAAACAACAAAAAAATAGCTGCTTCATTCCACAGACACCAAACTTGGGCAAAATGAGCTAAACACATGTATGTAAAATAGACAAGTGATTTTCTAGACTTTTTTGCTCGAGTTATATTTTTTTTTATTATAATTCGGTATATATTTTTTTATTATAATTTTTCTGCAAAATGATCCTCAATTTGACCCAGTAAACATGGAACTAAAAGTCAATTTTATTGGTCCCAGACTTCAAGCCCGGCAAAAAATGTATGTATTTGAAGTCCCCGAAAAAAAAATACGAAAAATGACTCAGTGGCGACACCTAGAAAAGTCAAAATACATTGGGCCTATGGAAAATGAAAGTAAATTTTTCCATTGTAGAAATACAAAACTTGATACATCCATAGGACACCTCAGGGCAAACAGAAAAGTTTATTACAGCCATACCGTAAACTCAACAGGAAATCTACTATGTTGGGTGGAATGCGTGTCCACCTAAATCTCACCCCTTGTGCTAAAGGCTTTTCATCTAAACAGCTCCAAATTTGGTGAGTATCATCTAGACACGTGTGCCAAAAAGTTACCAATTTGTTTTTTGATACATTTGTGGCTGTGGTCGTAATGAGTCTGTGAAGAGGCAGCCATTTCTTTGGGAAATAAATGCCATTTCCCAATTGCCAGGATCCTTCCTTTAGAGGAGGCCCCTCCAGAGCCAAGGCTAGAGTCTTAGAAAACTCCTCAGAATCCTTTGGAACTTATCCTCCGAGTGCATGTGTCCCTGCGGTCTCAAGGGAGGCGAGGGCCTTTATCGCCGCTTGCGGCTTTAATTTTTTTACATTTTTTTGTCATTTATTTGACGCTTTTATCCAAAGCGACTTACATGAAGGTTCCATTCACCAGTGTTACAGCTGGAACACCACTGGAGGCAAGGTGGGGTAAGTGTCTTGCCCAAGGACACAACAACAGTATGAACTGAGAGGAGGAATCTAACCACCAACCTTCTGGGCAGAGGACGACCACTCTACCACTGAGCCACTGCACCCCTTTAACAGCAGTTAGTTAAATGGTTAGGTAAACTGTAAGCCAGATTTTAAACACCAATTTACTGAACCGCTGAAGCTAGAGGATACATTCAAAATGTATCCTCTAGCTTGAATAAATGCCTGAGCCCTGAGTCACAGTGTAAGCAGTCTTGTTGCAGTGTGTTTTGTCACCTTTTATTAGGAGTGTTTGACACAAAAAGGCAAGTATGCGGATCAATGGCAGCGTGAGGTGCTTATGTTACCCTGAGAGTCCTGCTGGTCATTGAGTGGCGCCATGAGCTCATAGCTAATGACTGAAGATCGATGGCTAGGAATTTGACTGTGGTTTCCTTCAGTGTTATGTTTACCATACAGTGGCTGAAGCTGCACCACTGACACATGCCACCCCTGGGAGGAAAACCGGGCTGGAAATACCATGTCTCATATTGGTTTTGTTGGACGGTCCATTTTTAACAAAACCTTTTACATTAGTGAAACAAGACAGGATCCACTACAATGTCCCTATGATGTCTCATTAGAATTAATACATTATCATACACGACATAGTATTATTTACATGGTTCCAACATGAATTGGAAGAAGTTGTGATTCCAGGGCCCTGCAATACAATACATTAAGAGAGGTTTTTTGGTATCATATGGTTTACTTTCTATCAAAGTAGATCTCAATGGAAACTTACGCTTAACAGCTAAACTACACCAGAGTTGATTAGATCCAGATAGAAAATCGAAAAGCAGCCCTGTAACCAATCACCAGTGAGAAAAAGCGACCAGTATGAATGAAGAGAGGAATGACACTAAGCAGAGAGTAAAAAAGGAGACCAGCGCAACAACTTACCAATGCATGAGTGTAAAGTAAGCATTAACTTTGGTGAACGTGCTCAGAGCTCCACAGAGAGACTCAGGGTCCCACTTTGTAATACTTTTTAAACAAACCAGAATTGTTTGAGGGTTTGTCCAGCCAGGAAGGAGAGACGGGTCAAGTCAATACAGGACAGTTTGGTACCGGTAACCCCTTCAAGTGGCACGTGGTTTCACGGAGCTGGGTCCAGACGAGCGGCGCCTGCTATGGCTATATGGACAATGATGTCATCAAAGTGCCACAAAAGACATACTTGAGATATTAAACATATTTTGAAACAGATAAATTGTTAATAATTAATATAAAGAAAGAATAGATCCTGGTGTGTGGCAGTAAGAATGTATCCTTGTGTTTAGCAATGCGAGGCTGGAGGAACAGCTGCTGCAGTAAACTTTTTCCGGTTAATTCCTAACTTTCTAAACATAGAGCTGTGCCAGTTTTATATAATTTGAGGCACAAGTTCTGTCCAATTTTAACACTAAGCTGGACTGACTTGCAACTCCTAGCTGAAGAGTTTGGGGACGTTTCGAACCCCTTCTGGTAATGGAAATGCACCAGAACCGACCCGAACCGCCCCGTTCCGTCCCAGTAGAAACAAGGCTGTCCAGGGTAGGTTCAGATAGCCCTTGGTCCAGAAGGGTAGCTATTTACTATAACATTATTATAACATTAATAGATTATAGAATAATATCACTAGTTTATAGAATATTACATATGAAAAGGTTCAGATGTTTTGTATGCAGCTTACCCAACATGCACTACCAAGAGCATTGATTTGTACTTAATAAAAAAGGTTTTCAATGCTTTGATGCTAAAACTATTCTATTATTACACAGATTGACGTCAGCTGTGGCACACACAGATTTGTTCTTCTCTAAAATAGAAGCCAGTGCAGTGAATACAACACTGTGACCCTCTCTTCCCGTCAGTGTCGTCTCCGTCTGATGCGCTATTGAGAGTGACTCCTCATGCCACCGTGAGCTGCTGTGGTTTCAGGCTCCCAGCCACATCCAGACAGGACCTCATTCAGTCCACTTTTTCATATATAGACTTATTATTACCTTCCCACAATAAATTGCCGGAGAGGGCTGGGGAAATGCTGCTGCGCCTTTCTGTAACAGTAGCATCTCAGATATCATTAGGACGCTCCGATGCAGGGGGACAGCAGATCAATGCATTCCACCACAGAAGCATTAGTCCACTCGGCCCACGATCAGTTTACTGAACAACAACACCGCCTCTGCGCCTCTTACTGGAAACAATTGATGCATTCTTGCAGTGAAATTAATATCCCGAATTTATAAGCCCAATCAGATCTTGAATTGTCACTACCTAAAATAATTGTGTTGAAGGCTGCAAATGAAAAACAAAAGTCTGCACAAACAGGGCAGGACTAGATGTCAAAGTCTGCTTGTCACTGAAGTATTAGATTGCTCTAAAGAATATACAGAACTTTTTAAAGTGTTTCCTTTTTTTATGCGGTGGTGTATTGGTGTATTTGGTGCAATCCAAACATGATCGACATGTTGAGACTCCTCAGTCCTCGCAAAAATGTACTGCAGTCATAATCGACATTAACTCCAGGCCTGGTGTAATTTAATAGGTATCCATTCCTGAAATTAAATATCTCTACAGTGACTTATTTATGGAGAGGATATATTAACAATAGTATAATAAGCTAAATAGTGTTAGACACGCAAGGCACAGGAAGGTAAAACAATGGTGTGTCTTCTTGTTAACAAAAAGATGGAGTATTGTTGTTAGTTGCACATTGGCGGGACTTTTGAATACTATTTGGAGACATTAGAGTTTGTGCTAGACCTGTCTTGGCATTTGTTGTTTATGCCAGTGTTTGATAAAAAGAGGGTCAGGATCCATAGGTGGGGTTAGATTTTATGTGGGTGACCACACAATTTTTATTTGTGATGTTTCAAAACCAGGAGCATGTTTGTGAATGGGTTGAACAGGACAGAGGTAAGATCAAGAAAAGGAAGTACCAAATTTGTAATTGAGCTGATTTAAAAATATATGTCCCCAGAAATAAAGTTTTGGAAATGCTTGTTTATATAAATAGATCATAATATTGGTAAATTTTGGTAAAGGACAATTGTTTGTGACCTTTAAATTGAAGCTGAATTTTAATAAGATAGTAAGGAAAGACAGAAAAAACACTTGTCTCAATATTTATTGGCTGCACTGTGTAAAATCAAGCGTCTAAAATCTTGTATTTAGCCTCCTTGCATTTAAATAGTTCATTCCTGTGTAAGTCCAAAGCACAATAAATATTTGAGAGGTTGTATTAGTTAAGTGACATAGTCACAATGAGAGAAGCGTCCAGTCTGAATTAAAGATGTACTCTGTACAAATGCTGCTGGAGCATTAGATTAGCCACAAGCTGTAATCTGTCACTTAGCTGCAGCAGGCTGGCTGTTTGAACTGATGGAAACTGCTGCTGTCTGGGCGCTGGGCTGCCAGTGTAATGGGGATTCATTGATCCACTGGTCTTTAGCTGATTGAGTTAGATAATTAAAAAGCCTCTTGTATCAGTTCCATTAAGGATTGTTTGTGTTCTTTTTTCTTCTTTCTCTTGTTCTTGAACAGAGAAACTTGAGGCTCCAGAGAGCTGCTGAAAAACAAACGGCTTTCTTTTGAAGCCAATAAAAGTATAGTTTATTCAACGTGATTATTGCTCCACTGGCTTCATAACAATAGATGTACTCTCTTGGTAAGTGTCAGTGGTAACATACACCACACAGAGATGTTTGAGTATACTGTATTTTCAACAGTGAATAGCAGTCTGTGTAAATAAGTACATAAGACGCTGCTGTGAAGTGTCTCTAAACAGGAACCTGGTGCCCTGAACTCCGCTCAGTACCTCCTTTAACAGGCCAACTGTCCTTTGCTGTCACTGGAAGCCACGCCAGGCCTCCTCAGCGCTGGCTGTGAGGTCTGCGGCGATGCTCGAAATAGCCACACTGGGCTCATTAGCAGATTAGGTGTTGCAATGAATCTGTGTGGTTAGAGCTCCACGGCCCGATATTGTTCCTTCAGGATGACAATTACAGCTGATTGACGTGTTGGCACATGGGGACAGAGGGCAGGGCCCCCGGCAAAGGCCTGTGATGGAACTGTACATGAAGGGCACCAGATTCTTACAGGGACTTAACACAATCTATTGTACTGCTGTTAAATACATGTGGAGGTTCTGTAGTCGGCAGTTTGGACATATGGATTTGTAACATTTGTAAACATGAGTGTTCCTGATCACCTACCATCTTTGTTTTGATTCTAAACAGTGCCCCTCTTTTGGTTGCTACAGGGTTTGGTGGTGGCTGCTGTTAATGAAATGAGAGTGCCCTTTAAAAGGATGCTGTGAATGATTTCAACTGAGCCCTCCCCTGAAAATACTGACAGAACCTTTAAGATTACAGTGCCATACCTTTATGTACTTTTAAAGTACAAATTTTAAAATGTAAATTCACAGCATCAAATGGAAAGTCATTAAAGGCAAAAGTGCAATTCATTTAGCATAAAACACATCAATTTGCTGCTGCAAAAATCTATCATCATAAGCTTTTAAATGTTTCAAAATAGAAACTACAGTCTTATACAACCTGTTTCTCAGAATCGCAAACCACAGTGTGAACATTTTTGAAAAGTGTTAGTTTAGTACAAAGGCCCTCTGTGACTGAGCTGGTGGACCACATGCAGGGACCTGGCTTCTGTTTTATCCAAGTGACAAAAAAGCCTTTGTGATTATGAACAACCTACAGTGCCTTTGCCAGAGTGACCAGAAATGACATTGTGACTCATCACAATGCCACATAAGACCTACATACCAGGTGAGGTGTCTGAACTGATGTAGCACAAGTCGTATTGTTGTGTGACCTAGCTTAAATTAAACTATATTACTTCTCCAGCCTATTTATGCAAATGGCCAAAAAAAGGGTTTTGTGTAAAGAGCTAGTTACACAGGAGCCCAATAAGTAGACTGGAGCCCTTAGCAGACTACTGTACCAAGAAGGTGAGAACACCAAGTAGACATATGTACCAATTAGTTGAGAGCCATAGACTACTAGAGCATGTTGTAAGTTCTAGATAGACACAAGCATCATGTAAAGGAGAAAATCATGACTAGACTAGCCATAGACTAGATGGACCCTAGAATACTAAGTACACTAGAACCCTATGCAGAACAGAGGACAGAATAGATTAAAACCCTATGCAGATTAGCCCCCGTATGTAGACTAGAGCCCTATGTAAAGTAAGAGCCCTTAGAGTAGACCAAAGTAGACCAGGGTACCCTGTAGACTAGAACACTAGTCAAGACTAGAACACTAGTCTACAGGGACACAAAAGCCCTAGGTAGACTAGGACACTGGTTTGTCTAGGCTCTAGAGCCCTGTGTAGACAAGATCCCTTTGCAGACTAGAGCCCTAGATTAGAGCCCCACAGCCCACAACAGCATAAACTGTGGGGAAAGCGGGAATCGAACCGCCAACCTTCTGGTTGTAGGTCGATCGCCTTACCACTGAGCCACTGCGCCCCCTAGAGACCTATGTGCACTGGAGCTGAATGTGATTGATAGCCCAATTTGGCTCTATGTTGTATGGAGCCCATGCCTCTCTCATGGAACCGCTTAAACGGTCCTCAAGTAAGGGCGCCGCCATACGGTGATTTACAGCGAATTACAGCGATATACCACCGTCCACCAGAGGACAGGCTCCAAAAGCGGAAATATAAGGAGAGACCCAATGGCGACTTTACAAGTGTAAAGCCCTATTAGAATGTAAAAGTCATGTTTACAGCCTGGGGGTTGATTAACATGCTCGTTTATGCTATCTGAAAACTATTGTTTTACTATGCAGTAAAAGCCTAAAACTAACTAAAACTGCCCTTTCATAACGACAATATCAGTGAATAGGGGACCAATGGGCGGATTACATCCATTTTTATAAACAATCTATGATGGAGCCCTATGTAGACTTCAACCCTATGTAGACCAGAGCCCTATGTAGATTAGTGTCCTGTTACAGCCCTGTGTAGTCTGGGGCACCAGGTATGGTTCTAGACAGACTTGACCAATAGAAATGTACTTTTTATGTTCTCTTAGGTTGACAATAATGTGTACTTGTGTACTCTTTTGTCTTTTTGTATAGATTCTCTAAGACAAATGTAACACATTCACATGCACTAGCTTAGGTCAAAGTAAACAAATATTTATTTCTTTTTGGTTACTGGTTAGAAGAGAATACCAGTACAATAGAATGATACAAACGTAATGTGGCTGCCTGTGTTTTTTCTGTCAATCCTTATCCTTTCTAATTGCCTTTTTGACCTCAAATCAATATCACATCAAAATAATCGATGTCAATTTGAACCTTTTTGAGTGAAACAGAATGTTAATACTGTAGTACATTGCAATAATAGCCCTGCACGCTGCCAAAGAGAGCACCTATAATTACACTTTTCTGGGATGATATTTTTAGTTTATTTTGAAAAACAAAAATGTACCAATTCAAAATAATCTCAAAACAGTTTCCATGAAAACTGCTTTTCACATTCAGCAAAACCTAACCTTCAGTCGTGAGCTTTTCAGCGCGGCCGTTTGCAGTAAGTGCTGGGTGTCTGAATGTCAAGTGGAGATGAAAAGGCCACCCAATTGAAAATAAGTACACTTAGTCTCCTTTATTTTGGCGACAGATTAATACCTTCTAGATTCAGATTTCCACAGAAAAAATGCACTGCTGTTTTTTGTGTTGACTCTGAGATATCAGCACTGAAATTTCTAACATTTAAACAAATAAACAATGTCTTAGTGATATGGCAAATTTTATAGCAAAGAACTAGTGCCTAAAATGTATTGTAATTTTAACAGTTTTTGTGTAACTGGGTCAACATATTTATATACCAAATACCAACAATAAACATACAGTATTTTTCAGTACAATACACATCTTTTAGGTAATCTCATAGAACTGCAGATTAAGTCGGACAATGTCACAACACATTTTTCTTTCAAAGGGTACTGGGTGACCCCTGTTGTCAAAGATTACACAGGTTTACACTAAATGACATATTTATACTCCACACAAAAAGGCCCTGCCCTGGATGGGAATTGAACCTAGACCTTCTTGCAGTGAAGCAGGTGCTAAATGCTTTGCTGCCGTGGATGGAGTACAGAGACAAATACACTATCCAAGTCTAGTGCCATGCATAGGTGATAAGTTGTTCAGAGAAGAGCACATCGACAGCCCTGTGTGTAAACACTTGCAAGAGGCCTGAGACATCCTCGCTCTCGTTCAAACTTGGTTATATACAGTGTCGTAAAAAGGTTTTCAGACACCCTTAACGTTTCACACAATCATGAAATGGAAAAGGTGTGGCTAGACAGACACAAACAAGTACAAATGATGTTTATTTGTTTATTGTTAACAAGAAAAACTAAATTCTTAACAGTTTTAATATTTCTCAACATTTTTGGTATCAAAGTCAACAAATAACAGAGAATGTGTTTAAAACTGAACAAATAAATAATCCATCACAGCAGCAAATTAATATTTAGAAGTCTTGAAGACTTGGGGTTTGAACTAACAACCTTCTTGCTGTGAGGCAGGAGTGCTAACCACTCTGTCACTCGATCAATATTAGGAATTGCAATGCCTGTATCTAGATTTGGTTGAGCTACATAAGTCTGTGGCATATAACATGGTGGAAGCATCAGAATACTAATGCTCTATTTACCTTTAAAGATTAATCATTTATGTAAACACACACACACACACACACACACACACACACACACACACACACACATACACATACTGTATATATATATATATTCGGATATACTGCAGTACTTAACATATTACTGCACGTTTTCTTGATATTGTGCAACTTTAATGTGTCTGTGCATGCTGGCAAGACATTGTAATGAAAGTCGAAAAGCATATTGTAAACCCACAGCACTAAAAGCTGCTGAAATATATTTAAAAGGACTCACTGAGTTGCATTAAGTGTTTGCTACATTAAGATAAATCTGCTCTCACTTTGTTATGTTAAAAGCTGGAGCTGACAAGCAGCACTGCCTTAATCCAATGTGTGCTTTCTTTGTTTGACTTTTATTGATGCAGACTTTTCTCTGTCATCTGCTATAAAACTGCTTAAGTTTCAATACGCTCAGGCCGAGCCTTTATCATTTGATAAATGCTGTTCCTCTGAGGGCACGTCAAGTTCCCTTACAAGAATTCTATGGCTTTTACCAAAAGCCATGGCACCAGGAAGTAATCTAATCATGAACACAACAAGAGTTTACACACTGCCCGCTGTCGGTCCTTAATGTAAACAATGGGGTTGCATGCGTCCAGGGCGGCTCTAATGGACTACAACAGCAAACACGTTAATTTAATCACAGGGCTTTCTTTTAGAGTAAACTGGCCGAGCAGCGCGGGACAAGAGGCTAATGACCCATGAGCAATAAGCAAGTGTTAGGCCCACACTACTGCAGAAAGATGTAAGACTTTTACACAAGAGCCTATCAATATTTTAGAGCAAAGCGTGCGTGGCACCCCCCTCTAACTGCATTAGCCGTGTGATGTCTTCTGACAGTATGTTGTTAGTGATACTCCATTTGCTTTGTCTATCATCTGATTTTCCCTCGGTAATGCACACAGCACCGTTATATTTCATAATTTGTTTTGCTATCAGGCCTGATTTGTAAATGTGCAAATTCTAATTAGCCGTAGCTACTGTTTCTAATTTATTAAATATTAAATGATTCCTGTGGTGGAGTCTTTCTTCACATCCCCCAGATGAAAGTTTGCGGTATGCAAATTCAATTGCCTCTTAGATGTCAGCACTTTCTAAATGTCCCATTTTCTGACTGAAGCCATTTCCCCCCGTCTTGTTTGTTTGTCTCTGCTCAGTCCTGCTTAAGTCAATCTCCAGCTCAGATCACAAGTGTGTTTTAACAGATATTACAATGACCTGTCAAGTTATTACATTTCTTTGGTGAACTTCATTAGGCTTGTCTTGATCATCAGCTTTGATCAATCGAAGGAAGGATGTTTTGCATACTCTAATAAGGGGCAACATAAAAGTGTCGTACCCATATATGGTCTAAACCTAGAACGTATGAATGTGAGAATGATGCACTGGTATATGGATATGTGTGAGAATGTGGGACAAAGGATGGAAATTAGCCTAGGCTACAATCCGGCATGTTTACATGGACAGAACTATACCTAGCATCTCCTGTTTCCACTGAGAGTGAATCACTCATTCATCTAAGAAGGCAGCTCCGGTGAGTGCTTAGAACAACTTATAGCTCTGTTTTGTATTGCTCGTTTTTTTTAATAAACACTATTTTTTTAGGTTTATTGTCACAAGTCACAGGTGTTTTTACAGTTACAGCAACAGGGCTTTTATGAGTGTTATAGCATAACTATTTTTGTGTCAATTTCCTATCTTTGAGCCTTGTGGGAAGGCATCCAGTGAGACTTGTAAACCCTGATATTGGTGAGGCTATGGACGGTAACCACAGGGACACTAAACCCCTGTGATGTCTAATCATCCTCTGTAATTGATGCTTTAGAATGTTAGAGTCTAATAATTGTTTGTTTGAGATGGTATATGCGTCATAAACTCCCAAGGTGCGTTTCTATTGTCAAATTTTCATTGTACAATAATTTGTGCTGAAATACGATAATTCTGGGCTGTCTGTACGATTATTTGATTCTGAGTATCTGGCAACACTGGTGTGCACAGTCCTGAGGCCTCATGTGCCCTGTGCACCTCTTGTGTCTCTCCTTCTGCAACTACTGTGTATAACAAATGTTTTGTATTATTTACATAATTTTAAAGTCTTTACATGTGTTTCCTTGCTAAAGCTTTGTATATTTTATATCCGCATAAATCAACAAAACTAAACATCTTTCATTATCACATTATGCTTTAGAGTACCTTAACACACAGCAAGGTTTAAAATATAATTCTAGTAAAAGCAGACATTAAACATAGTCGAATGATGAAAACAAATCTGAGTTTTGTAAAACATAACTTTAGTGAAGAAGAGATTTGTCTAAAGCAATGACATATGCATCATGAGAGGGTAAGTCAGAAAACCCACAGGTCAGCTTTTTTTCTGCAGAGTTCACCTGAGGACACACAGGATCAGAAACAGAGTGAGTTTATGATCATACAGGGAGCGTTAGTCCTAATTCTGAGGGCATCTGGAGACATGCTGCAGTTTAATGTGCAGTTTCATTACAATTCACTTTATGACTTTTTCAGACAATGCAAAAAGTAAAGAAATGTAATACCAACAGAATTCTGGCATCTACTGTGCATTTACATTTTCTAAACTGCAACAATAGTGATACACCACCATTTCTCAGCTAACTGGCTCACACGGCCAGTTCTCTGACTGTTTCTCTGTTCCAACCAAGCCTCTCCCATGGTACCTCTTAAATGGTCGTCGTGTAAGGGCGCCGCCATACGGTGATTTTACAGCAAAATACAGCGATATACCTCCGTCCCACCAGAGGCAGGCTCAAAAGCGGAAATATAAGGAGAAACCCAATGGCGACTTTACAAGTGTAGAAATCATGTTTACAGCCTGGTACAAAAGATGGCTCCGGTCTCTAGAGCTAAGTTTTTACTACGTGACAACTCTGGGGGGGGTGAATTTTTGAAAATTACGTTGGTTTATGCTATCTAAAAACTATTGTTTTACTATTGGAGTAAAACCGAAAAGCCCGGATGTAACGGACATTTTATTGCCCATTCGTAATGACAGTATTGGTGAATAGGGGACCAATGGGCAGATATCATCCATAATTATTATACAATCTATGGTTCCTACGTGACTCTGAACATCTTTAACACAGCACTAAATAGTGTTAGATTATTTTATCTAACAGTGTTTAGCTCGTAGCTACAAAGACATGCAGAGACATGAGTTTGCAGCTAAATGCTAACGGACCTGCAACAACTGTTTCTGCACACTGCAAATTAAAAACATCAGTTTATAACATCTGAACTTGACTCTAATGACCACAAGCTTATTTTAATGTATTTTAATGAAAACACAAAGCTCATATATAGCACAGCAATATTTAGGAAATACACCTGGTACATAACTTTGGAGGTTTCACAGAAACACTGTATTACCAAAGTAACTCTAATGAAACCAGTCAGAATAGTGCGTCTACAGACAAGAGACTGTAAATCATCACTCCATCGTCGTGTGGTGAGTAAGGGCAGCATTGTTCTGTCCTGTCCATCACACTTCTATCACAACTCTTCCTGTAGTCTTTGGTATATTTTCTGTAATCTGAAATGTTGAATACCACAGAGCTAGACATTTATTGAATGCCCACTTATCATGAGTGAACTTCACACTAATTAAGCTTTAAGAAACACATCCATCAAGCTGTTGAGGCAGTTAATTCACAGTTGAATCAGAATCTCTTCTTTTTTATGATGCTCGCTAGGCACATAAACAAAGATTACACATATTTATAAAAAATATTACAAAGTCAATATTTAATTTAACCAGAATAATGACAGGTAGAAAAATGTTTTGTAGACAAGATGTGCAGGAGTAATAAGCAGGAAAATGACAACCTTAGAATTAAAGCAGTGTTCAAATGTAAAAATCCGAAGTCTGAATAGGACAATTTAGACAGAAGCTTTAAGTTCTAAACTGAGGTAGTGATACTGCTGCTGTACAATCAATTTAAATAGTCTTGCTCATTTGTTGATTTGTCCAAATGAAAAGTGCAGTAACACCAGTGCGGATAATGGGAAAAGGTTTAAAGGCCTGTCTTACGGAACTTTATTTACTTATTTCGAATAACTCTATTTGTACAGTATTTAGGTCCTATGACGGCTGAAACATTTACTTACAGTCCATTTAAGAAAAGGTTCCAACAGAGGCATCTTATATTTGACAAAGTCCCTTGGATAAAGAAACCTATTTCCAGATGCTTTCGTTGGAACCTTTTCTTAAATACTGTATGTCCAGGGTGAGTTTAATCTGCAAAACCATGATACTGGCATACCCTTTACTCAAGGCGTTAAGAATATCAGACTGTCAGAATATCGTACGGTCCCATGCCTAGTGATTACTGAATCATTAAAATGTTTGTAGAAGTCTCAGGTCTGGGAATCGGGAGAACCAGCCAACAAAGCGACAAGAGAGAAAAACAAAAACCTAGTATATGCCACAAGGATTGCTAGCACAAAGCGAGCTGACCTCACAAACGTCAAGCTACCGTAAGGACCCCCACAGCATTTTCAAATATTTGCACCAAAGTCATGCACACGAACACAACAGCCTCAATTTACCACTTTCTCCCTTGAGTCTTTGTCTTGGGCATTAATTTTCCTTTATACTTTGT
This sequence comes from Perccottus glenii, assembly GCA_024416835.2. NCBI lineage: Eukaryota > Metazoa > Chordata > Actinopteri > Gobiiformes > Odontobutidae > Perccottus > Perccottus glenii. Next base: position 8,283,390 of record CM044559.2, read on the forward strand.
AAGAATAGTCATAATTACCTACACTTTGCTCTTGGCCAGTGAGGAAAGTTTGGAGGATGAGTATGAGTACTGGTATGACGGTCAGGTTAGGCTTGTTTAACAAAGCACATTATAAAAGAAAACCAAAGTCTACCAGACTAAGTATGAAAATTACACAACAAATTTTACTTTACTTTTTATGTTATTTGTCAGTAATGAACCAATGTCTATCACATGCTTTTTTTGTGTCCACATGTCTAAATTTACAACAGGCTTTTTCCAGTGAAAAATGTCAGTTTAACATTTTTGATATGATTATGATTGATATGATTATGATATCTGGGGTGGGAGTCACTATACAACGCTATCCACGGTAACGATACTGTCACGTTACAGCGATTCTGCACAGATTGGTTCACAATCCATCATGATATCTGTGAAAATGTAGCAGAATGGTAGATCCTTAGTTTGACAAAAAAAATTGTGCATTAAGTCATTTTTGTGAAAATATTACAATATTTAGTAGTAGGTAAATAAAAGTTAAATCCGTACAGTAGTATAAATGTGGAAAGATATGGTATGGTAGATTTTTGGTTTTGCCATTAAAACTCCCAGTGCCAGTGACCTCATTAGATGGACAGAATTGGTGAAAGAATGAGGAGATGTCACTCCATAGTATGTTACCAACCCACCACCATCTGCTGAAGCACCTCTTGATAATATTTATAACAAATACAGAAGCCTAATTTTAACATACCTACATATTGTATGTATATTTTCTTAACCAGCACCTAGTAAAAAACATTGTCAAGCCCAGTTTTAAGCTATTGTTTTTTTTTTTTTTTGTGGTTTACCTTGAAACCGCGCTTGGACCCAGACCAACAACATTCACAATGGTACATGCCATTACCACAATTTTTGTCATCCCTAACCACATTGTCCTTTATTGGAGGCCTCCTTCGCTGTCCGTGTGCTTCTTCTTCTCCTTTTGCATAATAAACCTCCACCCAATTTGTCATGAAATCCCTCATTTGCTGGATACTCAGAAAGGCAGATTATGCTTATTTTTCATTTGGACAGTGGGAGATGGAGCCAGGTGTTTGGCAGCAGCGGAGTGTTCAGGTGTAACTGTGCCGCTGACGGGACATGACGAGCAGCCCGCAGATAATGGATGAGGCGTGGAGAATTTTGGGAAAGAGGGGCACCCCACGACCTGCTCCCACAAGAATCCCCCCGCCCGATGCCAAGAAGGTAAAAACTTTCTTCTGAATTAGTTTTTGCTGGAGTCAGCTCCTATTTCTTAATTAGCCAGATGAAAGCATATTGGAGATACAGCTGTTAGTTGAGGAGAATGGATTGGGCGCTGCTTGACAAGATTAATTCATGTCCCTTCAGACAATAGTGGTCCGATCTCTAACAAGTCCATTAAATCAGTTAGAGCTCATGTTAATAGGGAACGATATTAGAATAAAAGCTATTGTGTCCATGTTACAGTGTCATTGTGTGTGTTACAAAATGGACCTGCTTTTGTATAATGGTCTACTTTGTTAACTATTGTAACCATTTCCATTCTTTGTTTTACAAATGTGTGTAAAGGTGAGTTGGTGAAAACTCGATTACTATATGTATGGATGACTATTCAATACATTGTCATTTGGAAATAGACAATAGACAGTAATTTAATTTTGAAATGTCATTTCCTTATTACACTACTATGGCTTGAACAAGAAAATCAAATCATAAAACAATCAACAATTAGAAATTCAGAACAGCAAACTGTTAGATTATAACAATTTTAGAATAAATGTGCAGTGTGTAGTTTTAAATCTGGAAAGGGTTATGGCTGTTTATTGTTTAAAGAGTTAGGGTTGATAGTTAAATTATTGGTTTATAACATTATATCACAAATGTATCATTATAGCAATATTTGTATTGCATTTACTTTTTGCTTTAAGCTCATTGTTTTAAATGAAATCGTCTAAATAAAAAAATCCTGGTTCATTCCTAGTTTAGACTTGTTTAGTGTGGATTTAGTCCTGGTTCAGTCTTTAAAAGGCACCCTTTAGAGTTGTTCCCAGGTCCCGGTACAAGCAGCAGTGTTCATTATGTTCCTGCTCCTAAACTCTGGAGAACATTACCTGTAGACCTGCGTGTTTTCACTGACTTGACTCTGTTAAAGACTTACTTATTTAGACTGTAGCACTGTGTCACTTTCAGATTTTTAGTCTTGGTTTGTTTATTATTGTGTAATTCTTTTCTTTAGTTATTGTTTTAATTTTCCTTTAACTTGTATACTTTTGGGACCACTGCAAATGTTCTCCTGTTTTAAGTGTAAAGCACATAGGTCTTCTTTTGGTTGTTGTAAAGTGCTACAATATCTACATCAAATAAACATTTTTACTGTGTCAAAGAGCATTCAAACATCACTGTTCATATAGTTATTGCAATATTCATAATAGTTATCACGTATCACATTTTTCTGATATTGTGGAGCCCTAGTTTAAAAAGGATTGTTACTTAAGATAATCTCAAGCCAATTTTTTTCTGGAACCCAATGGATGCCAAGTTTGAAATTAATAGTGGAAAATTATTAAAGAGTCAAGTTTATCTTGCACATTTCTTGTCCAAATATCGAGACACTGATTACGTTGGTGTAATCATCGCTGAGGCTTATTTCGAGTCTTAAGAAATTTTAGTCTGCATTTTATATTTTCTGATAAATCAAAATCCTAGACCAGGATTTCTTGACAACTCCATTTAGTGCTTCAGTGTTATCATGCCTGGGAGCCAGCTCATTTCGGCGCTTAGCCTGTGCCATGTAAGCTCCCATATTAAAACATCCCCCGCTTGAAATATTGACTTTAATATCTCATTTGAAAAATTCATGTAACCTTTGATGTTAAATCCATACTCAATTTTGCCAAATATTATAGGAATATGCAGAAAGGGGATAGCGGGCCTTATTATGTGTTTTCCTGCTGAGAAATTACATTTTATGGCTGTAACATCAACCTCCCCTGTGTTCTTTTGAGTCCACCGGGAAAAAAAGAGGGGCCATTAAGGCAAAATGAAAAGAGCTATTGATTGGGCTCTTATGCCTTTCTATTTGCCTCATTTCCTAAATGCATGATAATAAGGGCTCAGCCACTGAAACTAACAATACTCCTTAATGAATGGAACTCTAAAGAATTAGCCAAGTTTGCATAATGATCAACAGATGTTTCCATCAATGGATGCTACACATTGGGTTGTTTTGTTCCATTTGCTAAATACGCGCCCGTCGCCTTTTAGCATTATGATGCAATCAGGGCATTATTCGATGATTTCTGTTTTGACAAATGTGTTGTTAGCAGCAGACATGTTGGGGATGGCGTTTTTAAAAGCTATAATATTAGTATAATGTTATTGTTGATGTATAAGGGCAAATAATGGAGAAAGCACTGTGTATATAAAGTATAAAGACTAATTTTAATGTGGATATGATTATCGAGCCAATTTCTGGGGCCTTCTGATGAGGTAGAGGTTTTCTACAGGTCATCCCTAAACAGAGTTCAGCTGCGTCAGCTAAATGAACAGTGGCGTTACAGAAGTACTACACAAATATGAAAAAACACATTTGAAGTTAAATGAATTGCTAATAACTACAATAAAAATGAGATTGTTTCCATCTGTAGCAGTGTAAGAGACTGGATGGTTTCTGCTTTATAACCCAGCTTTCTAAATGTCAGTTTTCCATCTATAGCAAAATTATGGAAAATGAGAGAAAAAGTAAATGATCCTGGAATTTTTCTTATGGTCTTAATTTTTTTTTTTCACAAAATAGTTGGCACCTTTTTTGACATAAATCGAAACTAAATGGGTTCTGTTTGGATATGATGTTCATTGTTCTGTGCATTCTTAAAGATGGTCCTCTCTTTTGGCACCATTTTTGTAGTTTTGTATCTATGTCGCACTTTTGTTACATTTTTAGCCATTGTTTAGTTTGGTAAATAGTTCTTATAGGTAATTATTTTTACTTGGATTAAGTGGACAATAATTTCTACAACAATAACTTCACATTTTTCTTTGTTCATTTCAAAGCATGCCAATATAATGGACGAACAAAGACCATATATAAAGCTTTAAAGAGATGCCATGGCCCTACGGTTCAAAAACAATGATAACATGTTTTTCTTTTTCATTAAAACCAAAATTCAAATATACTCCACTGCTTGGAGATATAGCGCTCGTGTTGTTGAATCACACTCTTGGCCAGGTTTGTCCTACTTTACATTTCTGATAAACTCTTAGAACAGAAGCATGTCAAATCGCTTATCACCAATGCTCACCAATACATCAACGCAAGGTGCTATATGACTTCCCCTTGGGCAAATGGTATGCTCTGTCTCTAAGCGGCATAGTCAAACATAAAAGCAAAACAAGGTTATCTCAGAGTCCTCACTGCTTTGATCCAGAATGCACCAGGACCATTAAGTAAGTTGTTAATTGTACTGTCTTCGCTCGACAGAAGGCTGTTGTCTAATTTGCTTTGGCTGTTGTTGGTTGCGCATTACCCTGAGGCTATGTATTTGCATAATGAGCAATTGGAGAGCGAGGTATTGTCAAGCTGAGTGTGAAGAGGCGTGGTTGGGAATGAAGATGTGACTTTAGAAGCTCTGGTTGTAGCATCCCTTTGCTATTCTAGAGAACTCTTTAAAGCGTTTGCCTTATTGTCAACCTAAGAAGGCTGAGAAATTAGTGACCATTATATGTATTCACAGAATGTATACTGGATTGTAGGTAGGAACACTATTTTAATGCATAATTGTGAGTCGTTTCTGTGAGACAGTATATTTACAGTTTACATTTTACATTTTAATCATTTAGCAGATGCTTTTATCCAAAGCGACTTACATTAAGGTTCCATTCACCAGTGTTACAGCTGGAACACCACTGGAGACAAGGTGGGTTAAGTGTCTTGCCCAAGGACACAACGACAGTATGAACTGTGGGGAGAGCGGGAATCAAACTGCCTACCTTCTGGTTGAAGGACGACCGCTCTACCATTGTGCCACTGCGCCCAGTATATTAAGAGGTATACTGTCTCAAATGCAAGCTTAAGTTAGAATGTAGGTTACTTATGCTTGTTGTTAAATTGTACCACTTAGGCAAAGTCACATCTCATGACTTTAAAGCTGGTGAAGCTGCATTTGCTCATTATTTACATACAGTATAAAAATATAGAATCTTACATCTTTCAAAAGTAGACTCAAAACACTTTTTCTCACTTGATATTTATTTTATTTCTTTATTTCTTTTCCCTTCTTAGTTTGTTCTTAGTCAGTCAGTTTCTTGATCTGGTCAGAATCAACATTTTGTGAAGCTGCAACCACAGCCTCCCAGACACTGTTCAGAGAGGTGTACTGTTTACCTTCACTGTAAATGTCCTGGTTAAGAAGGGCCCAAAAGTTCTCAATAGGGTTTAAGTCAGGTAAAGTCTTTAGTGTCAGGATTCATGTCTGTTTAATAGTCTGTCTGTTTTGTTAGTTTATATTGTGTGTTTTGGGTTTCTGATGTTATATTTATTATTGTATTGGATTTCTTTGTTTTGGATTGTATTAGAGTTTCTGGTTATATTGTGAAATGTCTTTACCCTGTCTGTGTCTGTTGATTGACTTCCTGCCTTGTGTCTTTCCCTCCTGTGTGATTGCATGCTCCGCCCTGATGTGTTTCAACTGTCCCTTGTTGTCTGTGTCTATTTATGCCTGTGTGTTCCTCTGCTCAGTGCCAGGTCGTCGTCTCTTTTACCGTGAGTCTGTTCTGTGTTACCCTGTGTCTGATCTATCGTAGTCTTTGTTTTCTGTGGAGGTTCTTTTGTGTTCCTAGTCTGTTTTTTTCTGATATTATATTATTCTTGGATTATCTGCTCGGACCCGCCTAGGTTTTTCCCTGGTTCTTGTATTTTGTTTGTACCTGTTGGACTAAATAAATCTTATTTTAACTCTTTGCCTGTGCCTGGGGGTTTTGCATTGGAGTCTTTCGGTTCCTGGGCCATTGGCCATAACAGTACAACCTGGCCAAGACTGAGACTCCGCAAACCCATGGCAATCTGCTGAACCTCCAAGTCTGCCGAAGATTTGAGTCTTCGTGCCTCCTGAGCCTCCTGAGTCTCCGTGCCTCCTGAGTCTCCGTGCCTCCTGAGTCTCCGTGCCTCCTGCGTCTCCGTGCCTCCTGCGTCTCCGTGCCTCCTGCGTCTCCGTGCCTCCTGAGTCTCCGTGCCTCCTGAGTCTCCGTGCCTACCTGGGCCACCTAGAGACTTCTCAGCGCCTACCTGGGCCACCTAGAGACTTCTCAGCGCCTACCTGGGCCACCTAGAGACTTCTCAGCGCCTACCTGGGCCACCTAGGAGACTTCTCAGCGCCTACCTGGGCCACCTAGAAGACTTCTCAGCGCCTACCTGAGGCCACCTAGAGACTTCTCAGCGCCTACCTGGGCCACCTAGGAGACTTCTCAGCACCTACCTGGGCCACCTAAAGACTTCTCAGCGCCTACCTGGGCCACCTAGAGACTTCTCAGCGCCTACCTGGGCCACCTAGAAGACTTCTCAGCGCCTACCTGAGGCCACCTAGAGACTTCTCAGCGCCTACCTGGGCCACCTAGGAGACTTCTCAGCGCCTACCTGAGGCCACCTAAAAGACTTCTCAGCGCCTACCTGGGCCACCTAGAGACTTCTCAGCACCTACCTGGGCCACCTAGAAGACTTCTCAGCGCCTACCTGAGGCCACCTAGAGACTTCTCAGCGCCTACCTGGGCCACCTAGAGACTTCTCAGCACCTACCTGGGCCACCTAGAAGACTTCTCAGCGCCTACCTGAGGCCACCTAGAGACTTCTCAGCGCCTACCTGGGCCACCTAGGAGACTTCTCAGCGCCTACCTGGGCCACCTAGAAGACTTATCAGCGCCTACCTGAGGCCACCTAAAAGACTTCTCAGCGCCTACCTGGGCCACCTAGAGACTTCTCAGCGCCTACCTGGGCCACCTAAAAGACTTCTCAGCGCCTACCTGGGCTACCTAGACTTCAAGGAGACTCTGCATTCTACGCCTGGTTCCCTCTGCGCCTGGTTCCCTCTGCGCCTGGTTCCCTCTGCGCCTCCGCCTGGTTCCCTCTGCGCCTCCGCCTGGTTCCCTCTGCGCCTCCGCCTGGTTCCCTCTGCACCTCCGCCTGGTTCCCCCTGCGCCTCCGCCTGGTTCCCTCTGCGCCTGGTTCCCTCTGCACCTCCGCCTGGTTCCCCCTGCGCCTGGTTCCCTCTGCGCCTGGTTCCCTCTGCACCTCCGCCTGGTTCCCTCTGCGCCTCCGCCTGGTTCCCTCTGCGCCTCAGCCTGGTTCCCTCTACGCCTCCGCCTGGTTCCCTCTACGCCTCTGCTGGACCCTCGTGTGCCTCCGCCAGACCCTCGTGTGCCTCCGCCGGACCCTCATCCTCCCAGTCTTCCCCGTGTGGCCATCCCCAGCATCTCCGTGTGGCCATCCCCAGCATCTCCGTGTGGCCATCCCCAGCATCTCCGTGTGGCCATCCCCAGCATCTCCGTCTGGCCATCCCCATCTTTCCCGTTCTGGTCAGCCGAGCTTACCCATCTGGGCCTTCCCCGGCTCAGGGTCTTCACTTCCCGGTTCCCTTTCCTGTGTCAGCCCCGTCCGGTTCCCTTTCCTGTGTCAGCCCCGTCCGGTTCACTTTCCTGTGTCAGCCCCGTCCGGTTCACTTCCCTGTGTCAGCCCTTCCCTCGCCCGGTCCTTTTGTCATTTTTTCCCTCGCCCGGTCCTTTTGTCATTTTTTCCCTCGCCCGGTCCTTTTGTCATTTTTTCCCTTGCCCGGTCCTTTTGTCATTTTTTCCCTCGCCCAGTCCTTTTGTCCTGCCTGGTCCCGAGTCCTTTGTTTCCCTGCCTGGCCCCGAGTTCTTTGTTTCCCTGCCTGGTCCTGAGTTCTTTGTTTCTCTGCCTGGTCCTGAGTTCTTTGTTTCCCTGCCTGGTCCTGAGTTCTTTGTTTCCCTGCCTGGTCCTGAGTTCTTTGTTTCCCTGCCTGGTCCTGAGTTCTTTTTTTCCCTGCCTGGTCCTGAGTCCTGAGTCCTGAGTCCTGCCCCTGCCTGGTCCTGAGTCCTGAGTCCTGCCCCTGCCTGATCCTGAGTCCTGCCCCTGCCTGATCCTGAGTCCTGCCCCTGCCTGATCCTGAGTCCTGAGTCCTGAGTCCTGCCCCGTCTGAGAACTCCCTGTCCAAGTATCCTGGGTGCCCCATGTCTGTCCGTCCCGGCACACCTGTTTCCCCCCTAGTGCCTGTCCCGCCACCACCTCCCTCCCCGAGCGCCCCGTCCGGCCGACCAGTTCCGAGGGCCGGACCCGACGCATCTGTTATTCCCCGAGTGCCCCGTCCGGCCGACCAGTTTCGAGGGCCGGACCCGACGCCTCTGTTCTTCCCCGTCCGACCGACCAGTTCCGAGGGCCGGACCCGACGCCTCTGTGTCTCTTTGAGCCCGTTCCAAATATGTGTCCTGTGCCAGTGTCTATTTGTCTTGGTTAGAGTTAGAATTAGAGTTTCTGGTTATATTGTGAAATGTCTTTACCCTGTCTGTGTCTGTTGATTGACTTCCTGCCTTGTGTCCTTCCCTCCTGTGTGATTGCATGCTCCGCCCTGATGTGTTTCACCTGTCCCTTGTTGTCTGTGTCTATTTATGCCTGTGTGTTCCTCTGCTCAGTGCCAGGTCGTCGTCTCTTTTACCGTGAGTCTGTTCTGTGTTTCCCTGTGTCTGATCTATCGTAGTCTTTGTTTTCTGTGGAGGTTCTTTTGTGTTCCTAGTCTGTTGTTTTCTGATATTATATTATTCTTGGATTATCTGCTCGGACCCGCCTAGGTTTTTCCCTGGTTCTTGTATTTTGTTTGGACTAAATAAATCTTATTTTAACTCTTTGCCTGTGCCTGGGGGTTTTGCATTGGAGTCTTTCGGTTCTTGGGCCATTGGCCATAACATTTAGTGTCTTTAGGTTTTATCTTTAAGTCCTTTACTGGCCTGCCATGCAGTGGAGAACTTTGATGCGTGTGATGGAGCGTTGTCTTGCATAAAAATTCTTATTGAAAGATGCAGACTTTTTCCTGAACTACTGCTTGAAGAAAGTGTCTTTTAAAAATTGGCAGTAGGTCTAAGAGTTGATTTTGAGTCCATTTACTGATCCAACCACGGGCCCATCCATCTGGTCCGTCAAGAGTCACTCTCATCAGTCACAAAACCTTTGAAAAATCTGTCTTCAGATATTTCTTGGCCCATTCTTGACGTTTCAACTTCTGTGTCTTGTTCAGAGGTGGTCGGGTTTCAGCCTTTCTTACTATGTCTCTGAGAACTGAACACCTCGTACTTCTTGGCACTCCAGGTAGGTTAAGGTTGTGAAATATGACAGCACTGGAGTATAATGGGTTCCTGGTAGCTTCAATTTTGATTCTTTGCATTAGAACATTAATTAATAATGCATAATTTTGCACTCCCAATTTTTCAGTTTTTTATTTGTTAAAAAAGTTTGAAATATCCAATAAATTTTGTTCCACTTCATGATTGTGTCCCACTTGTTGATTCTTCACAAAAAATTACAGTTTCATATCTTTATGTTTGAAGCCTGAAATGTGGCAAAAGGTCGCAAAGGGGGCCGAATACTTTCACAAGGCACTGTAGATGTGATTACAGGCAGGTGGTTCATCCAGTCACTGATTATATTTTAAAAACGACTACTGTATATCAGAGGAGCACAAAAAAGTATCTTTAGTACAGAGTTGACCTGTTATTTTTTAAAATTTTGCCAAAAATAAATGTAATTTTTCTTCGATAAACTGGTGTAAGTTCACAATTAAAACTGGTTTAACATAAAAAGACATTAGTTGTCTAACACTCTATGCACGACACCTGGTTAAAGCCCAGGAGACGGTGCTGCTGGTCAGCTCTGCATTTATCACTGCACTGGTCTCAAAACAACACAAGATTTTCGGGAACAAAGCTCAGCTGTAAGGTGGCTGGTACTGCTCCTATTACAGGACTTTGCCTGCTACAGCAGCTTAATAGCGGGACAGTTTACCCCGCTGCTCTCTTTCGCTGTCTCAGCTTAACTCCATCCTCTATCCTGGGACATCACCTGCAGAGGGCCAGATGGTCTCTCTCCTCCCACCGGGACTGCTTCCCTCACGTGCAGCAGAGTAACACAGTTTCCAACATCCTATACACTAAAACGCATACATTCCACATACATTGTTTTTTTCTATGGCTATTTTGCTAAAATAAATAAATAAATAAATATGATTACAAGTCTGAGCTACATAATCATCACCTGAATTCCTCCTGCCAACTGGCTGTTTGGTTACCATTCATGTTCAGACTACTCACAGACTGTCCAAAGAAATGTCAATCACCAATTATGTAACGTAAATCTTTTTTATCACAACAACTTAACCATGACGCCGTTACATAGAAATATAATAATGTAGAGTAGTAGCCCCATTAACAGATACCCCATCTAGCTATTCTGTCTTTATTGTGGGCCAGGATCAGATACTAATTCTGAATCAGTGAATATCTTATCATAGATGCAAAACTAAGAAGTCAAATTTTAAAAGTGAGTATGTCACAGTTGTTCTCCTTGTAAAGGGTGGCCCAGGTTCAAGTCCTGGCTTGGTCCTGACATTTTCTGCCCCTGTTCTACTGTCTGCTGTATCTAGGTTTAATGATGAGAGGATTAATAAAATGTGTTTACTGTTACAGGAATCTGAAAGATATTAAGATCATTTTATTGTCAGAACAAACTTTTTGTTTATCTCAATCCACAGTATTGTTTCTCATTTCTTACTACAATAAATTATGACAAGGGGGCGTCAGAGGGTTTGGGGTGATTAAAAACCGGTTCCACATGAGAATCAGTTCTAAATTTTATGAACTATTGGTATTGTATGGCCTTTATGTTAACAAGTCCTCTTATCAATGCTCTTGCTCCGAGTTCCAGTCATATATACACAATGTCCCTCTTGTTTTTTTATCGGGCACCATAGGGAATGGAAAAGAAAAAACGATTTAAAGCTTGGCTTTATTTTTATTAAACCAGGCTGTTCTGGTCTCATAGTTGTTAGTTATGAAAGGACAGTGTGACTCCTGATGTAAGAGTCGTTAAAGGCTCAGGAGAGTCGTTAGTGTCACTTTTCTATTCGGGTGTTGTTGTTGTTCTAGAGCAGGGGTGGGCAAACTAAGTATCTGTTTATCAAACAGCATGTTTAAGTTATTTAACATACTCAAGTGAAAGCGTTAAAACAAATAAAAAACACGTATAAGCATATAGGACTACTTTTTCCACTTTCCAAAATCTTATGTATTTCCCATCCCTAATGATTACCTATATTTACAACCAAAACTCCTTATTCTGGTGTAGGACATTAGTATTTCCTTTGGCCGTGCATGTCCCACATCTCAACACCTCATTAATATTGCATGATTTTGTTAGTGCCTCCTGCCTCTTCTTAACCCCTTCCCCACCCCTGACCGCTGATCTCCATGTCAACACGAGCTGGAAGGTGCATTTGAAAGTCAACTTGCATCTCGCTCGTGCCAGTCTCATACCATGCTGGCCGACTCGGGATAGGCTCATATCCATCCGCGGATTATCCCCCTTCCAGAAAATCATTATAGCAAGGTGTCAAAAGCAATGAGATTAGCCCCTTCTTTTTCCCTCTCTGCTTTGGAAACGCCATTTTTACGTGTGAATTTTTAAGCAAATAAGCCGGCGGCACACATGAATAGTTTCTTGACAGTTCTGAATGAGCTCCATAGTTCTTTAATGCAGTGACAGAAGGCAGAGACCCCCGGTTTCAAACGCTACCAGGTCATTACCGAGACTGAACTTCAGTGAGTCACTTGACCCGTGGCCACATCTATATTGTGGCATTCAAAAATATTCTAATCTTTCTAGTAATTCTGCTGAGGTGCACTGAATTGGTAGAGGCTCGGCTCATTACAGGCGGCAGCCAGGGCAGCAGCATCGACACGCCGAGGTAATGAAGACCCTCTGAGGCCAAGGGAATGGTACAGCAGTGTGGGTGGAGAGGAAAACAGGTGGACTGTTTGGAAAAAAGGTCAAAAGTGGAATATTGTCAGGGCTGGTAATAAAAATGTCTAAAAACAGTAGTAGTGGTATATCTGGTATATTTTGAGGAAATTTAATTACGCAATTTAGATAACAACAGCCCAGAAGTGACAAATAAATATAATAGAAGAGCAAAACCATTTAAGATCACAGAATTCTTTTTTGTCTCCCACACATTGCTAAAAAAATAAAAATATAAAATAAATTACAGACAACTAAAAATATACTAAATGGGAGCTATAACAATTGTTTTTGTAATAACTGTGCAAAGTGTGAAAAATGTTTCAGTTGATTTTTTTCATAAAGCCACAAATGTAATGCACTCAAACGCTTATGTAATCATTTAAATTTTGTGTATATATTTATTTCTTTAAAATTTCTTTCCTAAGTCCCCCACACACACACACACACAAAACTGAGAATTTATTTTCTCTCTTACCAGCCTAATTGTTCTTGTGTAGACAATATTAGAACACGTTATTAGCCCACAGTGGAAACAGTAGTTTATGTAATACAGTTGTTCTCATAAGTTTACATACCATGGCAGAGTTTGTGATTGGTTGGCCATTTTTCTGGGAATTTGAATGAAAACACAAAAACTTTGTAATTAATACTTGTAATTAGATTACAGTTACTAACAAAGTACTTAGTTTGCTACTAGCGCCACCGTCTCTGCTTGGGTAGAGAACGGCAGGACGTAAACTTCCTCAGCATGCGTGCGAACGTGCTTACGTCTTAATTCTGCAAACAGGAAGTAACACGTTGAGCACGAGGAGGGGAAAAACAACATGACAGAGGTGTGTGAGCCGAAGGCCTTTCACAGGTGGAAATATGCACACTATTTTAAGTATGTTGTGCAAAAACAAAAAAAATTGCTTGTAGAGGGCAAGCTCTGCCTGGGTAGTAAACGACTGTCAACTGCAACCAACTCATCCTCCAACTTTTTGAAACATTTGCAGCGTCAACACGCAAATGTTAAGCTTGTTGTCAAAAATGACCAACAGGCCACCTCGGACAAGACACCGACACGTTGTAAGCAACCTCGGCTTGAATTTTGCTGCCAAGTAACCTCAAAGGCAGAAATAAACAGGCTTGTAGCAGCGTATGTTGTGGAAGAGATGTTACCCATTTCTACTGTCGAGTCACCGTCGTTCAGAAACATTTTACACAAAATACAAACTGCGGATGGCCTGGAAAGTAGAAACAACAGAAAAACATTTGCAAACTATCTGGAGCAGTGTTCTGACAAGATGGAAAGTGAGTTAAAGAAATCGTTTTAGAGCCTGGAGTTTGTGTCAACTACTGCTGATATTTGGATTTGTCAAAATAAAAGTTATATGGGCATGACGGCTATTTGGATTTACCGAGACAACTTTAAACAAGACAAAGCAGCAATTGCCTGCCAAAGAATAAAAGGACGTCATACATACGATGTAGTGGCAAGTGAAATAGAATGTATACATTCAGCGTTTGGACTCACTCACAAGGTAACCGCCACTGTTACTGATAATGGGTCAAACTTCATAAAAGCCTTTCGGGTTTACGAGGCAGCAGCCGCTCAGTCTGATTCAGAGGATGAGGGGGGAGAGGAGGACTTGGAGGACGTTGTTTTTACTGACATTGATGACATTCTGTCTAATGGTACGTTGGGAGAAGAACATTATAGTTTGCCTCCTCACTTGAGATGTGCTTCGCACACACTGAACTTGATTTCCAATAATGATGTCAATGTTTGTTGTTTACTTACAATGAGTATTGTTATTATTTTAGAGTATCTATTTAGCAATATGTTTGCACTACCAAATACAGCCAGTAGTCTTTCAATCAGAAAATAATATCCTGGTTGTTGAATGTCTTAATTTTACTGGTTTTGATCAACACATTTGTTGTTTATGTAATTTGAGCCAGTTTAAACAACTTGCTTGCTGTTGACATTTATTTTAAAGGATTTAATAAAATATAAAAACACATTTTAGATTTTATTTTTATGTGAGACAAGAAAGTAATCCTAAAGTAATGTAACTAAGTTACTTTGTTGAGCCAGTAACTATGTAATGTAACTAATTACATTTTTAAAAAGTAACTAGTAATTAGTAACTAATTACTTTTTAAAGTAACTTACCCAACACTGAGCACAACTGTAAAACCCCATTCTGTAATAAATAAAGTAAAGTGCATCATATTGTGTTGTTTTTTGATTGTTTTGTATATAATATATACAATGTGGTTTGATTACATAAAGTAGCAATTTGTTTAGATTTTGCTGATTTTTTTACATTTTAGAACAATTATCAATTAAAACTTAATACACGGTAAAGCTAAAATTTTATTTTATTTTTTCTAATTTATTACATTTCAAATGCATTCACTCTTACCATGGTTGGTTTTGTTAAATATAACTCAAGTGCAATTGCTCTCTTAGTACAAACAATACTAAAAGGTCTAAAACCTCACTAAATGTGACAATATGACACCAAAAGGATGATCGAACAGTATATCATGTCTACAATACATTAAAATACTGTATATTCAAACATACTCTCTGATTTAATTAAGTAGAAGCTTACAAATTACCAGTATCCAATTGGCGGTCCTCAAGATTATTCTCATTCACCAATGCAACCCTGAGGGAAATTCAATTTGCCGCTGCAATTCTACATTCTGTATTGAACTCTGTGAAGTAGACGGAAATACATGTAATAGCAATCAGTGCCAAACATTAGTGCTCAGTTTATTAAGAGCCACTTCTGCTGTAAGGGTCATCAGAGCAAGGCTTTTAAACGGAGCTGCTTAATATATAAACAAAGATTTTAAAATCCCAATCATTAGCAAAAGAGAGTGTACTGTTTGGAATATGTTCAGACTTGAATCGAAGCTGATGAATTAACCATAGACTCAATTAAACAGTGTGGAGTTTGCTTTAAAACAGCTCTTTAACCATTACTGTATACTGTAGATATACTGTAGAGTTAACACTTTCTTGTTGAAAGTGATTTGTTAATATAAGTACTCCATTTCCTGTGCCATAAGTATTTTTTTTTTTTTACCTCTCAACTTACTGGTCTTTATTTTTTATTTTTAAACTTAATTTATGAAAAAATGTCATGCTTGTGGTTTTGGATCTAAAATATGCTGAGTGATACATAACGTGATAAGGCTGTTAGAATGTCTCATGTCTAAACATTGCATTGTCAGTAATAACTCTTAAAATAAAATAATTAGTTTATACCTAACATTTAATATTTTGCTCATCAATTTCTGGACAAAGTGTAATGTTCTTCTTTCAGAACACTAAAAGAAGAGTTAGAAAACACTGGCTGGAGCGCATTGTTCCATCTGGCTCAAGAATCAGGGTTCTTAACACTAAGAATAGACATTACAGTGGGTCAGTGTTAACATAGAGGGTTGATCAATAGATCTGTTTCTAGCATATACTGAACTTGGATTAAATAGGTGTGAGGATGTGTGTGTGTGTATTTAGTAACTTTTCAAAACAGGCCCAGAAATGGCCACTTAATGTGCAATATAGTGAATTGTATGGATAGAAGCATGGAGCCTAACTTTAAAAACTTTGCGTAAAAATACGCTAAATTAATGTACAGTTCAAATTAAGCAGGAATCCTGATGATTACTAAATGCTGTGTCTAGATCAGAGGTCTGCAACTTTGACAAGCTGCAAGACAAGTCAATAGATGGTAGGCCGCAGTGTGTAACTCTAAATAAATGTGTGTTATTCTAAATAAATATATAATATATACTATATGTTTGTTTAGATGTTATTTTAGCCATTCAAACCCGCTCAATCTGCAGCTGCCAGACTGACAAAAATAACGAGACAATCTGGAGTTTATTTAAAATGAAAAAAATATATATACAGTATATTGTCAGAAACATGTATCACAACAAACTGTACATGTATTTATCACAATCTTTGCTGTAATCAATGATTGACAGGGGAGCTTTTGGGACGTTTTTGTCACAAAGATGTAATAATAAGGTAAACTGTGTTCCAAAGCCCATTTCGCACAGTTTTACAGAGTGCAATGGAAGGAAGCAGCATCATGCCGGATACGCATGGCTTACAAACGTTTAACAAGCAGCTGTCTTTGTAAAATGGTAAGATGTAAAACATGCCTTTTTCTCTCCCGAAATGGAGCACTGGAGGACATGGACAGATTCACGCGGCTGCACGCGTTATTACGCACTGCATCGAGAATGTTTGGGACTGAGACGAGCTGGGTGCTGCAGAATGGTTTGTGCAGGTAAGGCACGAGAGGCGTCAAATAAAGATTGTGGTTAGGCCTATGCGTACAGAGGAGGGTTTTCCTCCAGAATTAGTTTCCACCACTAAATGTAATGAGTTTGCATTGTTTTTCAACAACAAAGTTCAAGGCATTAAACATGCTACAGTCCACAGGGCATAAAACAACACTGCAGCCATCTAGGAGACACTTGGTTGGGTTAACACATTTTACATCCATTAATGACTGCCTCGATATTTTACCCACTTGATTTCTAAAATCTGTACTAAGCAGTTTGTTACCACAACTCACTGATATATTCAATAATGCCTTACAGTCTGGAACATTTCCAAGGGCCTTAAAAAAATGCTGTCATCAAGCCTCTCCTAAAGAAGAGCAGTCTTGATGCTACAGTGCTCAACAACTATCGGCCCATATCAAACCTGCCATTTTTAGGGAAAGTTATTAAAAAAGTTGTATATCAGAAACTTAATGACTTTCTAGGCCCCATCACAGCACTGAGACTGCACTTATCAAAGTCACAAATGACATCCGTATGAACACTGACGCAGGCCTCTGTCTTAGTTCTGTTGGAATTGAGTGCTGCGTTTGATACAGTGAACCATGAAATCCTGTCACAAAGATTAGAGGAATGGATAGGTATCACTGGAACTGCCCTTAAATGGTTTCAGTCCTATCTTGAAGACAAGAAATACTTTATTTTGGTTGGTAACTGTGTATCAGACCAAATGGCCCTGACATGTGGGGTTCCACAGGGGTCTATCTTGGGACCTCTATTATTCAATGTTTACATGCTTCATTTAGGCTAGTTATTATGCAGCTTTGGGGCATATCCTACCATAATTATGCAGATAACACTCAGATTTACATTTCACTCACAGCAGGTGAAAATGGACCAATCCATTCACTGTGTCACTGCATCTAACAGATTGATGTGTGGATGCAAAATAATTTTCTCCAACTGAACAGAGACAAGACTTAACTAATCATCTTTGGGAACAGAAACAAAAAAAGAAAGTGTCAGCAGTTACCTCGAGTCTGTCTCTTTCTCTAAAATCTAAAAATCCGGTTAGAAATCTAGGGGTCATCATGGACTCATCATGAATTTCCACATTAGATAATGTCTCAACCAGAATTAGAGAAACTTATCCATGCTTTTATCTCCAGCAGGTTAGATTACTGTAACGGCCTGCTCACTGGTCTCTCAAAACAAGGGTTAAGACAGCTGCAGCTTATTCAGAACGCTGCTGCTCGGGTTCTAACTAAAACCACACTGTAAAAAAAAAAAACGTAAAAAAACGGTCAAATGACTGGCAGCTACGGCTGCCAAACAAAAACCGTAAAATTAAAGTAAAATATCTTAAATCCAATAAAGTGCAAATACTTTAATTTTACGGTTTTGTTTGGCAGCCCAGCTGCCAGTCATTTGACCGTTTTTTTTACAGTGTAAAACTGTTATTTTATGGATTTTTCCTAGATTGTAATGACCAAACACCTTCAATAAAGTGATGCACTAATAGTTTTATGGGAAAACACTGTTATTTTACAGGTATTTCCTAAATTATTACAGTCAAACACCTTCAATTAAGTGATGCACTAATAGTTTTATGGGAAAACACTGTTATTTTACAGGTATTTCCTAAATTATTACAGTCAAACACCTTCAATAAAGTGATGCACTAATAGTTTTATGGGAAAACACTGTTATTTTACAGGTATTTCCTAAATTATTACAGTCAAACACCTTCAATTAAGTGATGCACTAATAGTTTTATGGAAAAACGCTGTTATTTTACAGGTATTTCCTAAATTATTACAATCAAACACCTTCAATAAAGTGACAGCACTAAAGGTTCTAATGACAAACACTGTTATTTAACAGACCTTTGCTTAATTATAACGATCAAACACATTCAATAACTTGTCAAGACGTGCTCAAGGTTGTACATTAACAGTTTTATTTTTGGAAGACAAAATAAGTCTGTAAAAAAAAAAAAACTGTATAAAACGGATTTAAATCATTTCCATAAACATATAATCTAAATTAAATGGAATGATTCAGTTGATAAATTACAGTATATATCTTAAATTAAATACAACGTTTTAACTAGTAGTTATAGAACAGTTATCAAATTC
Source organism: Perccottus glenii (assembly GCA_024416835.2). Taxonomy (NCBI): domain Eukaryota; kingdom Metazoa; phylum Chordata; class Actinopteri; order Gobiiformes; family Odontobutidae; genus Perccottus; species Perccottus glenii. The sequence goes on from CM044559.2 coordinate 8,301,903, forward strand.
TCAAACTTTAGGATTAAAGTGAAATTTTCTAAACATACTCTACACAAAACTGATACATACAAGATTTCACACCACTATTGATTCTAAACATTAAAGGGTTAGTTCACCCAAAAATGAAAATTATGTCATTAATGACTCACCCTCATGTCGTTCCAAGCCCGTAAGACCTCCGTTCATCTTTGGAACACAGTTTAAGATATTTTAGATTTAGTCCGAGAGTTTTCTGTCCCTCCATTGAAAATGTATGTACGGTATACTGTCCATGTCCAGAAAGGTAATAAAGACATCATCAAAGTAGTCCATGTGACATCAGTGGGTTAGTTAGAATTTTTTGAAGCATCGAAAATAAAGTTTTGTCCAAAAAAAACGTTATTCAGCATTGTATTCTCTTCCGGTCTGTTGTCAATCCGCGTTCAAGACTCAGCAGCGTCACAGCAATCCTGCAAACGGCCAGTAATCAACTGGATCCTTGGTGCATCTGGGAGGAAAAAAAAAAAAAACACACTATGATTCTCTTAAAAAGGATGATTTAAATTATTTTTGTTTCCTTTTAAACAAGCTTAATAAATTGTATTTAAATTGTCTGTTTGTCTTCTGTTTTGTCTGGTATTTAAAACTTGTGTCTGATGTGACAAAAAATGTGCATCACCGAAAGAAGGAACATGTAGATTCACAACAACAATGGATTATTTCTCTCAATTTTCTCAATAAAAGGATTGATGATGATTATGCGTTAAAAAAAAGAAGGTCTAATCTCCTTGAGTGCGATTATTAAAATACTGGAGATAGTTCACCCAAAAATGTATATTCTGTCATCATTTACTCACCATCATGTCTTTTCAAACCTGAAATTTCTATTTTGTCAAGCATTAAAAGATATTTTTGAAGAATGTTGGCAATCAAAATGCATAAATGTTTGGAATAACATGAGGGTGAGTAAATTATTTGGGAGAATGTGCCAAACTCCTGGAGGGCCAGTGTAACCTTGCATCACATTGTAATAGTTAGACTTTGTTCCCTGTATTTATTAGCACAGTCTACAGCAGCGGAGGAGTGATATTAAGTTACCTAGGCAACCTACCGTCCCGACTGTAGTGCGCTTCTGTTCTGTTTACTTTCCGGCGCAGTACTAACCGGAGCAAAGTATAATTCCGCTGCTGAGAAACTAGTTCCAGTAAATGTAATGCAAACATTGAGATGAAAGTGTAGTTTGAGTTCTAACATTATTCTCTCAACAGACATTTACATCGGTAGTCTGGCGTTATAATCGATTTGCTTTTGGTGTACTGTGGAGTGGGTAAAACTGTTTTAATGGCAGGCTACAGGGATCTATTGACTCGCGCTAGCCTAGCACCGGCTAGGCTAGCGCGAGTCACACACATGCAACTATATGGGCTTATATCCCGCCATCAACAGTAGATTCAAAAACCTAGTTTGCAGATTCTTCTAGAGTCAAGGAGTAACGTTATGGTTCGAGTTCCTCTCTGTCTAAAAAGACAATGTTCTCATTTCAATCATTGTAAAGCTCCTATGCCAATCTAAATAACTGTTAGCTGACAATATTTACACATGCAAACAACACATAATATTAGCATACTACATTAAAATATATAATCGCGTTTAGATTATCAACTTAACACACTATATTTTGATGTAACGCTAGCAGATTTTTTTTATAAAATAAAAAGTTATTTAACGTTACCTTCGGCAGATTGCATTATGTCCTTTACGCTTTGTTAAAAAAAAAATCGTTGTCCATCTTCCGTGTTTGTTCTTCATTAACATCCTGCAACTCGCTCAAAATAAAAATGTAGCAGTCCGATGTAAACCAATCCATGTTTAAACAAAAGCCACAGAACAGAAGTAAGTTAATACTGAATATCCCGAGCAGCAGGGCCCTCACTCACTCACTCACTCACTCACTCACTCCAACTGACGTATTCAAATTTGAACTGTAAAGGCGCGCATAGTTGTTATTGGCCAGATTCCTGGATCACACTCAGAATAACCAATCATGCTCAAAAACACTCGGAGAGACAGCCAATAGTGTGGTAATTTATCTAGTTGTATTTATAGGCTGGCTGTTATTTAATCAATTGGTTAAATTGTGTTTTCATTGAAGTGCATGATTAAAATTAAAATTATGGTAACTTATATACCATAGGCTATATAACAACATATATTTACACTGCTCTGCTAAACAGCAATTTAGCAGAGCAAACAGATTATTAAACAGAGGAAAAACACTGCATATGTATTCATAAAAAAATCATGTATGTAGACCTAGGCTATATGAAAATCTAATGGGTTGGTATTACCTTTAATATAATGAGCTACACATTTTTATTCTAATTTTACACAACTTTGTATGTAATTTAAGAAAACAGAAAAATACTGTATAAATAATATGGTAATTGTACTGTATAAAAAAATATTTACTTTAAAATAACAAGGAAATATGTAAGATTATTAGTATGGATATATTATTGTAATTTTACACAACTTTGTATGTAATTTAAGAAAACAGAAAAACACTGTATAAATAATACAGTAATTGTACTGTATAAAAAAATATTTACTTTAAAATAACAAGGAAATATGTTAGATTAATAGTATGGATATAAACCTTTAATATAATGAGCTACACATTTAATTACACTTTATTATTGTAATTTTACACTACTTTATACGTAATTTAAGAAAACAGAAAAATACTGTATAAATAATACAGTAATTGTACTGTATAAAAAATAAACATTACTGTAATTTGACATTACTGATATAATCCTTAAATTAACAGACAATTCATTAATTTACAGATATTGTTTGTAATTTTACAGAGTTTTGAATGTAATTAAAAATAACAGAAAAATACTCTAAAAAATGTACAGTTATTTTCTGTAAAATTAGGATTTTTTTTACAGTGCAGGAAGTACAACCACATCACGCCAGTTTTAAAATCTCTGCACTGGCTTCCTGTTGCTCAGAGAATAGCCTTTAAACAGCACTGTTGGTTGACAAGTCTCTTAATGGTTTAGCACCAGAATATATTTCTGACATGCTAGTTGCTTATGAACCTCCTCGGACTCTGAGAACATCTGGGACAGGCCTTCTGCTCGTGCCCAGAGTTAGAACTAAACAACGTGAAGCAGCGTTTAAGTTTCATGCAGCAAAAACCTGGAACAGCCTCAACTTTAACAATGTTCAAGGGAAGGTTAAAACCCTTCCTCTTTAGCTCCGCCTACACTACAACCTAAAGTGTTTATTATCTGCACTCTTTAAAATGTTTTTAATTTTTCTTATGTTTCTTATCTAAATCTTGTAAATTGTTTTTTATTCCTATAAAGCATTTTGAGTTACCCAGTGTATGAATTGTGCTATATAAATAAAATTGCCATGCCTTGCCTTCTATTATTTTCTCAGGAGTCAGAAGACTGTTGCCACTGGAATTTTGAGATTTTGAATTGAACTCTCCTGCCTCTGACCACTCTTTATGTGTCTACAATCATCCATTAATCCATCATCAGTTTGTTGTTGATTATTTGGGCCCAGAACTTCACCAGTTTAACCTGGAGATTTTAAGGAAAGTAAAAAGAGTAAACTGTTTCATGAGAGAAATATAACAGCCCACCCAGACCTACGTAATAAAGACAAGCAACAGTGGTAGGATATCTGGATCACTGTGTGTACCGGGCCAGAATTGTCCCACGGGAAGGTGGTTGCTGACCCTTGGTCTAGATACTGTGTCTTCTTTGCATTATGCTGTAGCCATATACCGTATTTTTCGCACCATAAGACGCACTTTTTCTTCACCAAATAGTGGGAGGAAAAGTGCCTGCGTCTTATGGTCCGCAGGCACTTTTTATGGTCAGGCTGCCGCTCTGCAACATAAGACGAGTTGCAGAGCGGCAGCGGTGAGAGGACCGCTGCTGCTCTGCAACTCGTCTTATGGTCCGAGTTGCAGAGCAGCAGCGGGTCCCCCGGGACCTTCCGTGTCCCTGGAAACTGCATCAACAAACAAGTCAAGCTTCTTGTAATAACTCCTTTTTCCATTTATAAATTGCTGATTGAAAAATAAAAATAAAAACTGCATTTGCCATACATTCTTTGGGTGACATACAAAAAGCGACACATTTCTATTGCTTCAAATTTTGTCTGCTGCATAGTCAAGACAGTGACCATTAAATGTGAAATGTGTACATTACGACACACGATTTTCCAACATTTATGACTTCACCAGCTAAGTATTGCATTATCATCCATGCAATTGTAAACACAAAAATATGCAAATCTTTTGTATACAATATTTAAAAATGATAACAATGTTTTCAAACAATGTATACTGTGCCTCATTAACTGCTGGGAGCTCCCAGCAGTTTATCAGCGTCTGCACTAACATTTTTACCAAGACTCCAGGGTGACTGTTATCTCACTTTATTAATCTAATATCTTCTAGATAGTGTTCAAAGAATCCCTCTTAAGGCTTTTTTAATTCCTCTTTAACTTTGACTACCTTGTATAGTGAATATGCTTAATGACAGTAGCCAACAAGGTATTACACTTGTTTTTTTAATACATGAGAGACATGGGTGGGGGCTAGGTTTCTGAGAACTCTTTGGAGATTAAATTTTGTTAATTGCCTTCATCCATCAGGCATAACACTCATAAATGGAATAGCCATTGGACATTTAAGATAATGCTCAACTATAATGATGGATAACGGTCTTGGAGCTTGTGCTCAATCTGGTTAATGTCCAAGATAATAATTTAAAACAGCACTTTTTCTCAAATAGGATTAAGCCACTAAAAGTACTGTTCTTAAAGCTTTTGCTTGCATGCACTTTAGGCGCACATCAAACAAACGTCTGGACAGTGCCAATAGCGCCAAGCAGTTTCACTGAAACATGGCCTCCACTCAGTCTGACGGAGAACTTCATCAGAGCCATTGTAGCTAATGTTCTGTTAAATTGTAACCTTGGTTCTCTGAGTGAACAGACGGTGTTGCAAGGGAATAGAATCAATCAAGTACTTTTAAAAGGCTGTATGAAGTTTCAGTGAACCACATAGTACCCTTCATGGCTTCACTAGTCTCATTTTTACTTATATTACCATAACTTTTTTGAGACATGACACACCAAGCCACAGTCATTAGCCCTGTTCCTCCTACGAAGCTGAAAAATGTCCGATTGATACAAAAGGTTAGTAACTGACCTCAGTGTTAACCTCAAGATTCCCTATTAGTTAAGGCAGGCCCCAATTTAGAATCTTTTTTACGATAGGAAAGAGGTTAGTTGGGGTGATGGATGAAACAGACTGACTTTCCTACAACACAGCATTCAAAATACTTCCACATTAGTTGGCTACAGTTACAATTTTGGTACCTCTATCTGGAGACTGTAATTGTTACTAGGGCTAATTAGGTGACTTGACTGAATAAACTAAACTAAATTAGGTGGGCTAATGTCCCAACTAATTGTAAAAGGTGAGGTGCTGGCACGAGGTGTGTGATTTGATGGGTCCAGTCTTAATCCTGTAAAAGACAGGAGGTAAGCCGGTTAGCATTTTTGCTGTGCCGCTCATGTAGCATAAATGGAGTACAAGGCTTAGTGAGACTTATGAGGAGTTATGTATTGCAGTTACCTTAGTAGTTACACTGAGTAACAAATAATATCTGGCCAAGTGGTGTTTTGTATTGGATACGAGGTTGGTTGGGATGGCATATGCAACATACATGCATATAGTCACCCATTAGGTGTGCATGAAACAACAACATAGTACTACAGCTTGAACATAGATACTGTTAAAGTATCAAGTATAGTAATACTTTTGTATTACTAGTGAACACTTAAGACTTTTCACAGTCAGAGTAAGAAAAGACATCACATACCAGATATATTATGGTGTTGGAATTACAATAAGCTTACATTGTTGTAATATTTATAGCAATTGTGATCTCTCCCTCTCAAATCCACTTCCCCTTCTAAATCATACCAATGACAAACTGCATACTAGACACACTTATTTCAACAATCCAAGTCTTTGTAAGTGCTCAGCCACAAGACTGGCTTGCCTCACCAAAATCTAATTTGTGTATATTTCATATTTTTAAAAATGCTCACTAGTAACTGAAAATATTTGGCCTATTTAAATGTATGATCTGGTCTCACTAATTACAGAATATGTAACTTAACAACCCTGTCTTAACCCTTTTGGCCAGAAATAAAGTCTACATTTGTGCAATTGCTAAGTTAATCTAGTAATCAGTATTTGGCTGTTTTGGCACTCACAGAAGTGTCCACAGCAGCCAAAAAAGTATCACACACAAGAGACTGCCATTGTGCAACATACGAAGAACTGGACATTGTTATACTGACAAGCCCTATTTCCACAACCATTCCAGTTTGACTTTGAAAAGACGTGTCAGTATCAATAACTGACAAGCAGGTGGAGCTGTGAGCAAAGTAAAGCTGAGAGGAACTGGCAGCAACATCACATTACTTGTGTTTTTTATTTTTACCAGAAGTGGTGAGACTCACTGGTGCTCTCCTCTTGACACTGCTCCTCGCAGATGAGCTGATTATTGCTGCACCGCCTGCTTCCACACATTTAGGCCCATGCTACAGCAAGACCTTGCCTCTCTGCAGTGCACTCCACTCCGCAACAGGCATAACTAGAGGCTAACGGTCTCATTTTAATTGATGTTTCTTCCACATCTCTTGCTCCTTGCCGTGTCCTCTGACGCTGCGACTGGTTGGCCCTCTAAGTAACAGTAATCCGGAGGTGGCAAATAATCAGAATAATTTGGCTGCTGCGTGTGTGTTTGGGTCAATCGCCCTGTATATACCACTTGTCATTTTTTCAATTACTGGAGCTGTGGTTAAATGTTCATTTTCAGCAGTCAGCCCCGAGCAAAATCTACTGAGCCCCATTAGGTTTTACCCTCAGCCTCACACTCATTAGTTTCTCCGGTCAGACAAGAGTGAAGAAGAAGCTGGGTTGGCCTTTCTAAAGAGGTCAGGGTGGAGGCTATAGCCGACTACATCCACTGTAGAGATTGTTAAGGAGTTTGCAGCTTCACTTTACTGGATCTAGCCACAGTACAATTGCTCTGAAGATTGCTCTGACCTTTTTAAGGCAAATCAGTGTATGGTCCTAATTGACCTTATCACTTTCCTTTTCTTTTACATTGCAACAGTGTCATGAAAAAGTTGTGCAAGTTACAGTATAAAGCATATCTACAGTAAATTGTCTTGGAAATATAGTATGTATATTGAGAAAAATAATAGACAGTGTAACAGTTGCTGACCAAAAGTGGGGGTTGGCTCCAAGAACCTTTACTGACCTTCATTGTAAAATCCCAAAATACAGATGCCTAGATTTACTACACAATTACACAAATGCTGACATTTTAGGCCTAACTTAAAAATGTATTTTATATTTTCTTAAGTGACATATAGCCACAAACAAGCTAACATGGACTTAGGCAGCCCTGCAGAATTTGAGGTCTGAAGCTCAAAGTGTGTTAAAACGACTGGTAAAAGTGGATCAAAAATGCAGACAAAATGCAAAATGTCAAAAATGCACAATTCAAAAGATTTATTGAAATGGGCAGCATATGGAATCCAGAGACAAACTGGGAGCTGGAGCTGAGCTGGAGAATGGAGTGGAATGAGCAGGCAGGAGAACACAAGGAAAAGTCAGGAATCCTGACAGTGTGTTTATCCATTGTGTTAATTGTGAACATTTTCTAGGGTGATGTGTTAAATTTTCAACTGATTTCATATCTTACTCATCCTATTCGTCCAGAATACCTTAGGACTTTTCACAAAATACTGTTACTCTTAAAGTAACCCTACTTAATACTTGAGTACAGATTATAGATAAAATATATGGCATTTCAAGTTATTGGTTATTGGTTATTAGCATGTCACAACTGTAAAGGTTTTGCCTGTCCCATACAAACATACTGTACATTTTGCCCCTAATACTGTTTGTTCCATTCATCTGAAAGGAATATACAGTATACAGGATATTGTGTTCCTTATGAATACAGCTTGACTTTTTTTATTCAAAAACATTTGCCATTGTCTTTTTCACTATCCAGATTGCTTATTGCACAAATGGTTTCTCTTCTAATTATTTTTAAAATATTTAAGGCATGTAATATGTACGTAAAAACACCTTCAGCCACCTAGCCAAGATTGGTGTCAGACCTCAGTAAAATCAAGTAAAAGACCATTCAAGTCAAGCCAGGGTTTTTCAGTTACGTTTTTGATTGGGCCAGACATTTAAACAGGCCAAACATTTTCCACTCACATTTCCTGCCAGACAGATGCAAGTTGCAGCTTAACATGACAGTTGTCAGCCAGGCCTTACTACACTGGGCTCAACGAATGCATCATGAATTACTGTGGTACTTCACTGACTATTAGCATCAATAGCTAGCAACTGCTAACCATCTAGCTTTCCAAACTTTGACCTTTTTTCCAGACATGGTCGTTAATAGTGGCTGTAAAACAGCTTCCACAGCTTCCTTTGTGAGTCTGGTCAACGTCACAGTTTGTTGATCAGGTTTTCTTTCATTGTCCAATTCTAAGGATTCTGGTTTAATGTAGATTCTCAGTAAATGATTGTAAATGCACTTTCTCTCTGCTGCTAATGGTTATAGGGGCTTTTATCTTCCCTCTTGCATCTGATGCTTTCAGAGCCGTACAGGCATCATTAACCAACGTCCTCTGCTTCCATTGACCTGAGGGATCCTGTCTTGATTTTGTGCGCTCCGGCTCTGCCAGCTAAATGAAGGTTACAGCGAGATGGCATCCATTATTGAGGTATTCAATTCAAAATGTCACCCCGTTTCCACTTGGCACTGTTTTCTCTTTCCCTAATGTTTAGTCGAGGGTCTGTTGTCTCGGTGCTGGGAGGGAGGGCACTTTTTAGCAGACATTAGCAGGGATGCATACAAGGTGACACCATTGTAAGTATTGCTGCTTCACCTTGCACTCTGACACGTGGAAGTTCTCTGGCGCCACATGGTTAGTATCCTCCTGAGCACCGGCCTCTAAAACAAGGCTGATTGTAACTATTCATCATCCCGCTCGGCTTAATTGGAACGCAAGTAGATTGTAGGGCGAGGGGGCGTGGGCAGAATACAACTGTAGCCTGCTCCAGACAGTTCAGATAGCTGTTATTAAATGGTCCACACCGAAAATACTCCAGGTGCTCGCGGCAAATAAAGCCACTTTGTCTCTAAGTGCAGGTTACTTATTTGGCCACTTCAGACTCGGCTTTCATTACCCGGTTAGCCTCCTGTCAGTGTAATTCACTCCCATCATCCCTCAACCCAGTTGAAATTAACAGGTAATTTGTAAATGTCACTTTGGGTTAGACACCTCATTTTCTTCCTTTTCCAACAATCCAGCAGCCAGCAAGCTAATTTTTCTTGTCTTCCGAATAAGATTTTCATTCACAAATAGAGTTATGGTCCACTAAATAAATGAGAGTAATTGATGGCGGGAGGGGAAAAAACGTGATTTACCGTAACCTATTAAAAAGTCAATCAATGACATAGAGAGCCTGGATTCCTTTAGTTATCCCAGTGCGACGTGCAAATTCGAAAGAAGTTAATTTAAAGAGTCAAATGAGATGTGATGGTAATATGAAAGTGCTGTATTTAATCTTAGCGCGCTCAAAAGCAGACTCCAAAGCAGAGATCACTGGTAAGACAGCCTTATCTCACAAACTGTATGTACAGTATATGCCCTTGTTCTAAACAGTCTGTGATGTTTAATGGGACCTCAGTAGGAAATTGGATTGTAAAATGGCATATATTCAGGGTTGGAAGTAGATAATGTTTAATATTGGATTAGTATCAGATGGCTCTGGTTTGCTCAAGGAGGAAGTGGACAGCATTGAATGAAAACACACAGAAGATTTGGCTAGTATAGCAAGATAGAAAGGGCTTACAAACAGTATTCAGTTACGTCATCTCAATTTTCTGATGGATTTAATAGATGAGAATGTTCAGCATTTTAGAAATGTTTCCAATTTCTTAACCCTTAACACTTTGGATTTTTCGGACAAAACATTGTTGGCAACTTGTTTTTTTCTAACTTAAACCATTATTTTTCACACAAAACCATGACTTTCCTATTGGTTTAAAAAGTCAAAAGATTATTTAGCCTTTAGCTGGTCTTAACACAAAAAATGCAATCTTCCAGCAACGCTGTGTAACTTTTCAGGATTAAGAGCCTTTTCTTAAAGAGTAAAGCAACCCCTGGTCAGAGCCTAACTCCTCCCACAAACAAAATTTGAAAAGTCCTGGATTAGTGGGCAGAGTCCAGCAGAGACAGAGGGGACAAGCTTAGGGTGAAGCTGAGTGGAGACCTACTGACAGTTTGATTGACAGCTGTCAGACACAAGTATCTTTGCGACAGAGCATGCCTCTTTCTCCCCCTTTTCCCCTGAGCTCATTTTGAAGCCAGGGCAGCAAGTAACTTTGACATTGTTTAGCTTTTGGCAATTTAGGCTAATGTACAAAGCATAAACTGACAAACTGTGAGAAATAAAAAAAAGAGATTAGATGAAGTTTGAAGTAGATATAGACATAATGAGGCTGAAATCAGATCCTTAAGCTCCCTCAAACGTATTCTATAGAGAGAAACCGGCCTCCGACGCGTTCATGTGTCCTTGTATATAACAGCATTAAGACTTTTTTATAAAGAGAAAAATAAATGCTATATACCCGACTGGTTTACTTGGTAATTTTGGTTTATTATGGTGTTTGTGTTTGTGTTTTGTTGCAGGTTTACAACCTATCGTTCACTATCTTTCAAACTATCTTTCATGTAATTTATCTAGCATTCATAGTCATAAAATGAGCTAAATCTAGTGTTAACAGAACCGTTAGGTTTGGTTCGCCGGTAGGTGGCTATATGTTTAGATGTGTGAAAAATAAAGCTTGGAAAGCGACTCGAGTTGTGCCCGCCGTACTTGTCCTGAGACCCTTCCAGTGGGGAGCTTACTAAGTTAAAAGTAGGTAGCTTAGGAGACACTGGACAAACAGGATGACGGCACAAAGTGCAGTAAGTGCATTCGGCAGCACTTAAACGTTTTTAAACCATTTTTGCGGAAATTAAATGAGTTTTTAGGATTGTGATAAACTGTATTAATAAAGACCCATTTAAACAGATCACCAGCTAAAAAGGTTGGTCTGGGGTTGAGTTACAATTTAAGGACAACAACTTAAGTGCTGCAAACTCAACTTTAACATCTAATTATATATTTTCATATATAATTATTATAATATATTATAATATGGATAATATATTTTCATTTTCATTTAGTCATTTAGCAGACGCTTTTATCCAAAGTGACTTACATTAAGGTTCCATTCACCAGTGTTACAGCTGGAACACCACTGGAGGCAAGGTGGGTTAAGTATCTTGCCCAAGGACACAACGAGAGTATGAACTGTGGGGAGAGCGGGAATCGAACCGCCTACCACTGAGCCACTGCGCTCAATGGTAGTTCCTAGGTCAGGGTTCGAATTACATATCCCCATTTCAGGGAACCATGATTTTGATACCACATAAATGATTTGGGACTCTATGATTAAAGGGAAAACATAAATAGTGTTGCTGCTTGGATATGTACATAATCCGGCACTTGAAAGTCCTATGTTTTGTGAATCCAAACTATCCACTCTCTTAAGAAGGAAAGGTCAATATATTTTAAATTCAACGGATCTAACAAAACAAACAATAGCATTCTACAGATATTGAATTTCTTTTTCTATTATTCTACAACTCAAAGACGAATCTATTCTTTGTGTTCCTCATATTTTACTGAAAATATCTTTCTTTCTATGATTTACCCTTCATTCATTTCTTTCAGTTCTGTTGCCTTGCTTCAAGTTTTTAACTGACATCCTTTTGCTGCATTTCTATTAAGCATGACTTTAACCCTTGACCTTTATTCAGACAGAAAATGTTAGTTGAAGATGACTGCTCATTTTCTTCTTTTCTTTACATTACTGTAACTGGTATTATTTTCTATTAGTCTTCCTTTAAACCTGACTCAGCTTGGTTAATTAATTAATTTTTCAGTCTTTATATCAATATCTAGATCTTTTCTGAGAAGATTAACCTGTAGGTGTACTGCAATTCTTAAGGGTCATTTGTGACTAAATTTGTGACTAAATTCCTGCATTTCTGGCTAAAGCACCACAATTTATAACTTACAAAAGCAAAAATGTCTAACTGTACTAAACTGCTAAATGTAATCTATAAATGCAAAGCTGAGCATAACGTAATGTTTTCAACTAAAACATGACAGCACTCTTTATTGTACAATGCAACAAAAATGTTATTTGGTTCTCTAGGCCATCTTCAGGAAGTTATTTTGTTTTCCCTTGTATTGTCCATATACTGTATCTGACATTGAATCAGTGTGTTTGGAAATGAGTCAATTTCAATCATACATTATTTACTATATGCAGATACATACATTTTTTTTGCTGATTTATGACAAAAACTTGTAAGAAAAGGTGTTGTCACATGATACAATAATGGTTGGGTTTATACATGAAACACATGTAGTTACGGTTAGACAAAGACAGCAGGATAATGTTCCTGGCGAAGAGTCCCAAGTTTAGCCATTTTGCTAACTTTTTATACTAACAGAACACTTACCAGGTTAGTTTTTGTCTATGAGAGGACAGTTTATTTGACAACGCACAGGTTAAACATGGTCTGTCTGGTCCTGCAGAGCTTTTCCTGCCGCTGCAGTGAACTGTTGCATGTTGTGGCAGTAGTCATTCTAATCTGTTCTAATCATTCTAATCACAGTATTTGAAATATGCAATAACTTTAATATTGCGATAATGACAAACTGTGATATTTGGATACCACCTTTAAAAAGAGAATAGATTAAGTTAAATAAAATTGTATTTTATGAAGAATGAATGAATGCATGCCAACTGCACAGGAGACCTGGGTTCAAATCTTACTCGGGTAATTTTCCCAATGTTGTTCACATCTCTGTCTCAGCCCGTTTACTGTCAACCTATCTATCAAATAATGTCAAAGAAGCCAAACAAATATCTTGGGGCTAAATGCAAACTAAACCAAGATTATACTCGGACTAAACCAGAAATGTTGAACTTTTTTATCTGCTCACAACACAGTTTGAAGTAGGGCCCAGATGGGACAATTATTTTAATGCTGGCACAGTGTCAAATGGAAGACCTCTAACATCATTGTGATTCAAAGTGTTCTGGTTGATATCCCAATAACATTTTTTTTTGTATGGCCTGGAATATAACAAAGACACCAAGCAGTTCTCAAAGAATAGTTTACCTGCTTGTACAAGTGCAAATACATAAGATTATCATTTCCCAGAGCTATCAGTGCTGTTAGTGGCATGATCATTAGCTACATGGATATCAACACAAGCAGCTGACGAGTTTTGTCTCCTTTATACTAAGAATCTTGCTTCTATTAACAGAGATACAGTCTTTAGGACAAACTACATTTAGACTACATTATCATAATCGCCAAAATTTTACCTAATATCTATTCTCATTTCAAAACCTTACATTAGCACAGCTGATGTATCACTCAGCTTTAGGTGGTTTGGGTGAAAACATGTTTTATTAATTTTCACCTCTAGCATGATCACCTTGCATATTCTCACACAACCTGGCAACCTGGAATATAGTTTCTATTCATTTGAAAGTCTTTGAAAATTTGTGGATAAAAAAATGGAATGTAAAATGGCATCTGGATTTCATAATTTTTCAACCAAAAGAGCCAACAAAAAGTCATGTGACAGGGACCTTATCCAACAGTTTTGACATTATATTTACATAGAAATAGAAACAAGTGGGACTAGTCCTACTTCTCATTCATGACTATTTATTTGTATTAATTAAGTATCATTTTTAAAGTGGTTTGACATTTTTTTAATAAAATGTGGTGCATATCCGAAAGTTCACTATATATCAACAACTGCATTTTATTCTTCTCTTAACCCTTTACAGAATACAGTGGCCAGAAAATGTATGTAAACCTTTTGGAATTTCATGGTTTTCTGGATAAATCTATCTTAAAATGTGATCTGATCTTTGCCTGGTTGAGGTTACTGCTGCAAAGGGGGAGTCAACCAGTTATTCATTTTAAGGGTTTTCTTTTTTCACTGCCATTTTGAATGTTGAATGACTGTGTTCAATAAAGACATGAAAGACCAGAATTATTATCTTTTAGACACATTATGTTTGTCAATATCCTTGACTTAGATGAAGACCAGATCACATTTTGAGACAAATTTGTTCAGAAAACCATGCAATTGTCTATACTTGACAATAGATCAATAAGTCAATAAACAGTAAATGAATGGATTCTATGTATCTACTCAATGGAAGACCAACAGAAGTAACCATAATATATTCCATTCTTCTATGGTGGGGTCGGCAACCTTTTGGAGCCACTTCTCACCTAAAATATAAAATGTGCATCTGTTGGGAGCCGCAACCAATAGACCTATTTCAAACATTTACATTTTGCGCACTAAACTTAGTTTAAATTAGCTTTTTTTATATATTGTTATCTCTTAATTATCGGGGCGCAGTGGCTCAGTGGTAAACCCAAAAGACTGCCGGTCCGCTCTCCCCACAGTTCACAGTACTTAACCCACCCTGCCTCCAGTGACACTGCACTGGGGTACGAATCTTTGTGAATGTTGCATGGGAGTATGCATGTGTCAGAAAGTTGGGATGACAGATAGAAATTAGCCTAAAGCTACAATCTGCCATGTTTACATTCATGTGGCTCATGTATGTTCATTAACATGCACTGTTCCAATCAAATAAATTATATAATAATAATAATTAATGTATGCTGACTGATGGTTAATCACTGCATAATAAATGAACACTGTTCAAGATGAGCTGAGAAAAAAGAATACTGTGTGATCAATAAATACATGTTGCCATGACCATAAAGGCTACACTTGTATGTTTCAATCAGTGATCCACAAAGCACATGATGCTTTTTGGCCTTTGTAACATAAATACAAAATAATAATGCGACCCCCATCCAATGCGCTTATGGGGTCAGTTATCTCCATTTGTGTTGTCTGTGTGTGTCCCGCCACGTGCCTCAGCCTGTTTTCTTTTGAGAAGAATGCCGCGCTGTGTCCCGGCATGGAGCTTTGTGGAGAACGTAAAGATTATTGTGGCTACACCACGGTGGGAGTGTTATTACGCACTGCAGCTGCAGAGTTTGGGGCTGAGATGAAGCGGGCAATAAGGATGATATCAAAAGTCTGTGTGTTTGTTTTATGCATGGGCGACACCAAAACGTGAGGTAAGAAAGAAATTGCCTTAGGCTGGCCACAATAAACAGCCACTCTAAAATGTGCAGTTTTATGACACAGCACAATGCCACAGATGTCTCAGGTTTTGAGGGAGCGTGCAATTGGTATGCTGACTGCAGGAATGTCCACCAGAGCTGTTGTCTGTGAATTGAAAGTTACTTTCTCTACCATAAGCCATTGACAAAGGCGTTTCAGAGAATTTGGCAGTACATCCAACCGGCCTCACAAACCTTATACCACCTGTAACCACACCAGCCCAGGACCTCCACATCCAGCATCTTCACCTCCAAGTTCCTCTGAGACCAGCCACCCGGACAGCTGCTGCAACAATCAATTTGTATAACCAAATAATTTCTCAAAGAAGCATCTGCATGCTTGTTTGTCTTCGGAGTGAACTAACATTCCACAGACCACAATCAACAACCTGATCAACTCTATGTGAAGGAGATGCGTGTGAGGCAAATGGTGGTCACACTAGATTCTGACTGGTTTTCGGACCCCCCATTCAATGCATTGAAACTGCACATTTTAGAGTGGCCTTTTATTGTGGCCGGCCTAAGGCACACATGTGCAATAATCATGCTCTCTAATCTTGATATGCTACACCTGTGGATGAATTCTCTTGGCAAAGGAAAAGGGCTCACTAACACAGATTTGGACAGATTTGTGACTTGTGCCTTGTGCCAGATTTGTGCCTTTTGTGTACATAGAAAAAGTCTTAGATCTTTGAGTTCAGCTCATGAAAAATCGGGGGAAAAACTAAAAGTGTAAAGTTTTGTTCAGTATAATTCATATTGTGTCCCACTTTTGACAAACACAGATTTACCGATGGCCCCTGCTGCCTACCTCTTAACATCGTGTCAGTTTACTACGACTTAAAGACATGTCACTACTTTGTTTTACCGTTATCTCCCGTCCGTTATATGACCATCACTCAAAGCAGCACTCACACTAATTCCCCAATCATTCAACGCGGTGGCTAAGTGGAATTTCACTTGCTGTCCCCCTTTGCCTCCAGCCTAAAAGCCTCTCCGTGATGGATAAAAACAAGAATTGAGTGGACGTTTGGACTGTAAAAGGCCTCTCTCATTAAAAGACACGGTGTTCGTAATGAAGAGGAAATAGAATTAGCACCGAGAAGGATGAAGGGGAGCAAATTGCTGTAAATATTGCACAAGACGGATCGCTAACCTCCTCCAGCCGCAGCAGAAAGTCATTATGTGGGTTTGGGATATAGGTTCCCCATGACCGCATATTTATTATCTATCTAAATAGAATCACTTACCTCTGATGCTGACTGTGATAGCCAGTCACCACAAATATCACATCCCCCCCCCAATGTCACAGCGCACAGGCAATTTTTACATAAGGCCAAATGATTACGCCCGACAGGATTGCATTTTGTTGTTAACTTGATTCATGTTTCCCTGGGAGGAATGCACAGCAGTGGGGAGAGATTTTTGCCTCGTCGGAAATGTAAGTTTGATGCTGTTTGACACACTGTGGGAAAGAGTAGCGTGGACTGAATCTGACTGAAAATGGATACTGTTTTCTATCTGTAGGACTGCAATGTGGCCAAAATATTTCTCCATAATTCAGTTGCCCGTTGAATTCAGCAACAGTCTTCCAAATCAGAGAATTATAAAGTAAAAGAAAGGAAGGATGCAAATAAAATACATTTTACCATTATTATAATCAAGATAGTACGTGTGTTTTAATATCTTAAGAAAAAAGGTTAAAGCTACGACATATGGACTAGGTTTTCAAGGTAAAGATGTTTTGTCAATTGTCAAGTGGTAAAAGAGCTGAATGAATGAATGAATGAATAACTCTGAACCCCTCCCTCTAGAGATAAAGCTCTGCTCTCTTACCAGTTTACAAAATTTGCTTTAACACCACAATTTATTTAACGCTAGTTATTTGCATGTTAAAAAAGTGAATTTTTGCCTGGTCTTATGAATGGCAAGTTCATTTTCAAAACCATGCCAAATTTTGGAGTTTCAAAACTTGGGTAAATCCATTTTGTATTGTGCCAAGCAAACCACTTGAGTCAAACCATGGGCTCACCGGCCTCTTGTGACCAATGATGTGGCAGCACAAACAGGAAGAGGTGGGTTTTAATTTGACAAATGCAACACGTGTCCTCTTCTCGTCTTTGTTATCAACATGGCTACGCTAAATGGCGTTAGCGTTGATGTTAATGTCTCCCTGCTAACGCTAAAAAATGTGACACTAGGGATTTTCTGGAAGGAAAAGATGTTTGTGCTTAATTCCTACAGGCTTTGGCATATCCTAAATCTCGTAGTCTTTCATACGCTTTTTTTATTGGCCGACATCCTTGTTTAATTTACCAATTTAGTCAATTTAGTCAACGTAGTAACCTTCTATTCTCAGATTTACTTGAGAGTAAAACTGTTACTGTTACAGCGGTTTGTTGTTTCTTCATATCTGCCGCACTCTGGATATGTCAAATTAATCGTTGCTATGATTGGCTAAAACAAATCTTGTGGTAGGAGGATACTAGTTGGTGCTTCATCCATTTACCTAACAAGTTTACAACAGAAGGCGCCTCCCTTTTGCAAATTATTTTAACGGGAGCCTTCCCAGATGGTTCTGTGAAAAAGACTGTTCTGTGAGCAGTTCTATCTGGCGGAGTCAGGGTAATGCCAGATGGCTTCCTTGACAAAAACTGTTTTTTACATTTACTGGAAAGATGTGAACCAAGTTACACCGGAGCACATCCGGTCTGAAATATCACTTGCTGGCTAAACACATGGCTAATACGGCTAAGACTCCTCTCCCTTTAGTGCACAAGACTTTTTAGATTTCTTTAATCATAAAATTGAAGCTATCAGGGATAATATTTTGGTTTTGTCTTCCTCAGCTCCGGGTCCCATTCACTTGGATCCACTGACCTTTCGTCTCTCAGTCTTAGATCCTGTATTCCACGATGAGCTGACAAGGTGGTTTCTTCATGAAAAGCAACTACATGCCTTCTGGATATCCTGCCAGCAAAACAGCTTAAAGAACTGTGGCCCTATGTAGGGCAAATTATGTTAAACATTATAAACTTGTCCCTGTCTACTGGCACCGTTCCTTCCCTCTTCAAACAGGCTGTGGTCAAACCCCTGCTCAAAAAACCTACTCTGGATCCTGGATGCCTAAATAATTTCCGCCCTGTCTCCAATTTACCTTTTCTATCTAAAGTCCTCGAAAAAGTTGTGTTAAAACAACTCTATATCTATCGTAAAATGACCTCCTCGATCCATTTCAGTCTGCATTTAGGGCCTCTTATTCCACTGAAACAGCTTTAGTTGAAAGTGACTAATGATCTCCTCCTTCAGATTGACGAGGACTCATCGGCTCTACTGTTATTGCTTGATCTCAGCGCTGCATTTCATACGATTGATCATGCAGTGCTAATCAACAGCATAAAAGATGTGTTTGGCATCTCTGGCTCTGCTCTTGCTTGGCTAGAGTCCTATCTGTGTGATAGGTCTTATTTTGTCTCTTTTAATAAATCCTTCTCCTCCACGGCACCAGTAAAATTCGGTGTGCCACAAGGGTCTGTGCTTGGTCCCATACTTTTTTCACTATATGTTACACCATTGGGACAAATCATCAGAGGTTATGCATTGAGCCAAATGCAAACTATACCAAAGAACAAGAAAAAATGTTGATTTTACAATTCCCATGTTTGGTGGGATTAAAATAAACCTTTGTGGCTGCTCTATAAGTTTGTGTGAATGCTATCATTAGAACTACAGTGTGCACCAAACACAACACTCTGGTATGGTTCCACTGAAATGTGAACACCACACCACAAGACAAAAAGAAAACCAACAACAGTGTGGTGCAACAGTTCTTCACTAGACTTGATATTTGCCAGGAAGTGGGAATAGTAGAAATATTAATATTAACATGTCTGGTAAATATTAAGAGCATAGGCCAAATGTGAAGCAATGAGGGAGTAAAATGTCATAAATTTAGTGCTTGTGCCATCATCTTTTTACTACTACAGTCCTTTTTGGTCAATCCAAAATGTTAACAAACCCTCACACCTGAACATTTAGTAAAAGTGAAGTTTTGGCTTTTTATGTACAAAACTCGGCCGCCAGGATATTGACTGGGTCCAGGGTATGCAATCACATCACTCCAGTTTTGGAGTCCTTACACTGGCTCCCAGTCCAATTCAGAGTAGATTTTAAAATTATGATGTTGACATATAAAGCTTTGCATGGCTTGGCCCCTTATTATTTATCTGAGTTGTTAACTTCCTATACCCCAACTCGGAGACTGCGTTCTTCACAATCCAACTTGTTGGCTGTTCCACAAACACGCTTACGATCTATGGGTGACAGGGCCTTTTCCTCATATGCTCCTGTCCTTTGGAATTCTCTGCCTCCTGATCTTAGGGAAGCACAGGGCTATGACATTTTCAGTCAGGTATAGACTTAAGACTTATTTTTTTGTACAGCGCTTTGAGAAGTTGCCTTTAAATGCGCTTTATAAAATAAAGTTTATTATTATTATTATTAAGAGAATGTACACCATTATTAGGCAACTTTTAGTGTGCAGAATTATTATGCAACTAAATAAAAAAAAAAAAAAGATTTTCCCATCTCATCTTGTTTATTTTCACCTGTTAAAGTGAGAATAATAAACAAACTCAAAATTTACAAATAAACATTTCTGAAAAACAAAAACAAAAAAAAAAAACCTCACTGACCAATATAGCCACCCTTCTTTTCGATAACAGTCACAAGCCTTGCATTTACGGAGTCAGTCAGTTTCTTGATCTGGTCAGAATCAACTTTTTGTGCAGCTGCAACCACAGCCTCCCAGACACTGTTCAGAGAGGTGTACTGTTTACCTTCACTGTAAAAGTCCTGCTTAAAAATGCCCAAAAGTTCTTCAATAGGGTTTAAATCAGGTGAAGAAGGGGGCCATGGCATTAGTTTTTTAAGGCATTTACTGGCCAGCCACACAGTGGAGAACTTTGAAGCATGTGATGGAGCGTCTTCTGATGGAGTCTTGAAAGATGCAGATTTTTCCTGTACCACTGCTTGAAGAAAGTGTCTTCTAAGAATTGGAGTAGGTATGAGTTGATTTTGAGTCCATTTTCAGTCTGAAAAGGTCTTTAATCTTTAATAATACCTGCCCATACCAGTACCACCTCTCTGACGTCTGAGTTGAAGTGGAGCTCTGTGTCCGTTACTGATCCAACCACGGGCCCATCCATCTGGTCCATCAAGAGTCACTCTCATCTCATCAGTCCACAAAACCTTTGAAAAATCTGTCTTCAGATATTTCTTGGCCCATTCTTGACGTTTTCAACTTCTGTGTCTTGTTCAGAGGTGGTCGGGTTTCAGCCTTTCTTACTTCGGCCATGTCTCTGAGAACTAAACACCTCATACTTCTTGACACTCCAGGTAGGTTAAGGTTGTGGAATATGGCAGCACTGGAGGATGATGGGTTCCTGGTAGCTTCACGTTTGATTCTTTGCAAATCTTTGGCGGTTAATTTGTGTCTTTTCTTCTTGACATGTTTCTTGCGACCCTGTTGACTATTTGCTACAAAACATTTGATGGTTCTGTGATCACACCCCAATATCTTAGATATACAGAGATAGAGAGTGCTGCATCCCTGTGAAAGACTTTTTGCAATTTTTGACTTTTCAGAGTCAGTTAAATCTCTTTTTGGCCACTTTTTTCCTGAGGAGAAGAATCTGCCTAATAATTATGCACACCTTAATATAGGGTGTTGATCTCCTTAGGCCACACCCTCCCTTGTTACACAAATACACATTACCTGATATGCATTAAATCCAATAAGCAAGTCGCTCTGGCCGCGTTAGTGACGGGGAGGTTGGGAAGGGAAGCGGTGTGCACGTAGCACCTGCAGCTTTACCTTTAGCACAGGTGATAGAAGCCGGGGTGGGTGTAGTCGCCGTGGTCAGGAATAACTTTACTGACACTTTACCCAGTAGAGGAGGGAGAGGCAGGGGTAAACATAGTCAGCGCAAATGCGCTAATCAAAGCAGCGATCGTAATAAAAGTGATGGCTGTGTGCTGTGCTTTATGAGAGGTCACACTCTAAAAACTACTAACTATGCCATTTGGACGGATAAGAACAGATAAAGCTTCTGCAACCACACACATACAGTACATGTGTATATTTCTCAGATCTATTTTTATACATGTGACTATTTATGGTATATTAGAATTTGTAGTTGTACTGTAGCTTACTAGTTTTGCTTTACAAGTTACTGTTATTAATAATTTAATCAAAGTAATCACATTAAACTGTAATAATCACATTCAGTGATTTCTTTCATTTTTTTTACAAAAAAAAACACTAGATTAATAAAAATAATAAAAATACAATAATCATTAGATTAGTCGACAGAAAAAATAATCTACTATCTAATCTACGATCTACTAATACTACCTTTGCGATCGACTAGTAGATTGCGCTCGACTAGTAGATTGCAATCGACGTATTGAGCACACCTGCTTTACAGTATCAGAACACAAATTTGTATCTTTCCCAAACCCTGGAGCTACATAAACACACTGTCTACGCATGCGCAGCAACTGGAACGCGTGTGCATAACGTAACACACGTAGCAACATTGATTGACAAGCCAGGGCCAATGGTTGGCGCGGTGATGACGCCAACCATTGGCTGATGTTTCTGCCTAAGTGGTACAATTTAACAATGTGCAGAAGTGACCTACATTCTAACTTAAGCTTGCATTTGAGACAGTATACCTCTTAATATACTGGGCGCAGTGGCTCAGTGGTAGAGCACTCGTCCTTCAACCGAAATCTGGATATTTTCTAAAATATGAAGCCAAGATATTACTAGTACTAGTGACTATTAAATTATATTTACTGTAAATATGTTTGTAAGAGTTTATTTGTTCTAAAAGACAAATTTCAAAGAAAAGTTAAATGATGCTTTACTCCCACATACAGATTTAAATGTTATTACTGCTATCTTAAGTGTGAAAAAGCTATTTATATTAAAACACAGTAATTCTATTATCACAATAGACTGATTTAAATCTATATTAATATTATTGCTACCATTTTACAACTAAATCTAAATTATTGGGGCCATCCTTAAATTATATTTAATTTTAATGTAATAAAAGGGAACAAAATTTATATATGAACTTCTTAATGCAGCCTTAACCATAATATATTTAATGCAATAAAATAATATAATGTGCATGCCAATTTTTGTATGACTGCAATGGGACCAAAAGCTTGGTTTTTATCTATTTACTGAGCCTTATTTGTCAGTCTGGTGTCTGGTGTAGTTGCATTTTCTCTCCTGTGCAGCCATTGTTCCTATAAGACTTATGGCAAAAACTATATGTATACCGACTGGGGATGCAGCACAATGCCTGTTTATAAAAGCAACATTTGCAGCGCTCAAAGCATGTACGCACATAGGTATGGGCCCATTTGTCAAAGCAGTAGAGCTAATTATCCCACACCGTGCGATATTGTTCTCAAGCCATGCATTTCATTGCAACATAAAACATACGTGGCGCGGGCAGCACAAATGGTTTCCATGAGCATGAATGCATTAGAAAATTTTGGTAGGGGCTGCTGTATTAGAACTCCGCAGGGATATCAGCATGCTACACCTCTTTTGGTTTGTCATTCATCTTCCCATGCGAGGGCGGAGAAAGAAGCAGTGGGTAGTGACGCCTTCAGCCAACTTGGCAGGTTAATGAAGGTAATTTGATTTCATACATAATGGCTGCCCATGCCACACCAAGCTTAATTGCGCTCAGTGTCTGGCCGTCATTTCACGCTAGTAGCCGGGGCCAGGGCCTCTGTGTTTCCTGAAGGTTGTGCGCGGGCAAACAAGTTTCTGATTCAAGCGAGATGGAACCGATAGCTCTGTTTCAGCTGCTAATAGTTGATCTTATTTTCCAGGCAGCTGTGAGCTGCGCCATCACAGTTTGATGGCAACAGCTTGGTTTTACTGAATCAAGCCAGTTCATTACAACACGGCAAACAAACGCCATAGTAGGCCGTACAGTCCCAGGATGACTCAAAAAGAACATGCTGTCCTATTTGTTACGTCTCAATTTAAAATTTATCCCCTCTGTTTGTCTCTGGTTATTGGGTTTTATTCAGTGAATCTGTTTTAGCTACAGCTGCATATATTTCAAATTTATTGTCAGTGAGATTGTCAAAATGCAAAGTGGATATGGCATTGTAATTGGGTAGATATACCAGGACCCACAGTGGCAATTTGGGGCAAAGACAACAGTTTACATTTAACTTGAAATGGTTTGATTTTTTAAAATTGCCACCATTATTTATCCAAATCATGAATTGCAGAGGTTTTTATAATAATTAAAGTGTAAAATATTGACACTATAATTTAATACATTTCAAGTCTATGCAATATTCAACATTATTGATATAGTAATGAATTGTATAGCATTAAAAAAATGATGCACCCTTTAAAAATCACCCAAATTTGCCCTGCTTAATAGATATATATTTGTCTATAAGACACAATATGGAATAACCATTTGCAGGTTTATTATTTTTGTGCAACTTCCAAAAAAGAATGAAGCCTAAACTATAAGTACATAGAATTTTTTTTTCAATTGACCCATAAAAGTTGTGGTGAAGCTGGCTTAATCATCAGAATCTACATTTTTATTTCTATACATGTATGGTTTAGTTGTGTTTTCCTTTTTTAAAATGACATTGGAAAACAAAAAAACAAAACAAAAAAAGCTTCCTCAGCATTAGCGCTGTAGAACTGACAACAAAACATTCTGATAAGGTCTTCAGAACTTAAAGCGGTATGATTCTTATTGGTTGTTACTGAAAGAAACAAACACTAGTGTCAGTTTCAATTCTGTTTGTCCACACTTCAACTAAAATAGTGTCTGCGGTGTTTTGAAAAGACTCCGTTTAAGTATCAATAAAATGTTGCGACAGCCCCATTGACTTTCTTAATGAAGTGAAAATGTCTGGACCCCACACATTCAAATATTTCCACCTGACCAATAGTTCTAGTTCTACCTGACCAATCACAACCTAAATGGGGAGGGCTTTGATTGGTTGTCAACCCAGAAGCAGTTTATTCTGTGTGTGATGGTACTGCCCCCTAAATTCTGATTGGTTGAATGTCAAATTTACAAGGGCCAGATAAATTACAAGTTTAGAGTGGATAATAAGAAAACTTTACACATAAAATAAATAAAGTTCTAAATAAAATACATCAATTTGGGTGTAGTCTTGGCTGCCAACATTAGATAAGTGATATTACATACTCACTGGACTCACAGGTCACATTGTAATGGACATATTATGTACGTTTTCAAATTTCCTTGCAGCCCTCATTTTAGCCATATGTCTAGTAATAGTTGTTTGGCTGTTGTGTAAAGCATTAAATTAATTTCACATTTCTCTCCCCAGTAATTGGATTCTAATCAACATTTGGGTTCAATCTATTTTGCTGAGACCTCTTCATTTGATCATTATCTCCAAAGCCCTTGTAGATATTATAGGCCATATTCCCTTCCTCTGCCATACAATCTAAATGGATCTTGTTTCAAAGCCTCAAGGACAGTCTGTGATGAGCTCAACTCGATTGCACTCTGCTGCTTATCGTCATCTGCCCGAGACGTCTGTAAACACCACAAAGCAGCATAATGCACATATCCAATTATTCTTCAGCACACAGAATAAATAAGACCTTGTGGGGGTTATGACCAGTACATTTTTAAATATTAGATCCATAGTTTCAAAACCGTATGTTTCAAATCAGCAGCAGGGATTAGGCATTTGGTAAGACTGTTTATTTTATTATATAAAATAGCAGATTAGACAAGCATTGTTCTGGTGTCAATGGCCTTGCTTCATTTATAGTTAGCTATTCTTTTCTCAAAATTGGTGAATAAGCTGTGACTGTAATTGTTACTTCAAAGTAAATAATCTTAGCTATATTCAGAACCAATGTCACACAGTGTGGACTTCCAGACTAATCTTTTTTTTACTTTAAAATTGCATCCACACAGCCCTGCCTTTTTAAATCTTTCAAAAAAATGTAGACTTCCGAAACCTTTATTTTTTTTATGTTGTTGTAGTCTGACAATGTAAAAAGTGCTGTTGTGGATACAGACATGTAGGAGTTATTTGCAAAAGAGGGACAAAGCCTAACGAGCCATTTGAGAGTAAACATTTGTTAAGTTATTATTATTGTAGCTTCAAATGATTTTGTTCCTCCTGTTTACCAGATTAATGTAAGATAAAACTATATATTTTTTTCTAGTAAAGTAAAGATGATGTGTACTGCTGCTCCTCTGAGTCATGGTCAGACCAGGACTGACAGAGAAAAAGACAAAGGTTTAAAAGATAAAAATCTAAACTTTGACTGATGTCAATAATTGTATTGTCACATACCAGATGTTTACTCTCAACACTTGCTCATTTGTTTTTCTCCTCCAATAACATCCACAGAGACTCAGACTGAACTATAAAGCTCCTACAGGTCATGACAGTGTCTCAAGAGTCTTAAGTAAAAATGACTGAAATACAGAGTACGTCTGGTTGGTCTTCGTTAATGTCACTCATGGTCTCACTAATTTTTGTTCAAGGCTGTTTTCTAACACTTTCATAATGTTGAATTTTAACACCGGAACAGAGTTTATATGAGTCTAATTTTTAACACACACAGAGTTAAATTTACTCTGGAGATTTTACTGTGTAGAATGTTCTGTCCAGGGCTCTCATCAAATAAAGAAAATTTGAATCGACAAATATCTCCTATGACTTCATCTTACATAACCGCTCTCTGTCAGAGCAGCGGTTGTGTTGTGCACCCCAGACGAGGTCTGATCGTCTGTCTTAAACTAAGACCCCAGGACCCTGTAACGTTACCTCTAAGGAAATGTTGCAATTCCAAATGAAATAGGCTTATCTTAGGCTCCATTAAATACAACTTATTGAATTCAAGGTCATTGTAACTTGGTATATAAGCATGTACTAGCAGATAGACAATGAATATGTCACCAAATAGCAAAGACATGAGTAATAGAATGGCCTTTATAGTACCTACTCATTTAGTGCACAGTATAAGGTAGAGCAGGTACTTAGCTCAGTCAACTTGAGCAACTACAGGTTGTTTGAAACTAAGTGAACAGAACCTATATCAGTGCGAACAGAGATGAAGAGCTTTGAGGTTTTATAATATGTCTGCTCACATGTCTGATGATGGCTTTAGCCAGCGCTAGCACACCGGTGTTACTGCCTCTGAGCTGGAGCTAAGCCAGGCTGCAGATGCGTTAATGGCATTTGAGAGTGTTGAGTGCTTTTTTGGAATGAAACAGATTCTTTGCTTTTAGTAAAATCCAAACAGGCTGAATGTATGGCCTCATGAAAACAGGCAGATGACAGTTGGAGCTGGGCTTGACCCATGACAGAGAAAATGTAAGCTACTTGAGCATTTCTTTACCTTCTAGGGAGCTCATTTTTTTCAAATGCCTAACTGGATTATTTGCTCCAACACTGCACTACACTCAATATCAACAAAAGTAAAACTGAGGGAATAAAAATTTATCAAACTGTGCTTTTCAGACCTAGTTCTGGATCTTAGGCATGGACATAGAATTTTGTGTCACAATTATCATGGCCACAAATTGCAATTAACAATATTATCACAAGAATTATAAAATCATGCTTACAGCTTGAAAATATCACTAAAACATAGTGGAATCACTTTACAGTACTTTTTGTACCGACAGCAGTATCAATCAGGAAATACACAGGCAGAAGACACAATTTAAACTCATTAAGAAACACTTACCTATCTATTTATTATTAAAAAGTAATATTTTGTCTCATAAACAACATTTCCAGTTGTAGCAGTGAGTTTTATGAAGTGTTAAAGCAGCACCGTAAAGTCTGTACTACATGTACACATTTACATTTACAATAGAGACACCCCCAAATTAATCAGTGCACATTAATTTATCAGCTGTAGATTCAGGATTGAGTGAAATAGAGTGTGGGTCCTGCCATAGACTGCACAATCTTAAAACATTGTTATTGCAATATCAACAAACAATAAACACATCGAAAATACCTGCTTGCAATGCAATATTATTGTCTTACAACTATCTTCAAGTAATTCACTCTGTTAATGTTAAATAAGTTTTCCAATCAGAGCCATAAATCAAGTTTTTTTATCCATCCATCCATCTTCTACCGCTCATCCGGTGCCGGGTCGCGGGGGCAGCAGTCTAAGCAGAGACGCCCAGGCTTCCCTCTCCCCAGACACTTCCTCCAGACCTCCTAGGTCTTCCCCGAGGTCTCCTCCCGGTGGGACATGCCCGGAGCACCTCCCAAGGGAGGCGTCCAGGAGGCATCCGAAACAGATGCCCGAGCCAACTCAGCTGGCTCCTCTCGATGTGGAGGAGCAGCTGCTCTACTTTGAGCTCCTCCCGAGTGACAGAGCTCCTCACCCTATCTCTAAGGGAGTCCCCGCCACCCTGCGGAGAAAGCTCATTTCGGCTTCTTGTATCCGGGATCTTGTTCTTTCGGGGATGACCCAAAGCTCATGACCATAGGTGAGAGTAGGAACGTAGATTGACCGGTAAATCGAGAACTTTGCCTTGCAGCTCAGCTCCTTCTTAACCACGACAGACCGGTACATCGACCGCATCACTGCAGACACTGCACCGATCCGTCTGTCAATCTCACGTTCCCTCCTTCCCTCACTCGTGAACAAGACCCCAGGATACTTGAACTCCTCCACTTGAGGCAGAAGCTCTCCACCAACCTGAAGGGGACAAGCCACCCTTTCCCGATTGAGAACCATGGGCTCAAAATTGGAGGTGCTGATCCTGATCCCAGCCAGTCGGCTGCAAACCGTTCAGTGCACACTGGAGATCCTGGCTTGATGGATCCAACAGGACAACATCATCTGCAAAAAGCAGAGACGAGATCCTGTGGTCCCCAAACCAGACTCCCTCCGGCCCCTGGCTGTGCCTAGAAATCCTGTCCATAAAGATAATGAACAGGACCGGTGACAAAGGGCAGCCCTGCCAGAGTCCAACATGCACCGGGAAAAGGTCTGACTTACTGCCGGCAATGCGAACCAAGATCCTGCTCCAGTTGTACAGGGACCGAACAGCCCTTATTAAAGGACCCCGGACCCCATACTCCCAGAGCACCCCCCACAGGGCGCCACGAAGGACACAGTCGAATGCCTTCTCCAGATCCACAAAATGTGGACTGGTTGGGCAAACTCCCATAAACCCTTCAGCACCCTGAAGAGGGTATAGAGCTGGTCCAGTGTTCCACGACCGGGACAAAAAACGCATTGTTCCTTCTGAATCCGAGGTTCGACTATCGGCCGCATTCTCCTCTCCAGTACCCTGGCATATACTTTCCCGGGGAGGCTGAGGAGTGTGATCCCTCTGGAGTTGGAACACACCCTCCAGTCCTCCTTCTTGAAAAGAGGGACCACCACCCCCGTCTGCCAGTACAGAGGTACTGTCACCAAACGCCACGCAATGTTGCAGAGGCGTGTCAGCCAAGACAGCCCCACAACATCCAGAGACTTGAGGTACTCAGGGCGTATCTCATCCACCCCCGGTGCCTTCCCACCAAGGAGCTTCCCAACTACCTCAGTGACTTCAGCTTGGGCTCTGGAACCCAAATCCATGAGAGAGGCTGGACTCCCCACTACTCTCGAGATGCCTGCGGTGAGAGGCTGGACGGTTTGCCAGAATTTCTTCGAGGCCGACCGATAGTCCTTCTCCATGGCCTCACCAAACACCTCCCAGACCGGAGTTTTAGCCTCCACAACCACCCGGGCTGCAGCCCGCTTCGCCTGCCGGTACCCATCAGCTGCCTCAGGAGTCCCACAAGCCAGCCTGGCTCGATAGGTCTCCTTCTTCAGCTTGACGGCATCCCTTACTTCCGGTGTCCACCACCGGGTTCGGGGATTGCCACCACGACAGGCACCGGAAACTTGCCGCGTCGACAATGGAGGTGGAGAACATGGTCCACTCGGACTCAATGTCTCCAACCTCCCTCGGGATCTGGTCGAAGCTCTGCCGGAGGTGGGAGTTGAAGATCTCTCTGGGCCAAATGTTCCCAACAGACCCACAGTACGTTTGGGTCTGCCAAGTCTGTCTTGGTTTCTCCCCGCCATCGGATCCAACTCACCACCAGGTGGTGATCAGTTGATAGCTCCGCCCCTCTCTTCACCCGAGTGTCCAAGACAAACGCTCGGGTTCAGATCCGGGGGGCCGTTCCTCCCAATCACGCCCCTCCAGGTGTCACTCTCGATGCCCACGTGAGCGTTGAAGTCTCCCAGTAGAATGACGGAGTCCCAGTTGGAGCACTTTCCAGCACCCCTCCCAGAGACTCCAAGAAGGTCGGGTACTCTGCACTGCCATTTGCCCCATAAGCACAAATAACAGTGAGAGACCTATCCCTGACCCGAAGGCGCAGGGAAGCGACCCTCTCGTTCACCGGGGTGAACTCCAACACATGGCAGCAGAGCCGGGGGGCAATAAGCAAGCACACACCAGCCCGCCGCCTCTCACCGCAGGCAACTCCAGAGTAGTGGAGAGTCCAGCCTCTCTCGAGGATTTGGGTTCCAGAGTCCAAGCTGTGTGTGGAGGTGAGCCCGACTATCTCTAGTCGGTATCTCTCAACCTTCTTTGGGCTGAGCCGGCCACCAGGCACTCGCATACAAGCCCCAACCCCGGGCCTGGCTCCAGGGTGGGGCCTCGGTTGCGCCATACGGGTGACTTAAAGGTCCTTGATTTTTTTCATTTCCATAAAGGGTTCTGAACCACTCTTTGTCTGGCCCATCACCTAGGACCTGTTTGTCTTGGGAGACCCTACCAGGGGCATATAGCCCCGAGAACATAGCTCCTAGGAGCATTCGGGCACTGAAACCCCTCCACCACGATAAGGTGGCGGTTCAAGGAGGGGTCAAGTTTTTTAGTTTTGATTTATTCCTAGTTTTGACCAGTCTAAGTAAGACCACAAGTATTTCTTTATAAAGTTATATTTTTACTAAATATAACTTTTTACTGGACACCAGAAGTAAGGGATGCCGTCAAGCTGAAGAAGGAGACCTATCGAGCCTGGCTGGCTTGTGGGACTCCTGAGGCAGCCGATGGGTACCGGCAGGCAAAGCAGGCTGCAGTTTCAAAGTGATCAAAGCTGCAGATCCAAATATTGCAGGTTATGTCATTATTGCAATATTCAAATGAGTTATTGCATTTCACATGTTTTTCTAATATCATGTAGCCCTAATAAGAGGTTAAAATGATTTTGTATGTTCCAATACCAAAACAAGTACAGGTAGTTATACCAAATATTTGAAGGAGACAGTGTTACTGCACATTAACACTAAAGCAGAGTCATATTTTCACTCAAATGAGGCTTTGCAGAGTTTTATATTCTAGACCAGTGGTTCTGAACTATCTGGCTTCAGGACCCACCAACAAGCTGCTACCCAAATCACTTCTCAAATTCGTTTAATGAAAATATTGTGCAGTTTAAACCAGACATAGTACAGAATATCACAGTATGCCAACACAAAAAACATGTTTAATGATAAACCAAAACAATATTGATTAAACAATTTATTTTATTTTTTACTACATGTTCTTTTCTTCTATTTGCTTAAATATTTGCATTGTTTACATAATGAGATGAGTGATGAAAGCTAAAGCATATGAGCATATTTCATACAACTCCACATATTGGCTTTATTAAGGTAATTTGTGAGTGGACCCACCTTTAAGGCCCGTTCACACCGGGACAAATTTCGCGCGCGACATTCGCCGACGTTTAACGCCTCGTGACTAAACAAAGGCGCGCCAATGTCAGTGTGCACACCGACGCGAAAAACGCCACGCGTAAAAGGGACATTTTTTTAAAAACGTCTCTGGTTCGTTTTTTTGGTTTGACACGCCGCGTTAAAAACTATACAACCAATGAGATTGGCGCTTTTGCTCACGTGTCTGGAGCTTCTGAAGTTACAGTAAAACACAACTAGGGGGCGCTCAAACACAATCGGTCTTGCCGAGCACACATACGTAACGGTGAAGAAGATATACGCCAAGTAGCATCTTGCAAGGCAAGATGAATGTAGAGCTGCTGGTCTCGTTGGTGTCGGAACACAAAGAACTATATGACAAACGCGACAGCGATTACAAAAATCTTGATAAAAGAGAACTATTATGGAGTAGTATTGCACAGCAAATGGGGGTATTTCTGTTTTCCATTAAGCGCCATCTAATGTCAGGGAATGAATTTGCATGTTCACTCGGCTCATCGTCAGCGAAAATCGCTTGGGTGTGAACACAAAAAACGCGTTGAAAAACACTGGCAAATAATGCGCGCCGATATTCGTCCCGTTGTGTACCGGCCTTTAGATTGAAAACCCTGGTTTACAGCAGTCTGGTTTGTGCTTTTCCACTGTGAGCAGGAAACCACGTCAGTCCTGTTTTTCAAATGGAGGAACTTTGCTTTTATAAGGTCAACCTTCCCTGCTTGTTTGGCTCCATAATCCACCACAAAGCAAAAGCCAAAGTCCACTTCTGAAAATGGCTCATTAAGATTTTGATCAATCTTTGTGCTTTCGGTGAGACAGACGTAGGAAATGCCATCAGAAAATTGCATTTCCCAATGACATTAGGCGCCCAGTTGACCATCCAATTCCATGTCTTTCAATTGAGATGTTAAGATCTGATATTATTTGGGTCAGAAAACCTGCTTTTTTCTCTAAGTGAGGCAATTAAATTTCCTTGATGGTCTCTAGAGAGCACTTAGCTAAAGAGAATACACTTCTAAATCAAAAAGCTTTCAATCATCTTAAATCATATTTTGGTAGAAAAGAGCCCCGAGTGTAGTGTCACATGCAATGCTATCCAGCATGTGATGGGCTTGAGCTGAGATAGACGATGTTAGGAAAGGTTATTGTGCACGTCTCTGTGGATCAGACATGTTGTTTGTCGGAGATAAAATGGAACTTCATATTTAATAGAGAATAGAAGACGAAAGGACTGTAACTGAAGAGAAGTCTGCCACATTAATGCAAAATATAAAATACATCAAGTTACAAATAATAGTCAAGCATTGATCACATTTGAATCAAGCACATCTGATGCTGAAAACTAACATTAACATGGCTATATGTTGTTTTGACATTAAAAAGCTGACTATAAAGTAAGAAGGGAGAGTAAAGGGAAGACTTCAAAAACAATCAGCAAAAATTGGTCAAGGCTCATAAAATCAATCATTGTTATTCAAACTGTTCTCCAAAAGTGACTGTATGTTATTCACTGTTCCCCTGTTTACTGTCTTAGAATAAAAACGACTAAATTGTAATAAAAACTGGAATTACTAAATTCACTTTGTCAAGCCTGTTAGCCCTTGTCCAGGGTGTACCCCGCCTCAGGCCCAAAGCTGCTGGGATAGGCTCCAGTCCCCTGCGACACCTAACGGGACAAAGCGGAAGAAAATGAATGAATGAATGACTTTGTCAAGCTAACTATTGCATGTATATGGCCCATTCAGACTGGATGGGGTATTCCATGAAGGAGGCTAAGAAAAGTTGGGTTCATGGCTGTCAAGCTATAGGCAAGTTGGGAGCACAAGGTAAAGAGTTTTTTTTTAGCTAGTGAAAGTAATGCATGCGGTTGTCTAGTCATGCTTAGTTTGAACAATATATGTAATATGGGTATTAAAACAGGCCAACAAATATGAACATATCTGTAATGTTAGCATAGCACATTATTTTTCTTGTGAAAGTTTGATATGTTGTACTTAACCACATTTTTGTAAGTGTTATACAGAGTTACAATAAATCTGGAAGTCAAGGTTACAAATCCCAAATGCACACGGGCATTAAAATGTGTAAACCTGCACAACATTTCACGATCCCAGTCTCATGTCAACTCTGAAACAAGGAGATGATGAGAGGGCTCTGATGTGCACTGCAATAACAAGCCTAGTACAATACTGTCTCTCCGCAGTGGCTTTAAAATACGGCCCAATCTTGCCTGCAGCGCACCATATATCCTCATATATACAGTGGAACTCTCAGCTAATAATCTTTCCAATTATTCATACCCTGAAGACAGCCTGATAAATTGCCTGTGGTAATTAATATGATTAAGTGAGATGTGCAAAATGGTAATTTATCCTCGTATGACAGAGTTAAGTAAACCTGGTTATAAAACCTGCCTAATTAGCTGTCATAAGAAAATAGAGCAGAATGGTAATCCTGTGAACAAGTAGTTGCAGAATAACTTCAGACCGTTTTTTTCCCACCTTTTTCAAGTTAATCTCTGTCTGACAAGGGATTTCACACTATCAGAACAAAACAGTGAGAGAAGTTCTTGTAGAACTGTTTGCTGTTTATCTATTAGAAGCTGGTTTAAATCTATGAAAGGGTAACATGATAGTTTGTAAATATTGGTGCTTAGAACAGTTTTAATGGCATTTGATAAAAAGATCAATCTCAAGAAAAGTCAATAGAATATTCAGAAAATTATTCAAAGTATACCATATCACTTATACCAGTAGGATAAGTAGGAGTCATGAGCTATGTTGTACATGTTTCCTGTGGTATCCCATGAGGCGAGCTACCCCAAAAAGCTAGGCTTATTTTGGCAAGTCTGTTCTAGGAAGCAGGCGAAATATTAGTCAGACCCCAGAAAACATTTGAAGCAAGTTTAGCCTGATCCGCAGCAGGTTAACAGCGAGTCTTAGCTATACATTTGATAAATCAGAGCACTTTTATTTGCTTTATTTTATTAATAATCTTAACCAACAACTAAGACCAAATACTATCTGTTTGTGGTACCAGCCAAATAAAGTCTGAACTGAACTGTCTTGAGTCCTATTGACAGAGTATGTTCTTGAAGACTCGATGTTATCAAGTTTACACATTTTAATGCCTGTGTGCATTGGGAGTGTGTTTAGGAGGGGGGAGTCCCTTGGCTGACTTTGTCCTGACATTCATTCCCACACTGAATCAGCCGTGAGAGGGGCTGTATCAGGCGCCCCTCTACACCGATCAAAGAGGGCTGTGCCACGCTGCTGTGGGCTTACTTGAGAGACTACCGACATGAAAATACCACATCCCAGTCCTCGACGGGGGGCCCGGCTGTAATTGTGTCTTGTCAGACCTCCAAAGTCCCCCTCACAGCTTCCTACCTGACATTTTCCTTCAACAAATTTATTTTTCCTTCTTTGGTATTTTGGCAGTGGGGCCACTTGTGACCAAATTTAGCTCTTTTCTCCCACCGTGTCGCTCCAAGCCAATGAGAACAGAGTGAATACTGCACTGTAAAAGAAGAGAATGTTACCCTTATGATGAAAAGGTCACATCAAGTCACCGTTGATCTGGCAATCCCCCTAAAGTTACCATATATTTATGATAAAGCCTGGAGGAAAACTATTAGAGTAAAAATCAACATTTATTGGATCAAAACAAAAGAACTATACAGTAGTGTACATTTACTCAGATTATGGCCAAATTCATTAAGAAGATAGCCTAATTTCTGTTCCTACTTCTTGTTCCTTTACCTTTAAATACAATGACATGAGGTAAACAGTAAGACTTTGGAGGTTCCTTATTGAGCAAAGGAGCTACAGCAGTGTTTGTAATTTATTTAAAATGTTAAAATAATGCGTTAAACCAGGCTTTGATCACCAAGAGTTTGGACAGACTACAGCCAGAATAAAGGATTGCAAAAAGAGATTTGGAGCCGAAGAAGTGAAAATCTGTAAGTCTCTTTGCAAATTAGTGTCAACAACATGGCTAATTTCACATTATTAATAAAAGTGCATGTGTTCTGTCAGGTTAGAAACAACCATGCCAGCAATAGCTCAGAGAAGACTAAGAGGCAGCTCATTCACCTGGAAAGACAGCAATTGATAGCTACAGTTTCTGTAAAACTGTCTTTTTAAGGTAAGGTAGACATTTTTTTACTTATCAGTGCTTCTAACTGCAAGACAGCTTTTTAGTTTAAACATATGATGGCAAATGTTTTGTGCTGTGAGTGACAGTTGTAATATTCAATTGTGGCTGTGAAGTGTTTGTATGTAGACTCATATGCCTGGTAAATAACAACATAAACTATAAGCTAGTATCGCTCATCTCATCAAGACTGGATCATGTTTAAGAGAGCCCTCAAATACAGTAGGCTATGGGCTCAACACAATCTACAAGACGGACTCAGGGTTACACTCCTTGAAGAAAACCAGATCCCACAGTCACATATATATTTACAGTATATATATACACACACATACACACACACAAACACGCACACACACAGTATTAACAAATGCGATAAAATACAGTTATATATATGTAGATAAAAATCTTAGCACCAACACTACAGCAATGGAGTAGTTTAGAGGAGATACATACCACCACTAACTGAAGCGATGATGATAACATTAGTCTAACATTTGGAATACAGAGCAAAGAATTCAAGCCAAGAAATATATATAAGACTAAAAAATATGTGTGCACATTGAGGTCTCAAAAAGGTGCAGTCATAAGAATGGTCTAAGGTCAAAGTCTTTATTGAGCCCCTTGGGTGCTATTGTCCACATAGGGTAGCTCCAGAATGCTTCTCTTTTAATCAGTATCATATTGATGTCACCACCTCTGACAGGTTGCCTCGCTTGTTCAATGCCCACATATCTGAGTGAGCTCACATTATGCCTTTTTTGTGTAAAGTGAGCTGCCACAGGACTTCTGATGTCATGATTGCGGATTTTGGATCTATTTTCAGAGATTCTTATTTTTAATGATCTAGTAGTTTTGCCCACATATGCCAAGCCACAAGGACATTTCATCATATAAATGACCTTGTTTGTGTTACAAGTGATAACACCGTTTATGTTGATAGACTTTCCAGTTCTGGGGTGATTGATTTGTGTTTTTTGTGTACACTGTCCGCACTGTAATTGCCCTGTGGAACAGACTGTAGAAAATAAGGCTTTGTTGTTGGTGGAAGGTGGGCCCTAACCAACATGTTATTTACATTTACATTTACATTTATTCATTTAGCAGACGCTTTTATCCAAAGCGACTTACATTACATTACCAGTGTTACAGTCACTGGAGGCAAGGTGGGTTAAGTGTCTTGCCCAAGGACACACCGACAGTATGAACTGTGGGGAGAGTGGGAATCAAACCGCCTACCTTCCGGTTGAAAGACGACCGCTCTACCCACTGAGCTACTGCCGACACATTTAGGTTAGGTGGTCTTTTATAAACCATACGAGGTGGAAGTTTAAAGCAGTTCAAGGTGGCATCTGACTGTAGAATGTGCAAGTGTTTACCAATGATGTTCCCCAACACTGAATTCTTGGATCAGTATTTTTGACTCTCGTGTGCTCAAGCCTGTGCCTGTGTAACCCACAATACTTACATGTATATATTATTTATTATTATTATTATTACATCAATTTTATATAGCGCTTTTCCAGGGACGCAAAGACGCTTTAGATATCAATTATTCATTCACTCCACAGTCACACACTGGTGGTGGTAAGTTACATCTGTAACCACAGCTGCCCTGGGGCAGACTGACAGAGACGTGGCATCCATTCCGCGCCTACGGACTCTCCGAGCATCACCAAGTACATTCACTCTTACACATTCATACGAGGCAAGGTGGGTTAAGTGTCTTGCCCAAGGACACAACAACAGTATGAACTGTGGGGAGAATGGGAATCGAACCTCCTACCTTCCGGCTGAAGGACGGCCGCTCTACCACTGAGCCACTGCCGCCCCCATATACTATACAGTGGTGGACAGTATCGAAGTAAATGTAATTTGTTACTCTATTTAAGTAGTTTTTTTCCAGTATCTGTACTTTACTAAGTATTTCCATTCGGGGATACTTTTTACTTTAACTTCACTACATTTCAAAGTCAAATATCTTACTTTTTACTCAATTACATTTTGCAAAATTAGTCGTTCCTTTTTATTTATGAGTGGATAGAAAAAAAAACTGAAGAGGGCAATCACATGGCAAGCCACCAATCAGGAAACAGCGCGCGCTCTGTTTTGAACTTGGTCTGGTAACTCTGGTTACCTCTTATTTAGTGCGTCAGTGCAACAGCATATCATTCTGAGAGTGCCGATTGTCTTGACTCTTCATTAGGATGGAACAATCACAAACTCCTGAATCTAATGTGCCAGTGCCACAACATCCGTGGTCTTATTTGCGGTGTTATTTTAAAGTTGTTGAAAAGAAAAATGAGTCCTTCATTTTCAACTGCCTTCTTTGCCAGCCTCGGAACTGTAAAAGTTCTTCGTACTGGAATTCTCCTTCCAATCTTAGGAAACACATTGAGGTAAGCCATTTTCATTCTGGTGGTAATTTTTTATTGAGTAATCTAACAGTAGCTCGCACCATTGTGTTTAAGTTAACGTTAGCTCGCTGTTTCACCAACGTTTGTAGTATTAATTTTAAACTGAGTGATTCGATTTGTGAAATGACAGTCGAGTGATGTTAACACTTTTGTTAGAATATAAATTAAATTTTGACTAGTTTTATGTGCAGCTTATGATGCTAAACAGTTGAAAGGTGGAGTGAAGTGCTGCTTATAAACCAAGATCGTTCTTTTCAAAAGTTCAGCTTCCAAAGACTGATGTACAGAGCCCTGCACATGGCATGCAAGAAAAAAAATATTGTGCACGATTTAACATTACTGTGTTTTCCCCCAGATTGATTTACTAAAACGTGCGCACTATTACTATTTCGCTTCCTCGATTTATAAATGATGTGCATGATTTTGAAACTCGAGGGAACGAATTAGTAAATCGTGCGCACAATTTAGCTTATTTTTTTCCTGCATGTCATGTCTGAGGCTCCATAGTGATCTACTTTAAGAATATTTTTTAAATATATCACTAGATTTATTGAAATCAATTACATCTATGACATGCAAAAAGCATATTAAATTATTTTAAGCCAGAGACTGACAAAAATTATAAGGGCATTATAGCCATAATAAATGATAGTACTTGGATACTTAAGTACATTTGAAGGCAAATACTTTTGTACTTTTACTCAAGTGTGTATCTGTACTTAAACTCAA
The DNA here is from genome assembly GCA_024416835.2 of Perccottus glenii. Lineage (NCBI taxonomy): Eukaryota > Metazoa > Chordata > Actinopteri > Gobiiformes > Odontobutidae > Perccottus > Perccottus glenii. The sequence goes on from CM044559.2 coordinate 8,340,428, forward strand.
GTACTTGGTTTTTGTACTTCGTCCACCACTGATACTATATACTTACATTTTTAAGAGGAACTAGATGAAAAGAGATGCCATGTCGAAAATAATTACTATCAGTGCTTTTACAGTACAGATTTGTGCCAAGTTTAATCACAGTTTCTGTACACAAAAATGTCCAAAAAGCTCATTTTGTCTTTGTTATACTCTATGGTAAATTTGAGACTCCAGCAATTGTTTTTCAGTGCCTTTCTTAATGAAGAAAATGTCATTGATGTATCTTTTCCAGTTAGTGATGTAAGAGAGATGTGGATTACGTGATGTGTTGGAGATAACTTCATCTTCAAAGAGGCCACAGTAGAGGGAGGCAAAACCTGGAGCCATTTTGGAACCCATACTTGTGTCTGACACCTGCAGGTAAAAATCAGAGCCCAACATGAAGAAATTAGAGGTAAGAACCATCTCTATAAGGTCAACAATGCTTCTTGTGCTAGGTGTGCAATAGGTTCTTTGATTTAGGAAAAATTCTGAAGCATGTAGCTCACCTTCAAAAGGCACATTTTTATATAGCGAATAAAAGAAACAGTCATCAGATGGATTGGACCATGTTGTCTTAAACATTTGAAGGAAGTGAAATAACAAGTGGCTGGAGATGATGGTCTACAAAAACAGAGATCTTCTCAGTAATTGAGCCAGTGGCACATCTGTGAATTTCTTGTGTATTTTGGGTAGAATATACAATACTGGTATCATATAAGCATGTTCAGATTTTATAATCTCTCCAGTTTCCAGAAAATTATCCAGTTTTTCCCTAATACGTTGATTAAATTCAATTTTTGGTAGAAGGTGGTATTCTCCAGGTGTCTCTTTATTGAATTTTCATAAGCTGTACGGTCCAAAATGACTATAGCACCTCTTTTATACAGTATGCCCTTTTCATTACTATTGATGTATAATTTTTCAGGGAATTCAATTCAAAGCGCTGTGCTTTTTTAAGATTGTTAGTCACTTTATATTTGTTTTGTCTTTTAAGAAGCAGGGAGATGTCTTGTTCAACTAGACGACAGTAGGTGATGAATTCTTCTTTTGTGGGGGCATGAAGGTGCTTTTACCTTTAAAGGGTGTGTGTCCAGATGTGGATTGTTGACTTGAAGTTATGTGTCCTACTCTCACTCCGGTCTCTTGTGTTACTACATCTACTTCAGGGCCTTGGATAAAGTTGATAGAGTTAGTAAGGCTTCCATTGTTATTAAAGAATTCTGTAAATCTTAAGGTGTAAAGGAATTTCTGTAGATCAACAATAGTGTCAAAATCTTTGCACTGAGTGGTGGGTACAAATAATTAGCCTTTGCTTAGAGCCTCCAAGCATGTGTCAGAAAATGATTTGCCAGATCAGTTTATTACATTCAGTACCTGTTGTGTGTCCTACGGGTCTGGTAGGGCTCTCTTGCACTTACCCCGCCTACACTTTTTCTTCCTGGTATTTTTACTAATAAAACAAAACTTTAGCGCTTTAATTGTTGTGTGCAGCCTTATTTGTCTTTTTTGATCTTGAGTTACACACCTCTCCCAGGTAAAGAACAATGATGCTGAGTAACGTTGTAGAGCGCGGACAGATATACAGTTGAACTATGCTTTATCACACTTCGTGCTGGAAGCATTAGAACACTCTGCAGCTTGAGCGTTTGGGGTTGAGCTGAGCGAGCGGACAGTGAGACAGTGTTTGGCTGCTGCTGCATACTCTATAGTTCTATTGGAAATCGTGCAATTAGACGTGGTGTTGCGTAAACTTTAGGGGTAGGGTCTGTGGAGAATGAAGGACCTGAATTATCGGCAATAAACTGATGAAATGAAAGATGATGAATATATAGACGAGCAACGTCCAGCTGTACTGCACTAATATAGACTGTATGTAAAATAACTGTTAAAATAATCATTAGGTTCGGATCACAAACGAGACAACGGAGACCGTACAAAATTTAGGAATGGAAGACCGGTTTAATTCTTGCAAGAATGAAATAAATCAGACAACATCCAACATTTGTTTAACATGTTTACAGTACATGAAGTTTTTATAGGTGTACATTATCCCGCTTCTCAGCGGTTGTGGATGGACCTGTAATGAGCTGACGTGTCAGTCATAGATGTGAATAAGTTTACATGTACATGTCACTAAGTGTACAGGACAGGGTCTCCCTGAACAATGATTAGATGTAGTGCAAAGTGATGTCTTTGTCTTGTTTGGATTAGCATGGCGCCAATAGGAAATACAAGCTAAAGACATTAAGTCATTCTTTATGTGGATAAGCATATAAACTGGAGCAAAGGTGAGAGCATAATATCTAATATACAATTACTATGACAATAACATTATTTCTTGATTGTCAATAGGAACGTGGTCTGGAAAGTCCCTTCCCACCGATGTTTGGGTCACTAGTACCATTTTTACTTTGACCAACCTCCCAGAACCTACTTTTGACCTTTTAAACATACTTCAGAATCTGAGTTTAGAAAAGTAGGTTCCCAGCCTGAACCAAAAAATATATATTGTTGTGTTGGTGGTTTATTGAATATATTAAGACCAGTTTCTGTTGGGTTTTGACGAAGGACGTGGTTAGACACGTGATTATTGAAACTATTGCACTAACTACACAAGTGCCTAACAGCACAATTTAAGTGGACAAAAGTATTCATAATATAAGAACCAACCACCAGTGTTTCATTATTTCACTCCCACTCAGATCAGACTTTGTAGCATGGTAACACAGTATTTTTGCTCACACTTTTTCTTATTTGTTCAAATCACTGACCCTTCAAGAAAGAGCAGTTTGTATAATGTTTGACCAACAACTCAGTGGGCAGAGCACAAGTCTGTACTCTGCTAAATTGAATCATTAAGAATCAATAACTGGCATTGAACAGAACTGAGAATACAAGGTCCTACACAACAGTCAGTCCAGTTTTATTTTGAACAAACCAATGTCCAGTCTCTGCAGAACTTGTGATTATGTCTTTGTTTATTGAATGAAGAATTGTCTCTGATATAAACTCTACATTAAATAAAGTATGTCTGTGAAGGTTCTCAGTCATCCAGGACATCTTGAAAAATAGGTTGAAGTAAAAGCATCTGGACTCGGTTTTTAAGGTGCGATTTGAGTGCCTACTAGGTGGAAAAGCACTATATAAATACAACAAAAATGAATAAATAAAAGGTGAAGACGTTTCGTCTCTAATTCCAAGAGACTTTATCAATTCTGAGATCAACTATTAGGAGAGCTGAGCTTATATCTCTAGAGGGAGGAGTTTCCCCTGAAACCAAACCTGATGGACCAGACTGTTTTGGTCACATGGTCGTTGGCTCTGAAAAGAAAGTGTAACTCCTGATATGAGAGTCGTTAAAGACTCAGGAGAGTCGTTAGTGACACTGCTTTATTCAGGTGCAGAGTCGTTAGTGACAGTGCCCCATTTAGATTCAGAGACAACTTGATGGTTGTCTTGAGGCTTAACAGTGGAGGTAATGTTAGCTATTTTACAGTTAATCTTTGCGGTAAACTGGCGGGGACACAATTAGGATAAATCGATCACTGTGGATCAGTAACATCCCTCCTAGAAAACCAAAATGGTTGTAAGGGAGTCATGTGACTGCAATGGCATTATACTAAAAAGGGACTGGCACTAACTAATGCAACATTCAGTGAACCTCAAGTGGAAGAATAACTTGTGAAACTAATTTCTTCTGATGCATTATCGTGATACAGATATTGCGATATTTGTTAAAAGACCATTTACCAATGTAAAAACCCTGTTAAGAATAATGACGTGTGGGAGTTATGTGTGCAAAAAAAGGGCACTAAAACGCAAAATCCTCTTTTTCTCAAACTACATCTATCTCTCCACAACATTTTTTACAGATTTCATAATTTATTTTAGGTTAATATCTGCAGAATTGTATCATGCAATTGTCCTTATTGTGTGGTGTAGCTATTCCTGCCCCTAATTCAATTTTTATTTGGTTGAGCAAATCAAAAAATAAACACAATTGCATTGACAGGGAAGTCTTTTAAGTCATCCCCTGCAGGGACATGCTGTGAAAAAAGGGCTAATGGGGATTTTAATAAAAAAAGAAAACATGAAAAATTGTGTGCTCAAAAAGAAACACGAGTGTTCATCTCCTTTAGCGGTGTTGCAACAGGTTGTCCACTCTGGGCAGCTGTAAAAACAGGGAGTAATGAAAATAAAAATGGCTGGGGTTTGATGGAGCTTTACAAGTACGTATGTTATAACAGAAAATAAAAATGGAAGTGTTTTATTATTTATATATATATATATATATATACATTTTTTTGTATAAACAAACACATACACACGCACACAGCCACACAGAGCTTTTTAAACATTTCACTTTTGACAATGAAAATATATCAAAGAAAGACTGTGTCATAGACCACACTCCACCACTGACTCCTTCAAAGCTCTGCCGTGCTTACATGCTCTATGTTACACAGAGAGAAGTGAAGATTAGCATATGACATGACAGATTACATTAAGTCACGCACACAGAGCTTTTTAAACATTGCACTTTTGACAACAAAAATATATCAAAGAAAGACTGGAATAAAATATGTTTAAAATACTTTATCGCTAGTACTGGACTTCATCAAGGCTGTTTAGAATTAAACATAAAGACAAACACCAATGCTGGAAAAGTTGTAATGCATAAAGAACTCTTGTGCACCTTCTATGGGAATGTCCTGTTATGAATAAAGATCTACAGATGCCTAAGGAACATTAAAGGAACAAATTTCAGCTTCAGTCCAAAGCTTTTATGTTTTAAGTAACCCACAGATGACATTGTATCACAATTGTGCAGACTTTATTCAAACTGGTGTCATAGTTGGAAAACAGACCTTGATGCGCTGAAGGGGCTTTTGGAGAATGGATTGCAGAACTGGCAAAGATGTAATCCTATGAACGAATGCTCTTAGTGCTCAAAATAGAACTGCGCAATTTGACAAAAAACTGGGACCTCTTGGATTATATTCAGAGTGGAGGACAATGAAAAAAAAAAATGGATTTCATGTATTGCATGTATTGATACCTGCAGTTGCTGAATTTTGTTGATGAGTATGTCAACTTCTCTTTTGCTGAGAATGAAGAGTAACTGTGTAACTAAGGGGCCTCCCCTTTCACCCTTTTTCTGTTTGATTATTTTTTATATAAATAAGAAGATCGTTTTGATTTTTTGTCATTTGGTTCAATAATCATTTTTCTTAACCTACCCATTTCTGGCAAAAGGCAATTTCTTGGTGGCATTACTGTGTTTGTAAAAATAATAATAATAATAATAAACTTTATTTTATAAAGCGCCTTTAAAGGCAACTTCTCAAAGCGCTGTACAAAAAACAAGCAATACATAAACAAGCAATACAAAGTTCAAACAATTAAAAGTAACATCAACTATCAAATGCTAATTTAAAAAAATAGGTCTTAAGTCTACCTTTAAAAATGTCATAGCCCTGTGCTTCTCTAAGATCAGGCGGCAGAGAATTCCAAAGGACAGGAGCATAGGAAGAAAAAGCCCTGTCACCCATAGATCGTAAGCGTGTTTGAGGAACAGCCAACAAGTTGGATTGAGATGAACGCAGTCTCCGAGTTGGGGTATAGGGAGTTAACAACTCAGACAGATAATAAGGGGCCAAGCCATGCAACGCTTTATATGTCAGCATCATAATTTTAAAATCTACTCTGAATCGGACTGGGAGCCAGTGTAAAGACTCCAAGACTGGAGTGATGTGATTACAAACCCTGGTCCCAGTCAGTATCCTGGCGGCCGAATTTTGAACATATTGTAGTTTTTTAAGTGTGGATTTAGAGACTGCGGCTAAAAGGGCGTTACAGTAATCAATCCTAGTGATGACAAAGGAATTCATCAGCTTTTCAGCTACTGAGAAGTTTAGCATAGGACGTAGTCTAGCTATATTTCTGAGGTGAAAAAAAGATGATTTAACTGTACTCTGGACAAAAGAATCAAATGAAAGCCTGGTATCAAAAATAACTCCAAGATTCCTGACTTTAGCTTGAGTAGCCAAGACAGAGCCATCAATAGTCAGAGATAATGAACCAGTTTTTGAAATTTGATGACGGGAACCAATTAGCATAACTTCAGTTTTACCACTGTTCAGACACAAAAAATTTGTACTCATCCATTTCTTTATCTCAGAAACACAGCCGGACAGAAAATCAACATCAAGATGTTCACCAGACTTTGAGTGTATATAAATCTGCGTATCATCAGCATAAAAGTGATAATGGAGGCCAAGCGATCGCAATAACTGTCCAAGGGGTGCCAGATAAATGTTAAAAAGCAGAGGGCCCAAGACTGAGCCCTGAGGAACCCCAGTGGAAACAGAGCTAATCTCAGACCTGAAACCACCCATAGAAATGAACTGAGAATGGTCAGTAAAATAGGATTTAAACCACTTCAAAGCTGTCCCCGACACACCAAAGTCTTGTTCAAGACGGGCGAGTAATAGACTATGATCAACAGTATCAAAAGCTGCTCTTAAATCAAGAAGGATGAGAATGGAGATTACACCAGAGTCAGAAGCCATCAACAAATCATTGGTAACTCTGACCAGTGTCAGATCCACTCCGTGTCTCTCAGGGATCCACTCCACTTTCCTTCTCTCTCCTTCATCTCATCACTGCCACCTGTCCCAAGCACCTGTAGCCTATTACCATCAGTGAGGTATTTAAACCTCTCCTGTCCACCTCTTCCCTGCCAGATCGTTCAGCATACTTTGTGTGAATGTTTCCAGCGTTTGTTCCAGCTCTTGTCTCAGTCCTCTCTCAGTCCTCTCTCCAGTCTTCACTCCAAGTCTCAGGTTTGGACTTCATTCTCAGCCCAGCTTCCCAGCTTGGTTTCAGTCACCGGCTCGGCTCCAGGCTTCGGCGCAGCCCCACGGCTCACTCCAACTCTCAGCCCAGCTACCCAGCTTGGCCCCAGTCACCGACTCGGCCGCAGCTCCACGGCTCACTCCAACTCTCAGCCCAGCTCTCCAGCTTGGTCTTCAGTCACCGGTTCGGCTCCAGGCTTCGGCGCAGCTCCACGGCTCACTCCAACGCTCAGCTCAGCTCTCCAGCTTGGTCTCCAGTCACCGACTCGGCTCCAGGCTTCGGCGCAGCTCCACGGCTCACTCCAACTCTCAGCCCAGCTCTCCAGCTTGGTCTTCAGTCACCGGTTCGGCTCCAGGCTTCGGCGCAGCTCCACGGCTCACTCCAACGCTCAGCCCAGCTCTCCAGCTTGGTCTCCAGTCACCGGTTCGGCACCAGGTCTCGGTTCAGCTTCACGGTTCAACTCCAACTCTCAGCCTGTCTCTCCAGCTTCCTATCACTATCTGTACTTTAATAAAGTATCACTTACCTTCACTGTCTTGTGCGCACTTGAGTCCTCATTCCCACATTACAACCAGAGCCGTTTCAGTACTGTGGAATTTACGAAAACCCGACTGAAGAGGATCAAACAGGTTATTAATTGCGAGATGGTTACGTAGATGAAAGGCAACAACACGCTCAAGTATTTTTGCCATGAACGGAAGGTTGGAGATGGGTCGAAAATTATTAAAATCCTCCAGAGTAGTATTTTCTTTTTTTGGTACTGGGGTTACAGCAGCAATCTTTAATGCTGCAGGAACCTCTCCCGTCTGCAAAGAATGATTCATAATACTAAGGACATTAGGGCTCAAAACATTGAAGCAAGATTTAAACAAGCTTGAGGGAATAGGATCAAGCATGCAAGTGGTAGATTTCATGCTTGATACCTCCCTTTTCAGACCCTCAGAATCAAGATGTGGAAAATTAGTAAAAGGAAAACCAGTAAACCCAGGTGAACAGAGAAGTGAGACAGTGGGAGCAGATGCAGCAGAAATTTGTTTGCGAACACTTTCAATTTTAGAGTTAAAAAATTTAAGAAAAGAGTCACATAGCTGTTGAGAGACAGGCAAGGTGGTGGCAGTATCAACTTTAAGCAGTCTATTTATGGTTTGAAACAAATGTCTGGGGTTTCCTTGGTTGTTTTCAATAGTCTGAGAAAAATAAGAAGATCTTTCAGTCTCCATTAATGCTCTGTAGTCACCCAGAAGGTCCTTCCAAGCCAAATAATGAACATTCAAGCCAGTAAGACGCCATTTACGCTCCATTTTACGAACATGCAGCCTTCCCACGCGCAAATCATCATTATACCAAGGAGCAGTGCGGGCTGAAGTAATCTGACGTGACCTTAGAGGTGCATAAGAGTCAAGATTAGTAACAAGTGCATTGTTAAACTGTGAAAGTTCCTCCTCCAAAGATGTTGAATGTTGGTCACTTAAAGTGGATACAACAGAATTAGAAAAAACTGTTTGATCAATAGACTTCCACTTCCGGAATGTTGCAGTTCGTTTTGTAGGCACACTTGAAAGATGTATCTCCAGATTAAAGAAAACAGCTGAGTGATCAGACAATCCAATGTCAACAGATGATAACTGTGATACAAATGAACCATTTGATATCACAAGATCCAGGGTATGGCCTTTACAATGAGTTGGGCCTGTTACCAACTGTGAGAAGTCAAAACAGTCAAGAAGTGATAAAAATTCCTTGGCAGCCGCAGAGTCACTTCGGTTCACATGTATATTAAAATCCCCCACAATAAGAATTCTATGGAACTTCAAGCTCAACATAGACAGAAACTCAGCAAAATCGGATGTAAAAGCTTCATGTGATGTCTTTGGTGGTTTATAGACTGTTGCAATGATGGTGGATGTAGGAGCAGAAATGCTCAAAACTAGGCATTCAAATGATGAGAACTGGGAAACAGATACAGGGCTTATCTTGAATTGCAGGTTGTAGACCACAATAATGCCTCCACCTCTGCCAGATAACCTCGGAAGATCTATGATTCCAAAACCAGCAGGAGTGATCTGATTAAACAGAAGTCCATCATTTTCTCTATGCCAGGTTTCAGTTAAAAACAGGAAGTCCAACTTTTTGTCCAGAATAAAATCCGATAAAAGCAGTGCCTTGTTATTCACAGAGCGGGCATTAAATAATGCAGCATGAGCCGAGCTATGAAATGGAGTCAACAATGATTTAAACTCCACACGGGGTACTGGTATTAAATTACGTTGATCAATACCAGTGTAGGATGGATTGTTAGTCTTACGTCGGCATGTAGAAGTACAAATGCTGGGAGAAGATGAAACTGTAAAGCTTAGCTAACCCCGGTGAATGTACCGTTTAGGACGTAGCAAGCCAGCGTCACGGCACAGATCATAAGAGTCTTTAGCTAAACGAGATGAGTTCTGTTTTAAATTCAACAGTTCGCGTGCAGTGTACCTTAAGGCCATAGTCATTAGATCCACAAACTCGGCTGGTTCTAGGCGTTGAATCCCCGTAGCACACTGTGATCTTGATGTCGTAGAATCCACATACACAGACCAACGCGTTGAATTCCCCGTCGCTCGTTGCAAATTATTCCATTGCAGATGTTCCAGGTGAAGCACAGAGATAAAAACAACAGTCCAAAACAAGTAAAATGGCACCACCATTTCAAACATAGAGGCGCTAAAAATACTATTAAAACATTACTAGAGTAAACAAAACGGTGAGAGGAGCGGCAGCCAAACGCGCCAGCGTACCCGACCCGGAAGTCAAAAGTTTAAATTTGTGTCTATATATATAGTATATAGTATAAATACTGCTCTTAAGTGCCCCGATGGCTTTTCAAAAGCAATTGCAAGGTTTTAAAAACTACAAAAATGTGTATTTTTGCTATAAAATGGTGGTGTTTTACTCTGATTTTTGCTTACTGCAGCTTAAACAAGCTGACACTAATGTGTCATAGACCACACTCCACCACTGACTCCTTCAAAGCTCTGCCGTGCTAACATGCTCTATGTTACACAGAGAAGTGAAGATTAGCATATGACATGACAGATTACATTAAGTCACGTCTGTACTGTACTTTATGACATTAGCCTCTTAGCCCAGGCGTTCAGATGCATGCAAATGTTCCTCCAAACCCTCTTATTTAAATCTGCTTCCTGACACGGCACCTTTGATATGATTATTAGTCATTGGTGTGACTTGACTTCACCCTCATCAGATACCAGATGTCAGCAAAGGTGAGGAATGATGGCCACTTTGAACATAAACCTTGACAGGCTGTGTGGAAAAATGCCAAAGCAATGGAAAGACGAAGGCATGGAAATGTTATTTAACATTAGAATCTCAATATCAGTTGGTTGTGCATTTACATTTCTTCTAGCAATTAAGGCCTCGTCCACACATACACTGATTTTCACAAACATTTTTTCAAGCTTGTTTATAAACAATATTTCTGTCCACTCAACCCAACCAGCACTCAAGTATATATACTTCTGACTTCACAAGATGGTGGTAAACAATATATCAGTACTAGACAACAACATATTTATTTATTTTATAGTAGGAACTTGTAACTTTTTCAAATCAGAAAAATGTGAAGAAATTGTGAATGTGAAGAAAGAAAAATGTGACAAATATTTAAAATGATTAAAACTGACCGTCTGGGAAGATTCTATGGTCTTAAGTAGGTACACTGATATATTATTATTTTCCATACTTCACTCCCCTTGGTTCCACAGCGATTTACACATGCACCGACCACACAGACCAATCACAGGCAAGCTGTGGTGACATCATCTGTCAATCAAGGAGCTGCTCCTACATCCCTCAGTCACTCACTCTGACGCTTGCTGATCAACTTTTTCAACATGGAGGGCGCCAAACTTTAAGAGATTTGATTGGAGGACTAAAGCGGCTTCTTATGCGGTTGCAGGTTGAGTGGTGATGAGTTTCTCAGGTTTTCCCAGGGACTCAGCTCTAAACAGACAAACACACAGAGACAGACACAGAAGGGAGAAGACAGGGATCCTGACATTAGTGTTCATAAACAGTTACTTTTTCAGGTCCGTTAAGGCCCGTTCACACCGGGACAAATTTCGCGCGCGATATTCGCCGACGTTTAATGCCTCGTGACTACATAAAGGGTGCCAATGTGAGTGTGCACACCAACGCAAAAAACGGCACGCGTAAAAGCGTCATTTTTTTTAAAAAGCCTCGGGTTCGTTTTTTTGGTTTGACGCGCCGCGTTAAAAACTATACGACCAATGAGATTGGCGCTTTTGCTCACGTGTCTGGAGCTTCTGAAGTTACAGTAAAACACAACTTGGAGGCGCTCAAACACAAAACGGTCTTGTCAAGCACACATACATAACGGCGAAGAAGATATACGCCAAGTAGCGTCTTGCAAGGCAAGATGAATGTAGAGCTGCTGGTCTCGTTGGTGTCGGAACACAAAGAACTATATGACAAACGCGACAGCGATTACAAAAATCTTGATAAAAGAGAACTGTTATGGAGTAGTATTGCACAGCAAATGGGGGTATTTCTGTTTTACATTAAGCGCCATCTAATGTCAGGGAATGAATTTGCATGTTCACTCGGCTCATCGTCAGCGAAAATTGCTTGGGTGTGAACACAAAAAAAAACGCATTGAAAAACGATATTCGTCCCGGTGTGTACCGGCCTTTAGCATTTAGATGCAAACTCATGTTAGCATGGCTCTTAAGCTAAGCAGCAGCTGTACGTTTAGATAAATAAATCTAATAACACTATTTAGTGCTGTGTTAAAGATGTTCAGAGTCACTTAGGAACAGAGAAACAGTCAGAGAAAACAGCCGTGTGAGCCAGTTAGCTGAGAAATGGTTGTGTATCACTATTGTTGCAGTTTAGAAAATGTAAATGCACAGTAGATGAATATTCATGTTGTGTTTGTGCACATTAAACTGCAGCATGTCTCCAGATGTCCTCAGAATTAGGACTAATGCTCCCTGTATGATCATAAACTCACTCTGTTTCTGACCCTCTGTGTCCTCAGGTGAACTCGAAAAGGACTTGAGGCGATAGTATTGTATACAGGTTCATTGGTCTACATGTTAAGTATAGTATGGAGGTGTTATTATTTGATTTGTTTTAGATAAATGGAAAAGAAAGAAGAAAAAATGGGAGTGTGTGCATGCATCTGTATCTATGTATAGGTTTATGTGAACAGAAGGTAGGTAGATATAGGATGTATGTAAAGATGTATATATAAGTGAAGCATCAAATTGTTTGTATTTAATTAAAGGATAAAAATAGAGAAATGGGGTAGGACTTGAAAAGTTTGTTATGAACTTCTTCCTACTCCTTTTGAACATGAGAATTTCTAATTTGAATTATTTACAATAATATGGAAAGATTGTGCTGAGAAGTACATGACTTAATGTGGCTGTTATATTAATATATGTATGCATGCCTGTATGTATATAAATTTTTTATTTGTATTTTTTATTTTATTTTATTTACATGTTCAAATACACAAACAAACAAACAAACTCTGCAGGAAAAGCTGACCTGTGGGTTTTCTGAAGACTTACCCTCTCATGATGCATATGTCATTGCTTTAGACAAATGATTTCTTCAATAAAGTTATGTTTTACAAAACTTGAATTTTATTTTAAATCATGCTGTGTGTTAGTACAAAAAAACAAAACAAAGCTTAGATAGAAATTAAGTTGAAAATATTTATATTGCTATGTAAGTTAGTAAACTTTCCTATGTGGGCATAGCTTTTTGTTTAAACTTTTAGAAATAGTGGATAAATACAATTCAATTTCTTTAATAGATACAGGAAAATAAAGGGATGCAGATGAGGATTTACATTTAAATATAATTTGCCAATTATAATGATTAGATTAATTACATGCTTCAATGTTTTTACCATGGATTCCAAAGATAATGTATTCAAATTTAAACAAGACATTAGAGACAAAATTACATTTGATAAAATGTGCAGCTGGGGTCAACAGTTTTTATATAACATGTACTGATTAGTAGAATACATGCAGAAGTTTAAAAGATACATCTTTCATTTTGTTGATTATCAAAAAAATGTTTCACAATGTATCCGGAACAAAGTTTCTCCAATAAAGAACAACAGAGGGTACAGAGAGGCTGAAACTTGGAGAAAGACACACACACAGACAACCATTCACTCTCACATTCATTCACTAGGGACACTTTAGAGTTGCCAATAAATATTACTATACATGCATGTGTTTGGACGGTGGGAGGAAGCCGGAGTACCCAGAGAGAACCCACAGTAACACGTTGAGGACATGCCGACTCCTCACAGAAAGATCGGAGTTGGCCGAGGATGTTTAAGTTAGCTGGGGGTTTGAACTCACAACCTTCTTGCTATGAGGCAGGAGAGTGATCTAAATCCCTTTGGGGCCATAGTTTTAAAGACTTTTTGGTTTTATCAATTAAGGGAGCAAAGTTCAAAGAACTTCTCTTGAGCTCATTTTTGTGAAACAATGAAGTACGGTGCCTTGCGAAAATATTCGGCCCCCTTGAACTTTGCGACCTTAGGCCACATTTTAGGCTTCAAACATAAAGATATGAAACTGTAATTTTTTATGAAGAATCAACAACAAGTGGGACACAATCATGAAGTGGAATGAAATTTATTGGATATTTCAAACTTTTTTAACAAATAAAAAACTGAAAAATTGGGCGTGCAAAATTATTCAGCCCTCTTAACTTAATACTTTGTAGCGCCACCTTTTGCTGCAATTACAGCTGTAAGTCGCTTGGGGTTTGTCTTTATTAGTTTTGCAAAACAGCTCGAGCTCAGTGAGGTTGGATGGAGAGCATTTGTGAACAGCAGTTTTCAGTTTTTTTCCACAGATTCTCGATTGGATTCAGGTCTGGACTTTGACTTGGCCATTCTAACACCTGGATATGTTTATTTGTGAACCATTCCATTGTAGATTTTTCTTTATTATTGTCTTGTTGGAAGACAAATCTCTGTCCCAGTCTCAGGTCTTTTGCAGACTCCATCAGGTTTTCTTCCAGAATGGTCCTGTATTTGGCTCCATCCATCTTCCAATCAATTTTAACCATCTTCCCTGTCCCTGCTGAAGAAAAGCAGGCCCAAACCATGATGCTGCCACCACCATGTTTGACAGTGGGGATGGTGTGTTCAGGGTGATGAGCTGTGTTGCTTTTATGCCAAACATAACGTTTTGCATTGTTGCCAAAAAGTTTGATTTTGGTTTCATCTGACCAGAGCACCTTCTTCCACATGTTTGGTGTGTCTCCCAGGTGGCTTGTGGCAAACTTTAAACAACACTTTTTATGGATATCTTTAAGAAATGGCTTTCTTCTTGCCACACTTCCATAAAGGCCAGATTTGTGCAGTATACGACCGATTGTTGTCCTATGGACAGAGTCTCCCACCTCAGCTGTAGATCTCTGCAGTTCATCCAGAGTGATCATGGGCCTCTTGGCTGCATCTCTGATCAGTCTTCTCCTTGTATGAGCTGAAAGTTTAGAGGGACGACCAGGTCATGGTAGATTTGCAGTGGTCTGATACTCCTTCACAGTGCTCCTTGAGATGTTTAAAGCTTGGGAAATCTTTTTGTATCCAAATCTGGCTTTAAACTTGTCCACAACAGTATCTCGGACCTGCCTGGTGTGTTCCTTGTTCTTCATGATGCTCTCTGCGCTTTAAACGGACCTCTGAGACTATCACAGTGCAGGTGCATTTATACGGAGACTTGATTACACACAGGTGGATTCCATTTATCATCATTAGTCATTTAGGTCAACATTGGATCATTCAGAGAGCCTCACTGAACTTCTGGAGAGAGTTTGCTGAACTGAAAGTAAAGGGGCTGAATAATTTTGCACGCCCAATTTTTCAGTTTTTTATTTGTTAAAAAAGTTTGAAATATCCAATAAATTTTGTTCCACTTCATGATTGTGTCCCACTTATTATTTATTCTTCACAAAAAATTACATTTTCATATCTTTATGTTTGAAGCCTGAAATGTGGCAAAAGGTCGCAAAGTTCAAGGGGGCCGTATACTTTCGCAAGGCACTGTAAGTGACACTGTTATTAACAGGAATGTCACAGCTCGATCCTAAAGCACAATTTTTAACATTAAGGGAGCCCTGTATGTCCTGATTGACATACAGGGCAGCCAGTCAGATAAATTTTTCTGACGTTTAGGTCATTGCGCATGTGCAAACAACGGCGCTAAGTGCAGCAAAACTAACACGCTTCAGCGACTTACCTCCAATTTTTAAATCTTGTTTTTTTTTCTCCTAAACTTAAGAAAGGGTATAAAAATGAGTGAGGGAGCTGGACCAAGTAAGATGACAAAAATTATCGCTTTCATACGGAATGGGAGGACTTTTTTTTACGAATGACGTTTTCAAAGTGCGTTTGCCTCATCTGTCAGCAGCTACTGTCCGGACAATGCATCCCTGGTTGATTCAATTTAGTGCAAGTCATCAGAGTAAACCCAGGTAATGACAAAAATTGTACTTAGTTAATTATGTTGTGCAGTATTACGGTTTGCAAGGTACATCAACATACAATGTACATTGTAAATTTAAAGAATCATATATATATAATCAACATATATGTTTTGCATTTTTGTGGTGGGTAGATCATTTTGACTTGGTCCTTTTATAAGTAGCTCGTGTGTTGAAAAAATGTGAGCACCCCTGATCTAGATAAACATGAGAGAAAAGGAGCCATTTGGTCACTAAATTGTTTATAAAATTTTACAGTCAAATCATCTGACCCAGGAGATTTATTGTTTTGTAATTGCTTTTTTGAATTGAGTATTTCATTAATTAAGAGAGGGGTATCACATCTTTCATCAGAATCTTGGATTTGTTGTGTATCAATATTATTTTAAACATATTCAGGGTTTTCACTGAATTCATTAACATCATATATACTGAACATCATATTGGAAAAAAATATGAAGAATAACCTTATCCCTCCTCTGATCTTACAAAGGCTCCTTGAGTTTGATTTTCAAAAAGTTCATCTAATTTATTTTGTAAAGAGGCTAATAACATTTTCTCATCACTGGACAAATCTGAAGGATCTTTCTTGGAGACATTCATAATATTATGTAGTGATGAGTCGTTCATGAACGATTCGTTCTTTTTGAACGAGTCTTTAATATGACTCGGGAACAACTAGTCATCTCAGAGAGCGAGTCGTTCATTTTTGTGTAGACCCGCGCATGCGCATTGCACCACATCTCATACAGGAAACAGAAAGGAGTCATTCATCTCCCGAGTCGTTTCGCTTTTAGTTAGCTCGTTCGTTCACCAAGTCCCTTCCCCATAGAGAAAGAGTATGCAGTTACCGGAAACGGAAAGGAACTGTTCATTTCGTCGTTCGTTTCGTTCGTTGGTGAACGAACGAAACGAACGACTCGGGAGATGAATGAGTCCTTTCTGTTTCCGGACGGACGGATGTATTAGCTACAGCTACATGAGGCTGTCACGGCCCAGACCAGACATGTTGACGGAATTAATGCTAAGCTAAATATGAAGTGACAAAGGAAAAAAACTATTTGGATTAAGAGGTGAGTTGAACTCTCTGCCTGAAGTAAGCTGCAATGAATTTATAATTTATTTTTCAAAGTTTGGCCATGAATGCATTAGCTTATAGTTATTATAGTTTTTATTCCAAAAGTACTAAATGTATTAAAAATTGTAATATGCAACATTTTAATTAGATTCTGCTGAAATGAACGAAATGAACGAAATGACTTGAAAAAAGATTCGTTCATTTTGCTGAACGAGACTTAAAGAACTGAGTCAGTAAAATGAACTGAACTTCCCATCACTAATATTATGGACCATTTTATTTTCATCTGCTTTCTTGTATTTATTTAAAGGTGTTACAGAAAATGTTTTTGACGACTGAGAAACCAACAACTATTAGTGAGTTTTTTAAATGAGCGCATGCGTAAGAACCATTGGCTGATTGTCCACAGATGATGTTATATGACTATTATAACATCTGAACAAACATATCAGTTTACTGGGAAGAAATATTATTTTTATTTTTTCCCCTTCAGAAGGTTTACCATCTCCTAGTGTTATAGGCAGGCTGCTTTAGGCACAGGCACCCACGTAGTAAGCACTCTTCCCATCTTGTTTTGCCGCCTGGATCACAGGCCATAGGGCTGCTCTGGTTTTCTGGTTAGTTGCACTTAGGTCCTCAGTGAAGCGAAGATGGCGCTCCTGTAGGAAGGGGTTGTTTTTTGCAGCTCTCCACACGATCCCTCTGTAGATTCTAGAAGAGAACTGGAGAATAATCCCTCTTGGTTTGTTCTCATTTTCCTTCAGTTTCCCTTAATGTGTGTACAGTATTAATCATGGCATGTCCTTCTGGAAAAATAGTCTGACAGATTTGGATGCTTTCTTTCCTGACTTCTTCTTTGACCACTGTTTCTGATATACCGTAGAGTTTGTTGGAGTTGTTTGGAGAATAAGTGAGTGCAAAGTAAGGCCCAGTCCTGATGGGTCTTTTTCCACCACTGGAATTTAGCAACACTTATTTTTTTTTACAACTAAATGTTCTACATAATGAATCAGAACAAGCCAGGCACATTTCTGCATCATTGTTTTTAAAATCTGTTTTCATCCATAGACAACACAAGTCTAGTTTTCCAGTGTTTTGGCCACACTAGTTTTAATACTAAAAGTAAAAATGCAGTAAAACGTTTGAAATAAAAGTATATTAGTGTAGACACAGCCTGCGTGTGCTGTAATATCTAAAAGTAGAGTGCTGAGGAGAAGGCTGTTGTTCTTTTCATGCCGTCCAACTCATTAGTAACAGAAGTCAGTGTGTCTCAGTCAGAGCTGTGCCCAGATGGCTCCCCAATCTGCCCCATGTAAAGACTCAATCATCATAATCACATTGAATCTGCTGCTTAACACATGCTTTTTCTACCATTACATTTATACACTGCCCACATACATGCACGGGAGAATCCTAAATATATAGAAAATAACAGGCTTGCCATAGTTGATGATTTTTCTTTTTTTTATTATTTCCAACTGAGGGTCAGGACTCAAAGTTATTACGTGAGAGAAGAACGATTGACATTTGTTTTTACACATGTTGAATATAGACTACTGTAAGTTTAAACCTCATTATTTTTTCAGTATAGTGATGAGAAAGGGGTGCACGTGGCAGAGTGGTTAGCACTCCTGCCTTACAGCAATTTACACTGCACGCGTCTGGGCCGCGCCAAGCCAGTTAACAGCCTCAGACCCTTGCACACTGGATGCGTTTCAGATCTGCAGCGCAGCGGAGTGGAGCCCCGAGGAGCTGGGAAGAACATGCGCGGGATCTATGAGATGGAGCAGAAAAAGACATTGATAAAGACATGTGCTGGACCTAAACAACTGTTTATTCAGAAGAAGAAGAACCAGAAAACAAGTTTAGTTTGAAATAACTTTGTGGTTCAAATAAACATCACTTTATAGGTTTTTTTCTCATTAAGCACAAAAAAGCTTTGTTTTTGCAGATAATTATTATTATTGCATTTAATATAATGTAATTGTGTAAATAAACATATTCAAATAAAGATGAGTCTGTTTATTTTTTTTATTACTTTAAAAATCTGGTTGTTGTGCTCGTTTGATTTCTGGTGTGGAACGATGTGATCTGTGCAGATTGACACAAACTGGCTCCACCGTCGCAGAGAAAGAGAACTGCGGCGTGAGTTGTGCATGTTC